>OZ038518.1:8360606-8440606 GCA_964036315.1 Acanthosepion esculentum | reverse complement strand
GAAAATGCGAAAATTTCTCGAATACGCAGGGTGATTGGCCCAATTAGTGTAATACACACTGGTTTAAAGTAAAGGGCGTCTATTTCAAATACGAGTATCCACTATAATAACGTTTGAATTATTATGCACAAGAAAATACGGTACCTCTGCTCTCACAGGTCATCCGAAAAAGAACACAAATCACATAACATTCTTAATTTATATTTTATAGTTTGTTTGTTGAACGGCATATCGACTCTTTATGGGTCATTTAATGGCGAAATTTTATTTTCTTGAACTTTGTTTTGCGTAAACAATAGGGTAAAAATGGGAAGATTCAGTATGCAAATCAAAAGTACTGCTTGGCTCGGCCAAATAAATACCTCTAAAGACTGGAGAGAAAAAGAGTCAGCAATTTTTGGACAACAAAAGTTGGCGGTGTGTGTGTGTGTGTAAAAGAGAGAGAGAAAGAGAGAGAGAGAAAGAGAGTAAGGGGGAAGGAAAGATAGAGAAAGAGAAAGAGAGAGGGATAGAGAGATAGAGAGAGAAGAGGAGATAGAGGGAGAGAGAAGGAGAGACTGAAAGAGAGACAGGGGAGAAAGAGAGAGAAAGTGAGAGTGAAAGAGAGAGATAGAGATCTGAGGAGAGGGAGAGGGAGAGAGAAAGAGTTAGCAATTTTCGTACAACAAAAGATGGTGGGGTGTTTGAATGTGCGTGCGTGTGTGTGCGTGCGTGTGTGTGTGTGTGTGTGTGTGTGTGTGTGTGTGTGAAAGAGAGAGAGATAGAGAACGACACAGAGAGACAGAATGGGGCAGAGAAAGATAGAGAGAGAAAAGGAAAGGGATAGAGAGAGAAGAGGAGATAGATGGAGAGGGGAGCGAGAAGGAGAGAGAGAGAGAAAGAGAGACAGGGGGAGAAAGAGAGAGAAAGTGAGAGTGAAAGAGAGAGAGATAGAGAGTGAGGAGGAGAGGGAAAGGGGGAGAGAAAGAGTCAGCAATTTTCGTACAACAAAAGATGATGGTGTGTTGGAATGTGTGTGTGTGTGCGTGAGAGAGAGAGAGTAAGGGGGAGAGAAGAGAGAAAAGGAGGGAGAAAGAGAGAGGGGAGAGAGATAGAGAAAGAGAGAGAGAGGGTGAAGGAGAGGGGAAGAGAGAGGGGGAGAGAAAGTGAGAGTGAAAGAGAGAGATAGAAAGAGAGGAGGAGAGGGAGAGGGGGAGGGAGAAAGAGATAAAAATAAACTTATAAATCCGAGTAGCAACATTATAAAATGCAGAATTAAATGAAACGAAAAGTTAAAATGGCTGATAACAAAGTAAAAAAAGAAAAAGTTCAACAAATATGTCCCTAAGCCCCCGTCGTTAAAGCTCTTTCGATGGCCTATACGCCTTCAAAACAGGTCTCCTTAAGATCTCCTTGAGCTTCGGGAAAAGAAAAAGTCTCACGGGACAAGATCAGGTAAAAGAGAGGTTATTCCAGTCCGGCGATGTTCTTCTCGGGCATGAACAGCAGGTTGCTCAAGCCGTTGTGAGCAGGTGAATTTTCGTGATGAAGCAACCACGATTTGTCCTGTCACAATTCTCGTCTTCTTCTCGCGCACTGAGTATCTCTTTGTAGACTTGCTTAGTTGATCCCTGGCACCGTGGAGTGAACTCGCCGTGGACGACGCCTCTACTATCGAAGAAAAGATAAGTTCTGTTGCTTTTCAGACAGACCTCGTACATCGAATTGACGCAGGAAATCGATCAACGTTTCGGAGGGCGTTGTAATGGATTAGCAGCATTAAGTGTAGCTATCGGCAGCAAAGAATGGATTAAAAACGGCTAGGCGGAAAGAGATTAACGACGAAGATGATTCTGATGTCGTAAATCGAATAAAGAGTGAGATATTGAAAGGATTATCAAAGATAACACTTGCGAATCTGGGAGATGGGGAATCGTCAGGCAGACCAAAGAAATGGTACAAAGCCACGCCGAAGGAGTCCTTCAAGTATTCTGGCATTCCCCATTCCGCCTGCAGAGAGTCTGCTGAGGACCGTTCCGTCTGGCGCTCCTTTGTAAAGTCCGGAGTGTCTGATTTTAAAGAGAAAAGAATCAGCGACAAAGAACAGAGACGTCAGAAAAGGAGAGATCGAGAGTACTCCTCCTCGCGGCCTGGTTCAGACCCCAACATCCCTTGTCGGTATTTACTAGCCCCTCCACCACCACCACCACGAGGTCAGATGTGGCACAAGGCCGAGTTTAACGTGGGTTAACAGAGTCCGTAGACTCGGCCAAAAAATCCCCGTAGACCCTCATAAACGGGATCGGGTTGGGCAACTTCCCCGAACGAGACTGCTCTTCGGCAGGTCGAAAAACAGATTCATTAATCATCTCCGCAAGTGATATATTAGTGGTCAATATATATATATATATATATATATATATATATATATATATATATATATATATATATATATATATATATATATATATATATAATAATTAAGTAATTCATCGAGTCTAGAAGAAACCTCAACGGAAGGCAGAAATCACTGGACGGCTGTTTCGTCTTATATTTGAGACCCATTAGCAGTGCGCATCCACTACTGAGAATTGAAACCCGAACAGTTACGATAGGAGGCAAGCGCCATACCAACGGTGACGAGGAGGTAAGGAATTAGACTCGATATAGCGCCGCTCACCTCGAGGTGGTGTAATGGTTAGCAAGCTTGTCTCGCTAGAACAATTACGTCTGAGTAGTGAGTTCGATCCTCACTGGGTGCCCCTCACTTTCGGCCTTGTGCCACATCCAAGCGTAGCTTGGAAAATCACTATAGCGCCGGTCAATTACATATTCCGTGGTGGAACTCGTGCGAATTTCTCTTTACAGATAGGACTGTGCCTCCACGAGCTACGACTACTATTACCAAACCGCTAAGTCCAGAGCATTAGAAGCAAGGATATACAGATAGAATTAAATGGGAGGATTTGAAATATTCATTATTATGTCATTCATCAACTCTTGACTCGATGAAATCCTGCTAATTATTTCTATCTATCTATCTATCTATCTATCTATCTATCTATCTATCTATCTATCGCAGTCTCTTATATTATCTATCTATCTATCTATCTATCTATCTGAATCTGTTCATATCTACCTATCTCTCTCTCTCTCTATCTATCTGAATCTGTTCATATCTATCTATCTATCTATCTATATATCTATATATATTAGTGGTCATTATATATATATATATATATATATATATATATATATATATATATATATATATATATATATATATATATATATATCCAAGAGGATAGAATCCAAGTAGAGCTCGATGTCCAAGACAGAGCAAGAATATAATATAAAAGGATCAAACACTAATATTCCATGGTTATAATTTATTACATTGGAATCGTAAGATTAATGTTTGACCCTTATATATATATATATATATATTGTGTATGTGTGTATTTAGGCAGCAAGCCATCTTTTATATATGCTTCGTTAAAGGCGAGTGACAAGTTACTGCGATTAATCTATCTATCTATCTATCTATCTATCTATCCCATTCTGTTCGTATCTATCTATCTATCTATCTCTCTATCTCAGTCCTTTTCATATCTATCTATCTATCTATCTATCTATCTATCTATCTATCTATCTATCTATCTCCCTTAACTTTGTCTGTCTATTTATCTATCTATCTATTTCATTCTGCTCATTATTTATGTAATACTGTTCATTATCTCTTTCTAATCTCTCTTTCTCTCTCTCTCGAAATATATATATATATATATATATATATATATATATATATATCAATTTGTTCATTATCTATCTATTTGTTTATTTATCTATCATTTTATCTATTCAAATCTATTGATGTATTTATCTATCTATCTATCTAGCTAGCTAGCTAGCTGTATACCTGCCTCTCTATCTCATTCTGTTCATTATCTATCTATCTATCTATCTATCTATCTATCTATCTATCTATATATATATATATATATATATATATATATATATATATATATATAGCTGTCTATCTGTCTGTGCCTGTCTATATGATACAGATCAATCCAACTACATGCCTTTTCTTATGTATAGCTCACTGAAGTAACAGATAGAAATCGCTAATATGTTTGTGAGTGTTTCCACTTAAACTTTGAAAAACAAAACAAAAGTTAAACAAAAATATTGAATAGGTCAAAGGTAAAAGTTTATTGCAGGCATCCGAGGATATCGAAAAGTAACCTATTGGCTCAACATCTTACAGACAGGAAACACTAATAAAAATGGTGTCTGGGAAGAGAAATGGCACACTTGGGAGAAATCCAGTCGCGAGAATCTCGCGAGATTTTCCGTGAATTATTAGTCTGCACCAAACGGATAGACGGTGTGCGTTGCAACATAAAAGTGATGAAAGAGATGTGTTCATTTAGGTTAATTACAGTTTACAAAGGATTTTAAAGAGCGGGAGGAAAAGCGGTGGGAGGAATGGGAACAGATTGATGCAGACGACCTTTTGAATTTAAAGTTAGGAATTCCGCTTATTTATTTATTTATTTTACTTTGCTATTTAGAATTCACTGCCTGGCATATAATTAATGGCTTAATTATTCAAATATCTATATTCTCACTTCTCTCAATATGGAAATATTCATCCAGTTTACTCTTGTTCTTTTATTCCTCTTTACCCTTGCTCTCACTATCTGTAACCCCTTGCGCTCTAATGGCCCTCCTGCCTTGCTTGGTGTGAACTGCTTAAAAAAAAATCCGCTCAGATTAATACGTCCGTAAATCTGGCCAATTTTCCCTTTCCGCTCTCGATAGAGTCCAAAAGCGTCTCCGTGTCCTTTCGGGTGACAAATTATTTTCCAGTCTGTAACCAATTTTTCATAGACGTGACGTCTCAAGCCTCTCGCCGCTCTATCGCTATTTCTATGGAAAGTGTTCACACGAACTGCGAATTGAGAAAATCAATTTCATTTCTTCAAAAAGAATCAGAATTAAATGTTTCGTAACGTGAGGTTTTGAAGTTCCACAGAGTTTATAATTTGAAGAACTCCGTTTTCGGCTTGAAGTGGAATTTAAAACTGAAATCGGTGTTTCGGACAAAATTGGACTTTCGGCCGAAATTCGGTCTTTTGGCCGGAATTAGACATATAGCCAGGACCAGAGTTAAAGTGGGGTTTTGACGTTCCATGAAGTAAACTGAGGAATTCGAAATTATTTCTTGAAAATTATCATTGATGCTTTCTAAGCTATGCCAAAGATTCAATTAGCCCTAGTTTAAATATCTCTACGTATTGCGTCTTTTAATCTAGTTAAAAATGTATCTGGTAAAAGACTTGAAGGGAGATAAATTCTTGAAGCCGTCTATATAAGAAAACTACAACAGACACTATACATAGTTGAAGAACTCCGTTTTCGGCTTGAAGTGGAATTTAAAACTGAAATCGGTGTTTCGGACAAAATTGGACTTTCGGCCCAAATTCGGTCTTTTGGACCAGAGTTAAAGTGAGGTTCCATGAAGTAAACTGAGGAATTCGAAATTATTTCTTGGAAATTATCATTGCTGCTTTCGAAGATAGACCAGATATTTCATTAGCCCTCCACGGGAGCTAGTTTAAATATCCGTACGGATTGCGTCTTTTAATCTAGTTAAAAATATATCTGGTAAAGAACGTGAAGTGAGGTAATTGCTTGAGACCTTCTATATAAGAAAATTTTTAAAAAAACACTATATATGGTTAGTCATGAGTATAGCAACAATGTTTTAAAATGTCTATAATAGCAATGTTTTAAAATAGTTAACTTATAATTATAAAAAAAACGACAAAAATGAAAATAAATATAAAAGCTTTAGCAGTTAATATTTAAGTTAATTACAGCAAAGCGCGTTCGTACATCTTTTAAATAAGTATAACAAAGTTGGTTTCATGCGCATTTACAAAAAAAAATAATTACAATTATCAATTCCATAAATTTTTTGCCTTAGAAATTCTCTCCTGAAGATGATCTTGAATGAGATTGAAAGTACATGGGAAAATAAAATAAAAAATAAAAACTACGGCGCCTTCCTTAATGAATTTATCATCAATATTAAGAAGTCGATTATAGAATTCGAGAGGATTAAAATAAAAATAAAATAGACAATATGTCTAGATTTTTCAACAAAAGTCCTTGAACATATATATATATATATATATATATATATATATATATATATATATATATATATTTGTAAATAAATGACAATAAGAAAACAGTAATTGCTGACGCGTTTCGTCCTAATGCGGACTTTTTCAAAGCAAGTAACGAAATGATTTTAATCAAACAAAGAAAATTAATAAAACCAAAAAACAGAGTGTTCTTAGCAACGGGAATGTAGGAAACGCTATTTTCGTATTTTTAACTGATAATGACGTCAGTTAATGTCACATGTGGGGAATATTTCATTAATCTTTGTTGATGGATTCAACCATTTTCTTTTGATTTTAATATGTTTTTGTGTACATTTGTTTGTGAGAGCAGTAATTTTGAGTCAGCAATTACTGTTTTCTTATTGTCATTTATTTACAAATATTGTCTTCTCTAAAAGTTAAATTTGAGAAATTTTCACAAAAATATATATATATGTATTATGAAATGGAAAAAGTCTAACAATTATTTTAAGACATTTTATGTTTATACATATTTTTATAGATACACATATCTATTTATTCTTTAAATAATTGTCGGGCTTTGTCCATTTCATAATGTGTGACGTCATTTGTTTCCATTTGATACGCCATGAACAGTTATGAATGTACGTGAGTGATTCATGGAAGATTGAAGTTTATAAGCAGTAAATTCGACCTTACCAACCAAATGATCCTCAGTGACCGAATCGGTTAAGGCACGTCAGGTTATATGACGGTTCTGTATAGGATAAAGGTTCGAATCCTGTCGGAGGACGAATATTTTCTATGAAAATTTCTCGGACATTCAGACCGGTAAATGTGATTTAATACTGTTTATTGTAAACAGAGAATTTACTTAAATACTTGTATCTATAAAAAGAATGTTAAACATAAAAAATGTCTTTATATATATTTATATATATATATATATATATATATATATATATATATATATATATATATATATATATATATATATATATGTATATATATATGTATATATAAAGATGAAGTGAGAGATGGAGATAAATAAACCGATCTTTACATCACTTGTAAAGGGCTTCCGACTCGTTTCGGCGTCAGTGGCCCTTGGTGGACTCATAAGACCAGAATTTGATTATAGTTACCGTGCCTACATGGGAATTAAAGACTGTATATATAATGGCCTGATGATGAGGAACGTTGGCAAATTTGATGTGTTTCTGGTTGTTTTGTTGGACTTTCAAATAGCTTACATATGACATGCCCTCGACAACAGAAATCCGCAAACAAACACAACATATCTAAGACTGCATATTAGTTCGCAAATAGATTGATAGATAGATATAACGCATATATATATATATATATATATATATATGTATATATATATATATATATATATATATATATATATATATATATATATATATATATATATATATATATATATTTGTCTTTGTGTGTGTGTGTGTGTGTTCAAGCAAGTTTGGTTGAATAATTTAGAAGTATTACGTCTACTTTAGTTTTAATACTTTGAAGCCCACAAATGAATTCCTTGGTGGCTGTGAGAATTGATTGATTGATTACCCCCACCCGTTGAAGATGGCCTCAGATGATATTGAAAGTACTTGGGAAAATAAAAATTATTTGAAAGAAAATTTTTGGGCGAAATTTTTCTTAATCAATTTTCTACTATCCGAATACTTTGATGAGTATCGCTACGGAACTGAGTCAGTAGAGGCGCTATATCGAGTCTAGTTTGGTTGTCTTCGTCGTCTCCGAGGGCCGTGGTACAGTTGGTATGACGTTTGCGTTGCATCGAAACGGTCTGAGTTTGATTCTCGTTAGTAGATACCCCACTGTTGATGAGTCCCAAATAGCACGAAACGGTCGTCCAGTGTTTTCTGCATTCTGTTGATGAATTTCTATACATGATTACTCTAATTGCTCCTGCCCTCCCAAAATTCTTCACTATATATATATAGGGGAAAATATGCGGATCCCAAAACCGAACCAGGATATGACTGATTCCTTCTGCTATGAAAAATCGGCTTTTTAAAAACCTTTTTTCTATATGACTAAGGCTCGAACACATATCGCATGCTTTGAAGGCGATCCGAATTCTACCTACCTAGACAGATCAGTCTGAAATGAGTTTACATCAGGCGGGAAATTGAGTGAGAAATTGGTAGATATGAACAGACCGAGATAGACAGTTTGAAAAACAAATAAACGTGACGGATGGGTTTCACGTTTCCCACCGGAGTTTGACGAAAGCGACGTTGTAATCCATCAATTAGTTTATGGCTGGACGTTCGCTGAGGCTCCCATCGACTCATTGGCGGCGAGGGGAGTGGGGAAACTTTATAGTACCTGACATCATCAAAAGCTCACTTCAGTTTCCTCGCGATTCTCTAAATATGGCGCCGTCTCTACGATCCCTATCAAATTGATTGCAATATATTTCCGGCAAAAAAAAAAAAAAAAAAAATCCTTGAAAAAAAAAAAAAAATTTCCCGAGAATATTTGAATCGAAATACCTGCAGTGGATACTTGGGTTGATTATATTTTCGGTTTTCTTGAGGATTTGGACACTAATGGCTCTCCACAGTTTCCTAAACCATGTTGTTCCACATGCTCGTTAGGTTGGTCATTCTTTGTCTTTTCCCTTGCCTCTTTTGAGTTTAATAGACACTGTTTGTGTCAACTTCTCCAAGCCTTCTTTCGACATTATGATTCCCAAAAAACTTCTGTTGTTTCTTTCTTTTTGATTCAAAGTGCAAGTGTCCATTTTGTTTTAGTTTTTCTTAAAACATCCTCGTTGCTCCCATGATTTGACCACGGCGCTCTTACCATTTATTTGTAGAACCCCATCTCTATTGCCCCAGATCCTTCTTCATCTGTTATTGCTCCTGACCTGACTTGTCGACATCAGTCACTTTTTCATCGCCATAACGTAGCTTCCCTTTTTCTTTTCTATAAATATTTTCATGGCAATTCTTCGGAGGAATTTTTCTCTCTGGCACCTAGAATTTATGGACTTAAGCGCATTATTGAAAGACGAGATATATTTTTGGATTGTAAGAATAATTCTTCTCTTTTTCCATTAACAAGTTTTTTGAGAATAACAAAGATTTTTCACGATACAAATCGTACTATTTAACTCATAGTTGTGAGAGTGATTTGTACCTTTCCCAAGGATATTTGCGCGTAAGTGAATCCGACTAGAATTCGAACTCGGCTCTCCGATTTATATATTTATATTTATTTTAAAGTACAGAACAACTACTTTTGTGGCCAACTTAACATGATCGAAAAAAGTGAGACATGATTATTTAATAGAAATTTTATTATGACAAAAAGGAAAAGAACATTTTATAATCAAATATTGCTCTCGTTAAAATATCCTCCTTTAGCCTGGATTACTGCAGCACAAATCTTTGGCATTCGTTGCAAAAATTTCGCATTATTAAAATCCATTGAATAATTTGTAATATTATCGATCCTGACCTGAAATCTTGACACCAGTCACTTTTTCATCGTCATAACGTATCTTCCCTCTAATTTTCTGTAAATATTTTCGTGCTTTTTTTTTGTTTTTGTTTTGTTTTGTTTTTTGTCCGGTGAGCTTCTTTCTTTGGTACCTGGATTTGACGTATTTAAGCAACAAACACATTTCTTTGGAAACAAAGAAAAGAGGAATGAACTGTTTGGTGATATCGGTTCTCAAGTATGGCAGCTAACGTTCGACAATGTCGTCAAAGATGAAGAAGAGACTTGAAGCAGCAGAAATGTGGTTCTACAGAAGGATGCTGTGGACACCATGAACAACGACGAGGTTTTGGAGAGAATGGAAGGAAAAAAAGAAACTTATATTACCCATCAGGAAAAGGTATTTGCATTATTCCGACTGGCATCCTATTATAATAATAATCCTCATCGTCATTGTCATATACACAGAGTTTCGGCCGTTGTATAATCCCGCCTTCTTCAGGTGATTGAAAATTTGAACTGATCCCTTTATTTCGCCCACCTGGGTAGATTTTTCTAGTTCTACGTGCCATGCCTCTTCCGAGTGTCTCAATTATTCCCCTTTAACTCAACCCTTCAAATT
Organism: Acanthosepion esculentum; assembly: GCA_964036315.1. NCBI lineage: Eukaryota > Metazoa > Mollusca > Cephalopoda > Sepiida > Sepiidae > Acanthosepion > Acanthosepion esculentum. The sequence continues at coordinate 8,430,352 of OZ038518.1, read as the reverse complement.
TTTGGCTCACCACTGTTGTGATTTTGTCTCGTCACTGGATCGAACCAACGTCTTTATCCACTGGGGTCATGTATCTTTGAGGACATCTGTGTATGAATTTTTATAGCCTATAAAACTAATATCTCATCAACATTTATTTTTTACCAGTGCTCATATTGCAGTTTTTCTGTTATTATTTTTGCTTTATTTTACCAGAGCATGACATTTCTCCACCACTTTTAATGTGTTTTTCTATAAATATCTTCATGACAATTGTTCTTATGAATTTAAGCGCATTACTGGATTGGCGGCAAGGTCTCATCAAGTTACAGTTGAAATCACTAGACGCAACCGTAAGTTCTATGCTAACAGTTTCTTCTCTCGCACTTCTCGCTTGTGAAATTCTCTTCCTGTTTCTTGCTTTCCGGTCGCCGTTGATTTTCAAATATTATAATTAAAATCAATCGTTATCTTGTCTTAATTATTTTTATTTTTATATTTCTCTCTCCTTATTTTTTTTTTTTTTCATATTGTCCCACAATCAGCGGTACCGTTGAGTCTTAGTAGCGTTATTTCCTTGTCTGGGGTGAAATGATCCAAACAACAAAAAGAAAAAGGCTCGCATTTTGGTCTGTTCTGCTTGATATATTCTGTACTTACAGTTGAAGATTAGTCCTTTATTCCTGCTTTTTCTCTTACTAATTTCTCTAGGAAGTTATTGGATCTCAGTATCACATTTTTCGTTGTCTGTTATAATAGTTAAAAATCGGTAATTGCTTGATTATGACGTTCCCAATTTGTAGCTCGCTTCTTGGGTTGCCCCTTTTGTTAACAACCATAGATTGTTTCGTTACATCTTTTTTTCCCCACACGAATGCTTAATTTTACTAAATTCTAGAAATAAATAAGCCAAGGACAGTAAATTAGATAAATAAACGTATTTACAATAGATATAACCTGCAATTACGAAGTTTTAGTTAAAGTTCTTAATATAATAGGTCTTTGAAATATAGGAGTGGAATTTGCACCTGTTCCAATTATTTTGTCCAAACCCTGTAAGTATTTTTTTTTTCTTATCCAGTGTTTTTTTTTTTTTTTTAATTCTTTCTTGTGACTTTACTCTGACTGGGCCAAACCAAGTCATCGATTCCATCGACCATTCGGACCAAGCAAGTCTTGCGATCAATTGACACAACGTAGGGCGCGATAAAACTTGGGCCGAAGCGATCAACTTAACGATCAGCCGCTGATATCAAACTTGAATACGGACCGGCTGGGTTAGACGTCATACATTGTCTATTGTGGGTTTGCTGAGAAATTCAAGAAAATTTCACCTGAAGACGGCCGGAGCGTTTCAAATGTGGCAATATGTATGAGGGTAATAGTCCGGACAATCAGAATTAAATCTTATTGTCTAGATGGAGTTGTGATAAATTTGATGTTAATGTCATATAGCCTGGCGTGTTTTACTGATTTCGCCACAGAGGAGCGTTCGGTTAGCAGGGTCGATTTTACTGTTTACATTTGGATATGCATCGAGGAGATATGAATGTACATGAGAGATTTATGGAACATTGTAGTTTAAAAACAGTAAAATCGACCTTTTAACCGAACGCTCTTCTGTGGTGAAATCGGTAAAAGCACGTCAGGCTATATGACGGTTCCGTATAGGATACAGGTTCGATTCCTGTCGAAAGACGCATATTTTCTATGAAGACTTTCTCGGACATTCAGGTCGGTTAATGTTATTAACACTGTTTAGGATAAACAGAGCATTTACTTAAATATTTGTATCTAGAAAAAGAACGTACAAACATAAAAAATAATTGTCAGACTTTGTCCATTTCATTATATATATATATATATATATATATATATATATATATATAAGAAAGGGATTTAAAGATTTCCTTTGCAATTCGGTTTTTCTTAACAGGGAGAAAAATATTTTTTTCTTCTTTTAAGTTTAAAGGAGCTTTTCTAAGGAAGGTTTCACGAACGTGGCACACAGAGGAATGCACATACGCATTCAGCTCAGTGAAGCAGCGTCAAGTCGCCATCTTGGGAACTTGTGTGGAAGAATCCGAAAAGTGGTAACAGTTGTTTCATTCTTTTTTACAAGTATTCTTTCGTTTTCTTTTATTTTGTTTTCTTTTTTTCAATTCTTTCTTTCATTCTGCGATCAGCGATCCTCAGCTGACCATGCCTTCAGCACGGACGTTAGTTTCTGTTAGTTATTTTTTTTTTATTTCCATTTTTTTTTAATGCAGATTAATCCGCTTATTTTTGGATAGCAGCTTTGAATTTTCTGTTTGGATGCGATTTTTTTCTTTCTTCATTTATGCATTTTTTTGCAAAAAAAGAAGTTGCTTATTGTGGTCAATTTGGAACAGAGGCTTTTAGATTTCTACTGGGCTCTAATTTCTTCATTTTCGCTTTCTTTTTTCTTTCTTTCTGTCTTTCTTTCTCTATTTCTTTCTCTTTATCTGGCTTTCTTTCTCTCTCTTTCTGTTTTTCTTTCTCTCTTTCTGTTTTTCTTTCTTTCTGCCTTTATTTCTTTTTGTTTTTACTTTCTCTGTTTCTGCCTTTCTTTCTCTGTTTCGGTCTTTCTTTCTATCTTTCTGCCTCTATTTCTATCTTTCTGTTTCTCTTTCTGTCTTTGTTTCTCTCTTTCTGTTTTTACTTTCTCTCTGTCTGTCTTTTTTCTCTCCTTCTGTATTTTTCTAACCTTCTGTTTTTCTTCTTCTTTCTTTCTTTCTTTCTTTCTATTTCCTGGTAATTTATTGCAATTCTTTTTTCTTTTATTATAATTGTTTTCTTCCTTACTTTCTTTGTTTCTTTCTTTGTTTCTTTGTTTCTTTCTTTGTTTCTTTCTTTGTTTCTTTGTTTCTTTCTGTTTTTCGTTCGTTCTTTCTGTTAATTCCTATGTATCGTCTTTATTTTCTTTTTGTTTATTTCGTTTATTCTTTCTATTTTCTGTTCATTTCTCACTCTTCAGTTCCTTTACTTCTTCGTTTTTCCTTCCTTCTTTTTCTTTCTTCTTTATTTCTTTCTTTCTTTTTCCTGTTCATTTCTCACTGTTCATTTCCTTTTCTTCTTTCTTTCTTTCTTTCTATTTCCTGTACATTTCTCACCATTCCCTTTCTTTCTTTCTTTCTTTCTTTCTTTCTTTCTTTCTTTCTTTCTTTCTTTCTTTCTTTCCTCGAACCCATTCTAGCTTTTGTTTTCGTTTGTATCTTTCACCCATCTTTCGATTCAACATTGTTTGTTTGTTTGTTTGTTTGTTTGTTTGTTTCTTTCTTTCTTTCTTTCTTTCTTTCTTTCTTTCTTTCTGCAAAGATTACTTCTGATCCTTCTTTTCTGGTAGCAAATCCTTTTTTAAATCGTAAAATCTTTCATTCAAGCTGTGAAAAAGAAATAGCGTTTTATTAACTGTAACAACAACAACGGTAGTAAAATTAAAAAAAGAAAGAAATAATATTAAAATAATTAAAATAAAACCCAACAAAATCACCAACATGTCCAATCAGCATGCAGAAATAATAATGCCGATAAAAATAAACACAAAACGCATGTGTGGATGTAACGGGCAGATTTTTTAGGGGACATTTGCAACCATCGTAGGATTTGACAGGACCCAAACTTAAAGAACTAGAATGCAACTGGCAAACACAATAAAAATTAGTGCAGCCGTAAAGAAATATAAAAATAAATTTTAAAACTCTCCCTTCCATCTCTAAACATGTCTCTCACACTATTCCTCACCACCTTCAATGTCAATTTATATATGCTTGATACTGCCGTCAGAAATGTAAATTTTAAATTCATTTTTCGTTTCACCTTTTGAAAGTGAAGTCTGAAGATCCAGAGAAAAATAAAAATTTCACTGGTGAAATAAATTATTACAAATGGAGCCTTAAAGTGGTCTGGTTTTCTTTAAATTAAATTTATATATATTAAATCTAGATATTATAAGAAGCACACGTGGAACATCTTTTGTTTTAATTAATTAATTATAAATTAAGCCATCCAAATTGTTTTACCTTCAGAATTATTCTAAGAAATTTAACACACACACACACATATATATATATATATATATATATATATATATATATATATATATATATATATAAAAGTGAACATAGAAGTCAACACTTAGAGGCGACAGTCTGTTTCATCCTAGTGCAATCCTCAGGCAACGATTGCACTAGCATGAAACAGACTGTCGCCTCTAAGTGTTGACTTCTATGTTCACTTTTATATTTACACACGCTCTATCTCTGATATTGAGCACTTTATCCCATAAATATAGCACACTTTAAGACTATATTTCTTCATATATATATATATATATATATATATATATATATAAATATTTATTAGTGAATATAGGTATAGGGAAATAATAATGATAATAACAACAAATTGAAACTTACTCTTTTCTAGACAAAACAACATTCTTCCACTGGAACAGAAAAGAAAGCCGATTAGGTTTATATGGTTGCAAATATCAACTACTGATACACAAAATGATCCTAGAAAATTGCAGGAAAAGATATAGGAATCTCAGGACAGCTTGGATAGATTACCGTAGAGCCTTTGATAGTGTACCACAGTCTTGAATTCTTAAGACTTTGGAAATGTACAAAGTCTCCTTTGTGGTAGTAAATTTCCTTAAACACAGCATGAGAATGTGGAAAACCACATTATACCTAAATCACACCAGAAGTACTGCCACTTCCAACCGCCTGAATATCCGAGGTGGAGTCATTCAAGGAGACTCCCTACCAATTCCTCTGTTTCGTTTGTCCTTAGTCCGCCTGAACTAAACAATAGTAGCTAGGGATAGAAACTAAACAAGAAAGTATTCAACCACCTACTCTCCATCGACGATATCAAAGTCTTTGCCAAAGACGCTAATGAGTTGAAGGGTCTCCTCAGTACCTCCAGCCTTGGGCCATGTGGCTCAATGCCAAATCAATAATAAAAAGAAAGCAAGCGAAATGGAATGTTTTTCACCGCACTCGAAAATCCACAAAGAACCTCACGGTAGGAACTAGGATAAAAAACATATCTCTAGCCAGAGAGTCTTGCTAATGCCCGCGGGGATCAGCCAGTTATGTGCCATACGTGATACACGTGTAGGCGATCATGTATCTTTCGAAACATGACTGACGAGGCAGATTTTTTTTCTCGCAGTAGGTTGCCATTTCTCTCTGCAGTAGACCAGTTGTAATCTTAGGCTACAGAACCCGGTCTGTCCTGCTATTTACTCATAGCTGTGCGGGAGGGGAGAAGAAGAGGATTCATACCTTTCCCAAGTGTATTAGCACGTCAGTCAGTCAGTTATGTGCCATGCGTGATACACGCTTAGGCGATCTTGTATCTTTCGATATGACATTTCTTTCTGCGGTAGACCAGTTGACATTCAAGGCGAAAGAACCTGGTCTGTCCTGCTATTTATACATAGCTGGAGGGAGAAGAAGAGGAGTCATACCTTTCCCAAAGGTTATAGTACGTAAGTGAATGTAATGGATTCGACTGGAATTCGAACTCGGCTCTCTGATTCCTCACTCCGAGTCGCTACCCATTATCCAAGAAGAGAAAAAGTAAGATGGCTGACGAGGCAAATTTTTTCCACATTAGGTTGGCATTTCTTTCTGCGGTAGACCAGTTGCCATCCAAGGCTATAGAAACCAGGTCTGTCCTGTTATTTACCCATAGCTGGTGGGAGAACAAGAGGATTGATACCTTTCCCAAGGGTATTAGCACGTAAATGTAATGGATTCGACTGGAGTGCGAACTAGGCTCTCCTATTCCTCAATCTGAACCGCTATCCATTAATCCACCGTTCCTCCGTCCGTAGAGATATCGTCCGAAATAAAAGACAATTGCAGAAATAGATCAGATAAAGCTAAATATAAGGCAGGCTACAATAACCCATCACTCAAACAATAAAGAGTTGACAGTGAAAATAAATAGATATGTCAGAGGATGAGGTAAAAACTAAAATAAATGAGATATTTAAAAATAATCTCCCAGGAAATAAAACTGAGGAATCTTCCTGCGACGTAAACAACTGCATTTATTCAGATTATGTTCATGGTTGAAGATGAGTCAAACGACATTAAGGAAGAATTCCTTGAAAACAACACAGGTGAAATCACTGAAGCGAAAAACCAGATCATTCAGATTTGCAGCAGAGAATCTCGACCACAAAAACTGAATATAGCAACGTCCAATAAACACACTGTGCAAACATATAACGCTGCACCGAAAACACTTTTAAGGAACAAAACAACCGGGAAGAATCGTAGAAGTAAATTCTGTCATAGACAAATGCGTGAGAAGTAGAGGCGGTTACATTAAACTGTTTCGACAGTAAAAGGGATTGGACCGAGATGTTGATGTTAAATTAATTAAGGAAGGCGCCGTAGTTTTTTTTTTCATTTCTTTTATTTTCCCAAGTATAGGGTGACCCCAAAAAACGGGAATTTTTGAAGTGCGTATTGCCAGACATGAGCAAGTGGCAACACTGCGAGACAGTGACTTTGAGCAAGTAAACATTTCGCCATTTTAGTAACGAGAATGAAATTCACAGTATCCCAGCTGAGATGTTGCAGCAGTCAATGAGGAATCTCAACAGCAGATTTCAAGAATGCATTCGTACAGGAGGACGCCATCTACAGGACGGAATTTTAAAAAAATGAAAAATTCCATCCTTGTTTCTCAAATGGCATGTTTTAAGGTTTCAATTACTATGAATTAAATATTTTTCTTCCATCACTCTTGGTTTTATTGGATTGTTAAAATGTTCCCGTTTTTTGGGGGTCAGCCTATACTTTCAATCTCATTCAAGATCATCCTCAGGGGTGAATTTTTAAGGCAAAACATTTATGGAATTGATGATTTAATTTTGTTGTTGTGAATGCGCGTGAAACCAGCTTTGTTATAATTAATTTTAAAATTATCTATAAAAGCTAATATGTTATTTCATGTTTTTTATCTAAGGGAGGTAACTTTCATTTTCATTGTTGTTTTTTTTTTATAATTACAATTTATATATTTTAAAATATTGCTGCTATACTCATGACTAACCACGTATTGTTTTTGTTGCATTTTTCTTATATAGAGGGCCTTAAGAATTTACCTACGTTCACGTCTTTTACCAGATACATTTTTAACTAGATTAAAAGACGCAATCCGTACGGATATTTAAACTAGCTCCCGTGGAGGGCTAATGAAATCTCTGGTCTATCTTCGAAAGCAGCAATGATAATTTTGAAGAAATAATTTCGAATTCCTCAGTTTACTTCATGGAACCTCACTTTAACTCTGATCCTGGCTATATGTTCAATTCCGGCCAAAAGACCGAATTTGGGCCGAAAGTCCAATTTTGTCCGAAACACCGATTTCAGTTGAGATTCCACTTCAAGCCGAAAACGGAGTTCTTCAACTATGTATAGTGTTTTTTGTAGTTTTCTTATATAGACGGCTTCAAGAATTTATCTCCCTTCAAGTCTTTTACCAGATACATTTTTAACTAGATTAAAAGACGCAATACGTAGAGATATTTAAACTAGGGCTAATTGAATCTTTGGCATAGCTGAGAAAGCAATGATAATTTTCAAGAAATAATTTCGAATTCCTCAGTTTACTTCCTGGAACATCAAAACCCCACTTTAACTCTGATCCTGGCTATATGTCTAATTCCGGCCAAAAGACCGAATTTGGGCCGAAAATTCCATTTTGTCTGAAACACCGATTTCAGTTGAAATTCCACTTCAAGTCGAAAAAAGGAGTTCTTCAGATCACAAACTCTGTGGAACTAGTTCCATCCAGGGTTTTTTTTTTCCCGTAACAGCGGGGCAGTTTGGCAGTGTAGATAAATACGGTACTCTCTGCAACTGGTCAAGATCCAGGTCATTGTAAGAATCCTCATGCAAGTAAAAGCTAATGGGTGGTGAGAAACAGCAGTCAGCAAGATACGGTGTCTTGTGAAGTTGATTCCGATGCATTTTCTTCATCGATTTGCTGTGGTTTCCTCGACAGTGCTATTTTTTGTTAACCCCTCTCTCTTTTCCCTCTCTCGCTATTATTTCCATAGTTGTTGGCAGACCAATCGGTTAGGGGTATCCCCACAGTCTGAATTACTCCTAGACGCAAGACGCTTGTGGCTCGCTAGCGGGCCGCCAATGGCAACGCCTGCAGTCCTCTGGTGCCAGCCACCGACAACCACCGGCAGTCCAACGGTGGGCCACTAGCGGTCCGCAATCGGTAGCAATGCCAATATGAACACGCCGGCGGTCCGACAGCGAGCCACTAAACTCTAGTGACGTGCGGCCCAGTGGCAGATTGGTGGCTTGCCTGTAGGACACTATTTGCTTACATTACAATACGCTATTTCGGCATTCATGGCTGACGGCAAGTTCGGCCTGAAGCTAATCCCTAAATTTGGATGGTTCAGATAGGTGTCTCACTATCGTTGAATGTTTTGAAAAGGCTGAACTGATCTGTGATCTCTGCAGCCTGAAGAACTCTGTTAGCGTTCTACAACTTCGATTGACAAGAGGCGCGTATCAGAGATGTCCTGGGTGCTGCTTTTGCCACGGACCCAATTGTAGCATACGACCACTTTGTAGCTAAGTGTTTGAATTCAGACGAACCTTTCGACGTCCACTTACTGAAAGATAGACGTACTGAAAGATCGTGTTAGCCCAAAATGCAGATTCTGTGATAAATATCCAGAAATAATTGACCATCTTGTATCAGGTTGCGCTGTATTGGAACCTACTGAATATAAAACTAGGCATTATAGAGTGGGCCAATATCTGCACTGGAAAATATGCAACTTTTACGAGAAGGAAGCTTTCAAGAAACTGGTATAAACATCGCTCAGACCCGTTTAAAGAGATAGGACCTGTAACAATTTTATGTTACTTTAAAATAAATAAAGACAGAACAATCAAAGCTAAACGATGACAAGATAAGCCTCTTCATTGTCAATACTCTGTCCGTACCAGACAAGCTGATGTAGAAAAAAAACCGCTTACCCATCATTGGTTACATAGTGCAGGGTTAATTGTTGAAAGTGAAGGTTTGGTCCTTGCTGCACAAGACCAATGCTTGCTAACTAGAAATTGCCAAGCACACATACTGAAGAATTATGTTTTGCCCCAAATGCATATAAATATCAAGAAATAATTGACCATCTTGTATCAGGTTGCGCGGTGTTGGCACACACTGAATATAAAACACGGCACGACAGAATAGGCTAATATCTGCACTGGAAATCTGCAACTTTTACGGAAAGGAAACGGCAAGAAATTGGTATGAACATCACCCAGACCCGTTTATGGTGATAGGACCGGTAACAATTTTATGTGATTCTACAATACACACAGACAGAATAGTTAAGACTGATCGCCCCCACATCATGATCAAAGAACAACAAAATGCGCTTTCTCATTGATATGGCAATTCCTACAGATTGTATTGTATCATTGACGATCTGCAAAAAACTGTTAAAATACATGGATCTTGAAATGGAAATCTAAATAATGTGGCCCGCGAAGACATCAGCAAGTATTCAGAGCCCTCGGATTGATTGGAAAGGGTTCCGATAGACTTATTCAAGGGATTACTGGTAGCCCATATCTTAAAGAAATACAAAAGATTGTACTCACAAGTACAGGCAACATCTTACGAAGGGCTTTATCTATGTAAAATATGTGTGATCTTAGGGCTTTTTTCTCATGAAAAAAATGCTTTTGGGGTAATATCATGATATCATTTCTGAACTTAGGTCTCTTGTTAGGACTCGGAAAGAAATGATTTATACACCAGAAATCAAAGGAAAGAATAATAATAATAATAATAATAATAATAATAATAATAATAATAATAATAATAATAATAATATTATTATTATTAATAATAATAATAATAATAATAATAATAATAATAGAAGATTTATCTAAATTAATATGATTATTATTATTTTTTTTGGGATAGGAACATTTTACGAGAGACTCATTGAAATGAATCCTTATATGGCATGACATAAGAAATACAAAATTTGAACACTCAAGTAAAGCTCACACATTACGAAGATCATTACTTTCTAATAGGGATGATGATGATAGGGATGATGATAGGGATGATGATGATGATAATAGGGATGATGATGATGATGGTGATAGGCATGATGATGATGATGATGATGATAGGGTTGATGATGATGATGATGATCATAAAGATAGGGATGATGGTGATGATGATAGGGATGATGACCATAATCATGATGACGATGAAGATGATATGTATGATGATGATGATGACGATAGGGATGATGATGATGATAGGGAGGAAGATGATGATGATGATGATGATGATGTGTAGGGATGAATTATTATATATATTTAGATATATAAACACGCAAAAAAGGCGACGAGACTGGTGTTTATATATCTACATATTGAAAAGAGACCTCAATGTAAGAACAGAACAAATATAACAATGAAAGCAGTGTCCTTAGAAATTCGTTTACGCTATACAATTTATTTTATGGGAGGACCATCAGGCCAGTTTTGTTCAACAAGTATAGCTTATTCTTTCTCCTGGTAATATGTATTTTAATAATAGTTCACACTCAGTATCACCTTTTGTTTTAGTGGCTTTATTACTTTTGAAATGATTAAACAAGCTGCCATAATTTATTCTCCGAAAGTTCTTGAATTGTGAAGATTACTGATAACGCCATCCCCCAAGAAAAGGATTCTCGCTGGCTACGTTAATGGGCGAAAACAATGTGGCAAAGTGGAAAATAAAGAGTGTGTCTCTGCGCTGGGAATTCATCGCGAAAATGAAAAATGAAAATGAAGAAGAGAGACCTGGCATCAATAAAAATTTAAAAGGGAAGCCAAACAGTGTTGGATATGAAGGTATCAGGGGACGTCGACTAGTTCAGAGAGAAAAGAAAGCGGAGGAAAGGTATCAAGATTTGAAACATGATTTGCTATGACGCTTGTGGGGGCTTTCGTGTTGATTTCGGCGCCATTTGAACAGTGGCAGAACAATCCAGTAGTGGCCGGGTAGAATAGAAGCTGTGATTTGAAATGCGATTCTTCCGGAAACAGAATTTCTTGGAACAACCAAAATTGTGAGAAAGGTCTTGTATATGTAAGGCGGTGGCAGAAATGTCAAAATTCGTTATCATTTGTTACAATTCATTCCTGATATTTAGTAAAAGATAATGATAATAATATATATATATATATATATATATATATATATATATATATATATATATATATATATATGTGTGTGTGTAAAAGTGAACATTAAAGTCAACACTTAGAGAGAGGCCGCCTAACGATTGCGTGTAGCATGAAACAAGCTTGTCGGCTCTGAGTGTTGACTTTAATATTCACTTTTATTTTTATATTTACATACGCACCGCTTTCATCATATATATATATATATATATATATATATATATATATATATATTAGATAGATAGATAGATATTTATTTATTATAATTTATCATACAGACACAGCCATTTTTCTCACTACAAAGATGCAACTTTGTTTCAGTGCATTTCAACTGCACTTCGACGGGTGAGAATCAAAAATGCTTATGAACATGATTTAGAAAAAAAAAGAACAGAGTTTCAAAAGTGATGTAATGGAATAATCAGTCACCCCCAAGAATGATTACACTATAGGTAGTAAGTACCTATAAAGTCGACTGTCTACGAGAGACGGGGAAGATGAGAGAAGAGTTATAGAGACGACGCAAGCACGTCCGAAATTCCAATTAGTGGCATTCACTGCTAGATTGACCTGTGTGTATAACTGTACCGTATTTCATATTGCACTGGTGGTGTACAATAAACCTTTCTTCTTTTATCTACCAGGTGTTAAGTATTTGTTCCCTTAGCACGGAATATAACTGGCGACGAGGATGTTTGAAACGACCTCACACGGAATATAACACTATCTATCTATCTATCTATCTATCTATCTATCTGAGCCTGTTCATATCTATCTATCTATCTATCTATCTATCTATCTATCTATCTATCTATCTGAGCCTGTATATATCTATCTATCTATCTATCTATCTCAATCGTTTGATATCTATCTATCTATCTATCTATCTATCTATCTGAGCCTGTTCATATATATCTATCTATCTGAGCCTGTTCATATCTATCTATCTATCTATCTATCTATCTATCTATCTATCTATCTATCTATCTATCTGATGTAATCGTGCCTGTTCATATCTATCTATCTATCTATCTATCTATCTATCTATCTATCTATCTATCTCTCTCAATCGTTTGATATCTATCTATCTATCTATTTATCTAAGCCTGTTCATATCTATCTATCTATCTATCTATCTATCTATCTATCTATCTATCTATCTATCTGAGCCTGTTCATATCTATCTATCTATCTATCTATCTATCTATCTATCTATCTATATATCTATCTATCTATCTGATGTAATCGAATAACCCGTCATTCCCATGAATGTTTTCACTCTAGGTAGCAAGTACCTATAAAGTCCACTGTCTGTCTACAATAAACCTTTCTTCTAGTCTCCACCTGGTGTTATGTGTTTATTCCCTTAGCACGGCATATAACATTAGCGAAGAGGATGTTTGAAACGAACTCACACCAATATAACAGTGGCGACGAAGAGGAGAATAAAACGGACTGAAACGGAATATAACAAACAGTAAGAGGGGAAGACAGAGATTTCAAAGTATGTTTTTTTATGAGAGAGAGAGAGAGAGATAGAGAGAAAGATCTGTCTTGCCCTCTTATTGCTGATTTGTCCTTGGATTGTTAATTTCTAAATATATAGCAGGAGCACTGGACCATATGTGACACAATATTCGAGTCATGGGCGAATGGTAGATTTATAGATATGTAAGATTGCATTGTTACTCATCATATCCACGGCTATAGGATACACATTGAAATTCCCCTATTGAATAATTAAGTATTTGTGTCTAACAACTTTAACAAAAATATTGTAACATCAATCGTGAATATGAAAGTAGGTCATCATTCAAAGAAGTAAGGGGGCACAAATGAAAAGATTTGCCAAAATAAAAAAATTGCGAAAAATTTGCGAAAATAGCTCGTCAGAGCAGATGCCATGAAAATATGTGTAGAAAAGACAGAGGGTAGCCACATTATTTAGGCGAGAAAGTGACTGGAGTCGATACCGGAAGTTATGACAGATCACAATGCGTATCCATCTTAGGATTTGTCGAGAACGAGGAGATGAACAACGGAGGCACCAGACCATATATGATAACAGAATTCAAAGCATGGACGAGAAAGAAAAACACGTGAAATGAAGAAACTATGTTAGAAATAAACAAACAAATATAAACCCGTAAAATAAAGAAAGAAACAAAGTAAAAATAAAGAAAGGAAACACGTGAAAAAAAGAAACAAAGAAAAAAGGAAAGGAAACACGTGAAAGAAAGAAACAAACAAAACGATAAAAAATGTGAAAAAAAAGAAACAAAGAAAAAAGGAAAGGAAACACGTGAAAGAAAGAAAGAAACAAAACGATAAAAAATGTGAAAAAAAGAAACAAAGAAAAAAAGGAAAGGAAACACGTGAAAGAAAGAAAGAAACAAAACGATAAAAATGTGAAATAAAGGAACAAAGTAGGAAAAAAGAAACAAAACCCGTGAAATAAAGAAACGATGTAAAAAAAAAAAGAAAGAAAACCCGGAAATAATGCAAGAAAAAAGGAAAGAAAACTCTTGAAATAAAGAAAGAAACAAATAAAAAAATAAATAAAACCCGGGAGATAAAGAAAGTAACAAAGTAAGAAAGAAAAAGAATGAAAATCCATGAATTAAAGAAAAAAAGAAAAGAAAACCCGGGAAATAAAGAAACAAAGTACGAAAAAAAAAAGAAACAAAACCCGTGAAATAAAGAAACAAAATAAAAAAAGAAAGAAAAAACGGAAAATAAAGAAAGAAACAAAGTAAAGAAAAAGAAAAAAAAAGTGAAATAAAGAAACAATGTAAGAAAAATATGAAAAACACGTGAAATAAAGAAACAAACAAAGAAAAAAAAAGGAAAGAAAACCCGTGAAATAAAGAAACAAATAAGGAAAAAAGAAAGAAAACCATTGAAAAATAGAAAGAAACAAAAAAAAGATAACAAAAACGCGGGAAATAAAGGAAGGAACAAAGAAAAAATGGAAAGAAAACGTGTGAAATAATGAAAGAAACAAAGAAAAAAAAGCCCCGAGAAATAAAGAAAGAAACAATGTAAGTAAAAAATGAAAGAAAACCTGCGGAATCAAGAAAGATACAAATTAAGAAAAAAAGAAAGTAAACCCGTGAAATAAAGAAAGAAATAATAAAGAAAAAAGAAAGAAGACGGGTGAGATAAAGAAAGGAACAAAGAAAAAAAAAGGAAAGAAAACCCGGGAAATAAAGAAACAAAGTACGGAAATAAAAAGAAACAAAACTCGTGAAATAAAGAAACAAAATAAAAAACGAGAAAGAAAATAAAGAAAGAAACAAAGAAAACAGGCTGTTGGAAACGTATCTTAATTTCGGAATTACGATATATTTGATATCATTAACTGGCAGTCACAAATCCCCCAAAAGACAGGTAAATGAAGCGGGAATGTCGCGCAGACTTTTCATTGGCCAGTGAATTGACGGATGAACAATTAAAAACTTAAGATTTCCTGGTAAAAAAAAGAGTTATTACTCCTTGTTTTGTTTGGTTGTTTAGCGGCATAACAACTCCTTATTTGATAGCGTCAGTTTTTTTCGAGTATTTATGCTAAACCAGTTGGAAACTTCCTACCGGTACAGTAAGTCTTACGTTCATCTAGGTCTACTGTATGGTGTTTTCCAAAAACCCCAAATCCAGCCACCTAATACAGGTTAACAGTTACGTTTCATATGTAAATCAAGACAGCCAGCTTTAATTAAATGCTATGTCAATCAGTAATTTCTATTTTCTTAATTCTTGTTCTTTTTATTGTTCTCTCTTATTAGTGTTAATATTATACTCATTAATCCCTTTGCGTCTTAGTGGCTTTATTGCCGTACTTGGTGTGAAATGATTTTAAAAAAATGTAACTCATTTCTTTCCTGTCTCGTTTTCCTTGGAATCATCTCATTCGACAACGTCACAAGTGTCTCTCAATGTGTTCAACGCGGAACACAGGCTTTATCTCAGAATCCCTCCCTCTGGCCGCAGTGAGGCATAGAACTTCTGGTCCTGCCTGAATCGTCTCCGAAGCGCCGTTGGTCGCTGTAGAGCTCACTTTCAGAAATATGGATCTGCGACTGATGTTGATTCCAACTGCCAATTCAGGCAATCACAAAATATTTGGCTTGCCGCAGTGAGGCATAGAACTTCTGGTCCTGCCTGAATCGTCTCCGAAGCGCCGTTGGTCGCTGTAGAGCTCACTTTCAGAAATATGGATCTGCGACTGATGTTGATTCCAACTGCCAATTCAGGCAATCACAAAATATTTGGCTTGCCCCAGTCTTCAAGATTGATGCACACTTAAAGACTTTGAAACCTTAACGCTCCAGTCAAGGATCTATGCGCAACATTGTCTGGCCGTGGTAGAGCGACTGGATAATAATTAGAAGACTGGTCTTCTAAGTTTCCTGCGCATTGTGTACTTCAGGCTTCTGCCTTCGTGCAGTTTACGCGTTGGTTTACGTCTTCTTTAGCTTCCGTAGTTTTACTCTGATGAAACACGCGAATTTCTGATGGTCGCTACCGCAGCTGACACTTGGGGATGCTTTTCTGAACGTTTTGCTGATAGTTACATAACATCTAAGACCGCTCTAAAACATTAACACAAGCTGTGTAAGGAAAAGTAACCCAAGAAGGGCGACCACTGATATAATTTATTTCCTAATAAACATTTACCGGCCTTCTTTTCTTAGGCAATAAATTACGTCAGTTAATTTCTGATTGTATTTTTACCAATTTTCGGATAAGGTGTTGCGTATTGTGTTTGATGTTGTATGAAAACAGGCCGTAATTTATATTTTGTTATATTTATCTAAGTACTTTCGACTTTCACAATCATTATCAACAATTGATGTGGTGCCTGGGTGGTAGTAAGAATTTCTCTGTCTGTCTCATGGATTTCTTTGAAATCATAGATGTTTGAACTGGTTGATTTAAGGTCACTTCATATGTGTAAAAAGAAGAAAGCAATTTATTTATTATATATGAAATTTTTCTATTTTTTTCCTTTACTTTTCTATCCAATTCTTATCTTTTTCTTTTATCTTATCCATTTTTTCCTTCCTTCCTTCCTTCCCAATTCTCATTCACTTTCACACTATTTTTTATAATCTCTTCTTTTTAATCGTTTACCTTGTTTTCATTCATTTCCTCAGAGTTTTCTCTTTTTTTTTTGCTACACCACTTTCTCGTTCCGTTTTTATTTTCTTCCTTCTTTCCTTCTTTCATTCATTCTTCCCTTACTTCTTTCCTTCCTTACTCCTTATTTTCATTCATTTTTTCTTTCCATTCTTTCCTTTCTTTTCTTTGCTTCTTTCCTTTCTTTTCTTTGCTTCTTCCCTTGCTTCCTTCCTTCCTTCCTTTTTCTTACCTTTCTTCCTTTTTGCTTCCTTCATTCGATCCTTCCTTCATTGTTTGTGTCCTTTTTCTTTCTTTCCTTTTTTCCTTCATTCCTTCCTTCCTTCATTCCTTCATTCATTCATTCATTCATTCTTCCCTTCCTTCCTTCCTTCCTTCCTTCATTTTTTCTTTTCATTCTTTCCTGTCTTTTCTTTCTTTTTTTCTTTGCTTCCTTACTTCATTTTTTTCATTTCTTCCTTACTAATTTCCATCTTTCAGCTCTTCCTTCTTTCTTTCCTTCATTCATTTCCTCCATCCTTGATTCATTTTTCCCTTCATTCTTTCTTTCTTTCCTTCTTTCCTTCCTTCCTTCCTTCAATAATTCCGTCCTTCCTTCATTCATTCTCTCCATCCTTCATTCATTCTACCCTTCCTTCTTTCCATCCTTTTCCTTTTCTTCCGTACTTCTTTCTTTCCTTCCTTCCTTCCTTCCTTCATTCATGTTTCTTCCCATCCTTCATCTTTTCCTTTTTTCATTCATTCATTCATTCATTCATTCATTCATTCATTCCCTCTTTCCTTCTTTCATTACTCCCTTCATTATTTCTTTTCTTCTTTCTTTCTTTCCTACCTTCATCTTTTCCTTCCTTTCTTCCTTCCTTTTCTTTATTTCCTTCTTCCTTGATTCGATTTCCCTTCATTCATTCTTTCTTTCTTTCCTTCCTTCTTTCATTCATTCATTTATTCGTTCATTTCTCCTTCCTTCTTTCATCTTTCCATTCATTCTTTCTTTCCTTCGTTCCTTCGTTCCAGCCTTCTTTCATTCATTCATTCCCTCCTTACTTCTTTCATTCTTTCCTTCATTCTTTCTTTCCTTCGTTCTTTCTTTCCTTTTCCTCCTTACTTCTTTCCTTCCATCATATTTTCCTTCCTTCCTTCATTCCCTCTTTCTTTCATTGTTTCTTTCCTTTCTTTCTTCTTTCCTTCCTTCATTCATTTATTCCTTCCTTATTTCATTTTTCCCTTCATTCATTTTCTTTCCTTTCTTCTTTCATTTCCATTTCTTCGTTACTTCTTTCACTCCTTCTTTTCATTCCCTCCTTCTTTCATTCATTCTTCCCTTCATTGTAAGTTTTTCTTTTTCATTTTTTTTTACTTATTTCTTTCCTTCCTTTATCTTTTCCTTCCTTCCTTCCTTCTTTCCTTCCTTCTTTCATGCATTCATTCATTCATTCATTTCCTCCTTCTATCAGTCATACTTCCCTTCATCCTTTCATTCCTTCTTTCTTTTTCTTCTTCTTCTTCAACATTTCACGCTTCTGTATTTCATTTTTTTTTCTGTTTAATCTTTTTACAGGTTTTTCATCGTCAGTCTTTTTTTCTTTCTTATCATTCTCTCTTTTTCTTCCTCCACCTCCACTTCATTGTGTTACACGTGTGACTTTTCTTACTTTCCTTTTCTTTCCTTTCATTTACCTTCCCTTCACCCACTGCCACTTTTTCATTCACTTCCTTTCTTTCTCCACTCCCTCCCCTTTTTCCATTATTTCTTCCTTCTTTCCTTCCTTCCTTCCATCCTTTATTCTTTCTTCATTCACACACTTCCTCCTTTTCAATTTCCTTTCCTCGATTTCTTTTTCATACTGATTTCTTCTTTTTCTTTGTTCCCTTCTTCTTTTTTTTTCTTCCTTCCTTACTAACTCATTCCTTTTTACCTATCCTCCTTCTTCATTTTTACCTTTCCTTCTCTCTTTCTATTAATTCTTTCTTTCGTTTCTTGCTCACCTTTTTCTACTCCATTGTGTAATTCGAATTACATTGCTTATTTACCTTTTGTTCATGCATTCCATCTTAACCTACTTTCATTCATTCTTCCGTCGTTCACTCGCACCCTCTGATCCTTCACTCCTCCCTTTCAAGTCTGCCTCTTTTCATTCATTCTTCCGAAATTCACACATTCTTCCATTCCTTACTTCCATCCTCCCTTCGCTCCTTCCTTCCCTCCTCTCTTCCTTCTTTCATTCGCTCCTTCTTTCCTTCTTTCTTTCCCCCTTCTTTCCTTCATTCCTTCCTCCTTCCCTCGCTTCTGTACATCTCTTTCTTCATTCGTCCGTCATTTACTCAATACCGATTTTCCTTCCTTCCTTCCTTCCTTCCTTCCTTCCTTCCTTCCTTCCTTCCTTCTATGCCTAACTTCATTCAATCTTTTCTCGTTCACCCATCCCTTCCGTCCGCTCCTTCATTCATTCTTCCTGCGTTCTCCACTTTTCTCTTTCTTTCCTTACTTCTTTCCTCCGCTCCTTACTTCAGTGTTTCCCTTTCTTCATTCTTACGTGATTCTCACACTCCTTCCTTCCTTCCTTCTTTCCTTCCTTCCTTCCTTCCTTCCTTCCTTCCTCCCTTCCTTCATTCCTTCTTTCCTTCCCTCCTTCCCTCCTCTCTTCCTTCTTTCATTCCCTCCTTCCAGCATTCCTTCCTTCACTCCTTCTTTCCTTCCCTCCTTCTTTCCTTCCCTCCTTCTTTCCTTCATTCCTTCCTTCTGCCCTCGCTTCTGTACATCTCTTTCTTCATTCTTCCGTCATTCACTCAATACCGATCTTCCTTCCTTCTTTCCTTCCTTCCTTCCTTCCTTCCTTCCTTCCTCCCTTCCTTCATTCCTTCTTTCCTTCCCTCCTTCCCTCCTCTCTTCCTTCTTTCATTCCCTCCTTCCAGCATTCTTTCCTTCACTCCTTCTTTCCTTCCCTCCTTCTTTCCTTCCCTCCTTCTTTCCTTCCCTCCTTCTTTCCTTCATTCCTTCCTTCTGCCCTCGCGTCTGTACATCTCTTTCTTCATTCTTCCGTCATTCACTCAATACCGATCTTCCTTCCTTCCTTCCTTCCTTCCTTCCTTCTTTCCTTCTCTGCCTAACTTCATTCAATCTTTTCTCGTTACCCATCCCTTCCTTCTGCTCCTTCATTCATTCATCCGGCGTTCACCCACTCCTCTCTTTCTTTCCTTACTTCTTTCCTCCCCTTCCTCCTTTCCTCCCCTCCTTACTTCAGTGTTTCCCTTTCTTCATTCTTACGTGATTCTCACACTCCTTCCTTCCTTCCTTCCTTCCTTCCTTCCTCCCTCCCTTCCTTCATTCCTTCTTTCCTTCCCTCCTCTCTTCCTTCTTTCCTTCCCTCCTTCTTTCCTTCATTCCTTCCTTCTGCCCTCGCTTCTGTACATCTCTTTCTTCATTCTTCCGTCATTCACTCAATACCGATCTTCCTTCCTTCCTTCCTTCCTTCCTTCCTTCCTTCCTTCCTTCCTTCCTTCCTTCATTCATTCATTCATACTTCCGTCTTTATCCACACACTCCTTTCATTCCTCCCCCCTTCATCAACTCCCTACTTTCATTCCTGCTTTCCTTCCTTCATTCCTTCTCTGCCTCCCTTCATTCATTTTCCCTCCCTTCACCTACAACCTCCTATCCTTTCTGCACGGTCTCTTTTCATGGATTCTTCCGTTTTCTTACTTTTAAAATGTCTTTCCTATTCAGCCCATTTGTTCCTTATTTCCTCCTTTAAGCATTCTGAAATAATTTTTTTTTTTCATCTTCTTCATATTTCACTTTCCGTCCATATTCCCATTTATACATGTTGACGTGCGTTTGTCTTTCTATCATCATTATTCATGCCAATATGATTGGCTTAAACGATAGCAACATTCCATTTGGAAGGTTTCCTGCGTCCCTGTGACTCGGACTAAACGAGAACGAGGCTACGATGAAAGCTAATTCAGAAGATGGCGCGAAACGAGTTGGAAACCAACTATTTCGAGTAAGGGAAATTGTCCTGAGAAACGAAATCACGCATGCGCATATTCCCGTGCTTAAATACACATCACGGGAGATTCGGGACAAATAGGGGGGCGCATTAATACGAAAACACAACGTCGCTTGTCTGCTTACAAACGGAGAAAAAATGTCTAAAAATACGAGAAAATATCTCGATATTAAGATGTTTCTTAGTAAGGATACGATATATCAAATTATGATTCTGCAGTCGTATTGTCTCGAGTGGATTAATGAAATGAAACCCCGCAGCCAATTGGAATTAAAATAAAAAAAGGCATAGCTGTACATTTAGTTACATTTATTGGCTTGTGAAAAAATATCTACAAATATATTAAATATATATATATATATATATATATATATATATATATTAAATATATATATATATATATATATATATATATATATATATATATATATATATATATATATATATATATATATATACGAAACGATAGACAGATAGATATAAGCATACTGATGAGATAGATATAAAAATATGAGCAGACTGAGATAGATAGATAGATAGATACGAACAGAAATGGATAGATAGATAGATAGATAGATAGATAGATAGATAGTTAGATAGATAGATAGATAGATATGAACAAGCTGAGATAGATAGATAGATAGATAGATAGATAGATAGATAGATAGATAGATAGATAGATAGATAGATATGAACAGGCTGAGATAGATAGATAGATAGATAGATAGATAGATAGATAGATATGAACAGGTTGAGTTAGATAGATAGATTGATATGAACAGGTTGAGATAGATAGATAGATAGATAGATAGATAGATAGATAGATAGATAGATAGATACGAACAGAAAGGGATAGCTAGCTAGCTAGCTAGATAGATAGATATGAACAGGCTGAGATAGATAGATAGATAGATAGATAGATAGATAGATAGATAGATAGATAGATAGATATGAACAGGTTAAGATAGATAGATAGATAGATAGATAGATAGATAGATAGATAGATAGATAGATATGAACAGGTTGAGATAGATAGATAGATAGATAGATAGATAGATAGATAGATAGATAGATAGATTATATGCGAACAGACCGGGATAGATAGATAGATAGATAGATAGATAGATAGATAGATAGATAGATAGATAGATAGATAGATAGATAGAAAGAGCCAATGAGAAATAGATGGAGAATAAGAAAGAGAGGATTACTAAAAATCGAGGGAGAAAGTGAGTGAATCAGAAAATGAAACAATGATAGAGATAGTAAGTCAAAGAAGGAAGGAGAGAGAGAGAGTGAGAGAGAGAGTGAAGAGAGTTAGAGAGACTAACAGATAGCATGTCAAAAAGGGAGGAGATAGAGAGATTAATAGAAAAAAGCTAGCAAGAAAGAAGAAGCAAGAGAGATTAAGAATATATACAGATAGAGAAAGAGAGAGATAGAGAGAAAGAGACATCAAGAGAAAATAGATATAGAAAAGAGAGTAAGTAAAGGAGGGAGGGGGAGAAATTTAAAAGAATGAGAATAGTGAAAGAAAGACTAATAGAAGTAGGGGAAATGAGGAAGGAAGATAGAGAGAATGATAGAAAAGAGACAAGGAGAAAGAATGGAGAGAGTAAGAGGGCGACATGAAATGAGAGTGAAAACGTCTGATAGAGATAGACGGAGAGTCACAGAGAGAGAGACAGGGATGGAAAATGAGAAAGTTAGGAAAAAGAAAAGTGTGTGTGTGTGAGAGAGAGAGAGAGGGGGAAGGGGTAGAGTGATAGAAAAAGAAAACTAAAGATAGAGAGCGGTAGGAGAGTTCGTGTGGGTGACAGAGGAAGAATGAAAGAAAAGGAGAGCAAAAGTAACACTTTCCGCCATTTTGTATCAAACGCTTTTTGTGATGTGATTTTTCAACCGTCTCAGTTGCAAAACTGTGAGTAGGCTAATTTGATCAAACAGCACTTTTCATCCAGAGTCAGCTTGAATTTATAACATGACAAAATGGTTCCATCAATTGACATGGGAAAAAAAAAAATTCAAATTCAAATAATCGTTAATTTTCCCACGAAATAAATCGACCAACAAAATCACCCGATGTGATCAACCACGGTTAAAGAATTATTTCAATTCCAGACGTAATAAAACAAGAATTCGTTTTTTTTTAATCAATTGTCTCCAAGTAAGGCGAGAATGCTACTAAGATATTAACTCTTTGGAGACAGAGCCCCATTTGGAGTTTCAGTGCCAAGACAGAACCCTTTTCATATGCCCTCATTTCGAACATACAAAAAAAAATCGATGTAAAATGACAGAACACAGTAAAGTATCATAGAAACCGCGATTGAAAGGTCCAGATGTGCAAAAAATGCGAGGAGCAATCTGATTGGTTGGTACGAATGCTTGTATTATCAGGCCGACGGATCGACCGAGTCGTCATCTTCGTCGTTATACTTTTCAGCCGATAAATCGGCCCTGTCATATCGTGAGGGTTAAGGGGCTACTGGAAGTGAAAGGAAGAAAGAAGACTTTAGAAGGAACTGGAAATCCATTCTTAAGCAGGAAATAAGAGGTAAACCTCTATTTCTGTTCAAAATTGAACCCAGAAGTCCTTCCTTCCTTCCTTTCCAATTCTCATTCACTTTCATGCTATTTGTTCTATAATCTTTCCTTTTTAATCGTTTACAATGTGTTCATTTATTTCCTCATAGTTTCTTTTTTTTGTAACACAATTTTCTCGTTCCGTTTTTATTTCCTTCCTTCTTTCTTTCCTGCCTTCTTTCCTTCCTTCTTTTATTCTTATCTTCCTTCCTTCCTTCCTTCATTCCTTCCTTCCTTCCTTCTTTCTTTTCATTCTTTCCTTTCTTTTCTTTCCTTCTTTCCTTGCTTTTTCCTTCCTTTTTCTTTCCTTCTTTTCTTCCTTCATTCGTTACTTCATTCATTTATTCTTTCCTTTTTATTTCATTCCTTCCTTGCTTCCTTCCTTCATTTTTCTTTCTTTCTTCCTTATTTCTTTCCTTCCTTTCTGCCTTCCTTCCTTCATTCATTCTTCCCTTCCTTCCGTCTTTCATTCATTCCTCTCTTCATACTTTCTTTCCTTTCCTTTCTTTCCTTGCCTTTTCCTTCCTTTTTCTTTCATTACTTCCTTCTTTGCTTCCTTCATTCGTTCCTTCCTTCACTGATTCTTTCCTTTTTCTTTCATTCCTTCCTTTTCTTCCTTCCTTCATTTTTTCTTCCTTATTTTTTCTTCCTTTCTGTCGTCCTTCCTTCATTCATCCATTCTTCCCTTCCTTCCGTCTTTCATTCATTCCTCTCTTCATACTTTCTTTCCTTTCTCTTCTTTCCTTGCCTTTTCCTTCCTTTTTCTTTCCTTTCTTCCTTCTTTGCTTCCTTCATTCGTTCCTTCCTTCATTGATTCTTTCCTTTTTCTTTCATTCCTTCCTTTTCTTCCTTCCTTCATTTTTTTCTTCCTTATTTCTTTCCTTCCTTTCTGCCGTCCTTCCTTCATTCATCCATTCTTCCCTTCCTTCCGTCTTTCATTCATTCCTCTCTTCATACTTTCTTTCCTTTCTTTCCTTTCATTTTCTTCCCTTCTTTCCTTACTGCTTTCCTTCCTTTTTATTTTCTTTCTTCCTTCTTTGCTTCCTTCATTCTTTCCTTCCGTTGTTCTATCCTTCCTTTTTCTTTCATTACTTCCTTGTGACCTTCCTTGATTTTTTCTTTCCTCCTTCCTTATTTATTTCCTTCCTTTCTGCCGTCCTTCCTTTATTCATCTATTCTTCCCTTCCTTTATTCATTCATTCCCCTTTTCATCCTTTCTTACCTTTGTTTCCTTTTGTTTTCTTTCTGCTTTTTTTCTTTCCTTTCTTCCTTCTTAGCTTCCGTTATTTTTTCCTGCCTTTTTCATTCCTTCCTTGCTTCCTTCCTTCATTTTTACTTTTCTTCCTTATTTCTTTCCTTCCGTCCGTTCATTCATTCATTCCTCCCTCCCTTCATTCTTTCTTTGCATTTATTCCTTTCTTTTTCTTTTCTTCTTTCCTATTTCTTTCCTTTCTTCTTTCTTTGCTTCCTTCATTATTTCCTTCCTTGCTTCCTTTCTTCATTTTTTACTTCTTTCATTCATTCTTCCCTTTCTTCCTCGCTTCCTTCCTTGCTTTCTTCTTGCCATCCTTTCTTCTTTCCTTCATCCCATCATTACTTCTTTTTTCTTTCTTTCTTTCCTTCCTTGCTTCCTTCCTTTCTAAATTCTTTCCTTTCTTCCATCTTTGCTACCTTCCTTCCACCCTTCTTACATTTTTACTTTCTTTCATTCTTGCCTTCCTTACTTCATTCATTCTTCTTTTTTTTTTCACAAGTAGACCGGCTATGTGTGTGGAGCGGATGATAGTCGAAGATATCTACTCTTGCTGATGAAAAATAGAGTCAATCAAATTCAAAAGTTTAGTCGGAGACATTAAAAGTAGATTGTTGAAGTACACTTTAGCAGGAACGGTAAAAGATAAAGTGCGAACAAGGGGTACTGTTCAAAAAACCGGGGAGAATAGTGAACCGGACGATATTTGAAGAAACAAAATAATTATTTCTTAAAACTACTCTTTGTATTTATGATTCAGGTTTGGCTT
Source organism: Acanthosepion esculentum (assembly GCA_964036315.1). NCBI lineage: Eukaryota > Metazoa > Mollusca > Cephalopoda > Sepiida > Sepiidae > Acanthosepion > Acanthosepion esculentum. Next base: position 8,405,338 of record OZ038518.1, on the reverse strand, counting down.
GCTGTAGGCAGTTGACGAGCATATCTCGTAATATGCTATTTAATTTTTCATAACAAAGGTCATTTATTACATGGCGCGACTTGAAGAGGTTACGATTGTAGTGTAGAGGGTTATTGTTAAATGGTTAGGATGAATGAGGTATGTGATAAGAATGAAAGAGGAGGTCAGAAGTGAAGATTATGAGGATAAGGGGGATAGATAACGATTGACCCCTGACTTGAAAAAGTTACGTTTGAAGTGTAGAGGGATACTGTTAATTTTTTTTACGATAAATCAGGTGCGTGATATGAATGAAAGAATAGGTGGTGGGAGGTGAAGATTTTGAGGATAAGGATGATAGATAACGATTGACCATTGGCTTGAAAAGGTTATGTTTGAAGTAGATAGGGTTATTATTAAAATGGTTATAATTGATGAGGTGTGTGATGTGAATGAAAGGCGGGGGCATTAGGAAGTGAAAATTATGAGGATAAGGAGGATAGATAACGATTGACCCTTGACTTGAAGACGTTAAGGTTTTAGTGTAGAGGCTTCTAGATTAAATGGATCTGATGAATGATGTGAGATATGAATGAAAGTCGGGATGGTAGGGAGTGAAAATTATGAGGATAAGGACGATAGATAACGATTGACCCTTGACTTCAGGTGTTTAATATTTAGTACAGAGGGTTACTGTTTAAATACTTCTTCTTTTATTTAGTACTGTTCAGTTATTGATAGCCCCTTTTCTACTGATTGCAAGTACACATTGCTCGAACAATGGGTTGAATTCACAAATACTATATCACCGAATTCACGAACCAACCCTTTTACCCAATAGGCCATTGTCCAATAATTGCTAGTTTAAACAAGCTTAAGACCAAACCTTCACTGCTGATTAGGCTGCCACTGACACATGCAGAACTGCTGTTTCTGTTGCTAGCTGTCCTGTTTTTTTAATGCTGCCCATGTTTTTTATTACTGCTGCTGCGACTTGCTGTAATTTGTCTTTCTTTCTTTATTAACGACTCACATTTTATTTTTATGCTAGGCCTACAAAGGAAATCCCACTAGCCTAGCACGTGCACTGAAAATATTCAGGTGTCTAACTTTCTAGTGTTCTTTCTTGTCCTGTACTTCTACAGTAGCTGATGACCATCCTTTTCCTTCTATACATGATCAGCCATGCTCGATTTCATTGTCTCACCCGTCACTACTGCTTTCTGATGTTCCACCAGCCTTAACTGTAATGGCCAGCTTGTTTCACCTTTATATTCATTACCACAGCTGAATCGAGTACACGTAATTAATTTCATGTTCTCCGTCGTGTCAGGCTTTACTCATCAGAGATTTGAACTGCTTCTGAATGTTTGTCCTGGTTGCATTTTTTGGTCCTTCCTCTTATCCCTTCTGTTCCTACCTGTTACGTTTGTGGGGCAGTTGTTATTCTGAAGAGTACGTTTGATGCTGATCATTTGTTGTTGGTATGTGTCTGGTTCGCCATTATGATTTTCGTCCGGTCTCGTAGGCATGGAACGATCCCTTTCTTCACAATATACGGATGGTGGGAAATGAAGTCGAGGCATTGTCCGGTGAAATTTGGCTTGTGGTATACGGACGTTTCGAACGCATTCTCTGTGCGAGTTATTAGTCCATCCAGGAAGCCGAAATATTTATTCTTTCTTCCAGTATGGATAGGAGCGAAGGTCTTATTGAATTCACATGACTAGAGACGGATATGCAATGTAATTGGCCCAGATCTGTCATCTCGTCTGCATGTCCCTCTCTCACAGACGCGACGTTGCCTCGCTCTGTCTTTTTTACAAATACTTTCACGGTAATTGCTCCGAGGAGTTACTTTCGCTGGTTCCTAGGCCTCATGAATTTAGACGTTCTACGAGGCTGGCATCCCGTTCCCACCCCTTCACCGTTGAAACTGTTAGATGTAGACGTCTCTTCTACTCCAATAGCTCGCACATTATGCCTGTGGAACTCCCTTCCTTATTCCTGTTTTCCCTGGCAAATACAATCTCCAACTATTTAAGTGTAACGTCAATCGACATCTCCAGTTGCCTTGATCTATCCACTTCCCTTCTCCACATCCTTTCCCCTTTCATTCCTATCTACTCTCGCTCCTAATCTTCTGCACCCCCTGCCTTGATCGATCCACTATCTTTCTCCACATCCTCTCCTTTACCACTCCTATCTGCTCTTCCTCCAAACTTTCTGTAACCCCTTGCGTGCTAGTGGCTTCCAGCCTTGCTTGGGGTGATAAGCTTTAAAAAAAAGTAATATATTTACATAATTATCAAATCCTCCTAAAGTAATATATTTACATAATTATCAAATCCTCCTAACAATTTCTATCATGTATATATCATTGCTTGATCTGGCTTCTAATGCTTCAGTTTGAGCAGCTTGGTAATAGTAGTCGTGGCTCCGGGGGGCACAGTCCTATGGTTACAGAGAATTTCAGTTGAGTTCCACCACGGAATATGTGAGCGAGCGACGCTATATTGTGTCTGATTTGCTACCTCTTCGTCACCGAGGCCCGTTGGAACAGTTGGTATGTCGTTTGCTTGATAACTCAACTGTCAGGGTTTCAATTCTCGGTAGTGGATGCGCACTGCTGATGAGTCCCAAATATAGGACGAAACGGCCGTCCAGTGCTTTCTGGATTATGTTGAGGTCTCTTTCAGACCCAATGAATTACTTAATTTTTTATTTATATTTATATATATATATATATATATATATATATATATATATATATATATATATATATATATATATATATATATATATATATATATATATATATATATATATATATATATATATATATATATATATATATATATATATATATATATATATATATATATATGTGTGTGTTAAATTTCTTAGAATAATTCTGAAGGTAAAACAATTTGGATGGCTTAACTTATAATAAATAAAACTTAATTTATAATTAATTAATTAAAACAAAAGATGTTCTACGTGTGCTTCTTATAATATCTAGATTTAATAGGCCGTTTAGATATTTGAGAAATAAAAAACCATCAAAATGATAACAATATTGACATTAGGACCGATGATATTTATTTTGTATTAGACATTTGACTAAATTCACTTTTCGTGCTTCAACTTAATAAATAGGCTAATATTTAAAAAATATAATCAGTCATATTGCCAATATCGTCATCATTTTGTTGGCTTTGTATTCGTCAAGTTTAATTAACCGGATCATTTAATCTCCGCATATATATTAACCTATATGCGATTTCTATCTATCCTATTAAAGAATTAAACAGGGATTAGGGATTACAGAGAAATTATAATTTCCACAGGGAGCCCTCTAGCCACCAACAACATTCCCCCGAATAGTAAGTCCCACCTTTTTTGCTTATTCCTCGTCTCGTTGAAAAAGGTCACAGGCGTGTCTGAAAAATTCAGACTTTATAATCTTTCTCTTCGTGTTTCAATTTTCTCAATATCATCAAATCTGTTTGACAATATTGTTATCATTTTGGCGACTTTTTATTCCTCAAACTTCCTTAACAGGCCTATTAAAACTACAGGTGATTTTATGTGTCTCACGTCTTGCAAAAAAAAAATACTTAGTCGGTCGAGTCCATCGTACATGTTATAAGGAGATACTTTTCAGTTATCTCGTACATATTATAAGAAGCCCACGTTTCGTTTTAATCATAAAAATAATTGAAACACTTGTTAAATTCAAAGAAAATCTATTTAATATTCAGTTGGTCCTCATTTAGCCTCACAGACAGCTTTAATACGTCTAGGAACGGAATCATACAGCTTCCTGACTTCAAGCAGAGGAATTTTCAGTCACTCTTCCATTAACACCTTCTCCAGCTCTTTACGACACGGCGATGGAAGATAGCATCTCCTAACTTGGTGCTCCAAAATGCACCACAAATGTTCAATAATATGTATATCTGGAGATTGGGGAGGCCACTTAATGTGTTCTAGCTCACTTTCATGCTTTTCATATCAATTCTTAACCACTCAAGCAGTATGTATTGGAGCATTATCATCTTGGAAGATGCAGTCACCATCAGGGGATAAAGTCTGGGACATTGGATGAATATAATCTTCCAAAATGTTCGGGTAATCTTTGCTGTTGATTCTACCATGCAGGGCAACTATTGGACTGAGACATTTCCATGATATGGCGGCCCAAACTATCACTGATCCACCACCATGCTTCACTGTTGGAAGAAGGCAGTCAGGGTTGTCAGCTTCTTTGGGCTGCCTCCACACATAAACTTGCCCTGAAGTTGGGAAAAGAGAAAAACTGGACTCGTCTGAGAATATGACTTGCTTCCATTGGTCTGCAGACCAGGCATTGTGATCTCTGCACCACTTCAACCTCTTCTGAATGTTGCAAGTGGAGAGTAGAGGTTTCCTTACGGCGGCTCTTCCATGATATGTAGCCTTATGGAGCTCACGACGAACAGTTTTAGTAGAAACTGGAGTATTCAGATGATTATTCAACTCAGCAGTCACTTTGGCCGCAGAAGTTCGATGATTGTTTACCACATTGCGTTTCAATGCACGTCAGTCCCTGTCGGTAAGTTTGCAAGTCCGACGCGAATTACTACGGTTGCTAGAGGTCTTGCCATGTTCATCAGTGTTCTTGATATGGTAGCTCTTGAAAAACCAAACAGTTCAGCAAACTTTGTGATCGAGGCTCCTGCCATATGAACTCCAAAAATTTGCTCTTTTTCGAACTCAGAGAAGTCACGCATTTAGCTTAAATTTTACTAAATTCTAAAAATAAATAAGAGAAAGACAGTAAATTAGATGAGTTAGTCTGTCTTCTCAACCGTGTACCGTATTATTCTCCGGAATAATCTACTTCTTATTTTCTATATATGTGTCAACCTTTCCTATTTACGACACAACAGTGATTGTGATAATCCTCGTTCCGGTGTAATGGTGAGAGATCTAGTATTAAAAGGAAATTGCTTTTATTAGGCCTGTTATATTTCCTGCTAGATTTTAACTTGATAGGAGACATCGCAACTTATGAGTTAAAACTTAATAGAATATAATCTGTTGGCACTTCCATTTGTAGCCATGAACTTAAGTCAAGTCTACATGAAGAATATTATTGCTGCCGTTCTGATTTATTTTACCATTATATATTGAACAATTTTAGTTGGGTAAATAGAACAACAAAAGCATATTCGTAGATATGCCTTTCCCACGTAATCACCACTGATAGGCACGACGTTTTAGGAAAGAAAAATCAGCGTTGTGCCACATCCCACCTTGTGGGGAGGCCTCGGATAAATACCGAGGAGTTAACGATTACGGTTGACTCTGCTTTTCGACATTATTTCTTCGTGCAGAGAGGAACCCAGACGAGGATATGCCGAAAGGCAGAGTTTCGTCTGGCGAGGAAGACAGCTACCCGACCCCCTGTATACGGAGTCTAAGGGAAATTTTTGCCCGAGCGTATGTGCTCGGAATTAAAATATGGCCTTGTGCCACATACTACCTTGTGGTTAAGTCTCGGGTAAATAACTGTTGATTAGATTAGTCTGTGATCTCAACCGTGTACCATATCATTCTCCGGAATAAACTATTTCTTATTTCCTATATATGTAATATTTTTTTATCATTAGATCCTGTTGTGGAGTAGCTGGACACCTCCATAAAATGCACTGGTCTAAGATTATTTAAACAGCATTCTTTCTTACAGACAAGGCGGAGTTAACAATTACTGTTACTGTTTGTCGACTCTCTGCCCCCAGGCGGAGAGGAACCCAGACCAGGTTATGCAGAAGGGTGGAGTCTCGTCAGGGGAGGTAGACAGCTACCCGACCCCGCGTATATGGAGTCTACGGTCATTTTTTTTCTCCGAACCTACGGGCTCGGAACGCCTCACAAAAACACCGGCTTTGTGCCACATGCTGCCTTGTGGGAAGGTCTCTGGTAAATACCGGGGATTTAACGATTAAGTGTTTATTCGATTAGTCTGTGTTCACAGCCGGGTACCATATAATTCTCCGGAATAATCAACTTCTTACATTCTATTTGTGTGTCAGCCTTTCCTTTTTACGACACAGCAATATTGATTCTTTCATTTTTTAAAAAAATATTCTGCTTCGGAACATTCATTAATATTCATCGATTGTCAAGTTTTAAACGAATACATTAGTTCATACCTTTAATCAAACTTTGATTCAAGACACACAGTCACTGAGTCACATATTTTGAGGTTTTTCAAATTTTTTTTAAGCTCCTCCCAACACCCACTCGGAACAATTAAGAATAATCCCACGTTAAAAACTGGTTTTGTGACGCATCCCGCCTCGAGGTGAGGTCTCCGGTAAATAACTGCTTATCACATTAGTTTGTGTTCTCAGCCGTGTAACATTTTATTCTCCGGAATAAACACCTTATTTTCCATATGTGTGTCAACCTTTCCTATTTACGATACAATTTCCATGGAAAATAATCTGAGGAGCAATATTCGTTAGTTTCACCAGTTCAAAGCTTTACAGTTTGTTCCGTCATGTCGCATACACAGGGTTGAATCATCCTCATGGCGTTCGTATTACACTGGTAAATTTAAATTCCATTCGGACAGCTTCTTCTTCGGAACCGATGGCTTGTAAAACAGTCAACCGAGATAATGCAAAACTGGACACAGTTGCCGAAAAAGACGTATGATTGATATCTTTCCTGTAAAATCGATCGTCTTGTGTGGACTGGTGCCTGCGAAGCACTTTATTCGAATGTCCTCTGTTTTGCCTGAGAAATGAATTCGCCGACGTGTTAGTGTGTATTTATGGGCGATTACACGCCAAAGTCACACGTTGTGCAAAAATTCTGCTAGAGTTTTAAAAAAACAAAAACGGCCTGAGTGAAACACACGACAAACTGTCGAAGCAGCACGCCTTCTACAAATTTATGACGTTTCTTCGCATGTAAAGCACAAACTTCAATCAAACATGTTTTTTGAAATTCCTGTCAGAATTTTTGTAATGAAGCGTTATCATTATTTACATTCCGGCTATTGTCCTCATCTTTGTTGTTATTATCACCTGATCTTCTTCTGTTTGAATACCTATAATAAGGATTATTCATTATTTAAATTCCGACTATTTTCCTCATCATTGTTGTTATTATCACCTGATCTTCTTCTGTTTGAATTCCTATAATAAGGATTATTCATTATTTAAATTCCGACTATTTTCCTCATCATTGTTGTTATTATCACCTGATCTTCTTCTGTTTGAATTCCTATAATAAGGATTATTCATTATTTAAATTCCGACTATTTTCCTCATCATCGTTGTTATTATCACCTGATCTTCTTCTGTTTGAATTCCTATAATAAAGATTATTCATTATTTAAATTCCGACTATTTTCCTTATCATTGTTGTTATTATCACCTGATCTTCTTCTGTTTGAATTCCTATAATAAAGATTATTCATTATTTAAATTCCGACTATTTTCCTTATCATTGTTGTTATTATCACCTGATCTTCTTCTGTTTGAATTCCTATAATAAAGATTATTCATTATTTAAATTCCGACTATTTTCCTCATCATTGTTGTTATTATCACCTGATCTTCTTCTGTTTGAATTCCTATAATAAAGATTATTCATTATTTAAATTCCGACTATTTTCCTCATCATTGTTGTTATTATCACCTGTCCTTCTTCTGTTTGAATTCCTATAATAAAGATTATTCATTATTTAAATTCCGACTATTTTCCTCATCATTGTTGTTATTATCACCTGATCTTCTTCTGTTTGAATTCCTATAATAAAGATTATTCATTATTTAAATTCCGACTATTTTCCTCATCATTGTTGTTATTATCACCTGATCTTCTTCTGTTTGAATTCCTATAATAAGGATTATTCATTATTTAAATTCCGACTATTTTCATCATCATTGTTGTTATTATCACCTGATCTTCTTCTGTTTGAATTCCTATAATAAGGATTATTCATTATTTAAATTCCGACTATTTTCCTCATCATTGTTGTTATTATCACCTGATCTTCTTCTGTTTGAATTCCTATAATAAGGATTATTCATTATTTAAATTCCGACTATTTTCCTCATCATTGTTGTTATTATCACCTGATCTTCTTCTGTTTGAATTCCTATAATAAAGATTATTCATTATTTAAATTCCGACTATTTTCCTCATCATTGTTGTTATTATCACCTGATCTTCTTCTGTTTGAATTCCTATAATAAGGATTATTCATTATTTAAATTCCGACTATTTTCCTCATCATTGTTGTTATTATCACCTGATCTTCTTCTGTTTGAATTCCTATAATAAAGATTATTCATTATTTAAATTCCGACTATTTTCCTCATCATTGTTGTTATTATCACCTGATCTTCTTCTGTTTGAATTCCTATAATAAGGATTATTCATTATTTAAATTCCGACTATTTTCCTCATCATTGTTGTTATTATCACCTGATCTTCTTCTGTTTGAATTCCTATAATAAGGATTATTCATTATTTAAATTCCGACTATTTTCCTCATCATTGTTGTTATTATCACCTGATCTTCTTCTGTTTGAATTCCTATAATAAGGATTATTCATTATTTAAATTCCGACTATTTTCCTCATCATTGTTGTTATTATCACCTGATCTTCTTCTGTTTGAATTCCTATAATAAGGATTATTCATTATTTAAATTCCGACTATTTTCCTCATCATTGTTGTTATTATCACCTGATCTTCTTCTGTTTGAATTCCTATAATAAGGATTATTCATTATTTAAATTCCGACTATTTTCCTCATCATTGTTGTTATTATCACCTGATCTTCTTCTGTTTGAATTCCTATAATAAGGATTATTCATTATTTAAATTCCGACTATTTTCCTCATCATTGTTGTTATTATCACCTGATCTTCTTCTGTTTGAATTCCTATAATAAAGATTATTCATTATTTAAATTCCGACTATTTTCCTCATCATTGTTGTTATTATCACCTGATCTTCTTCTGTTTGAATTCCTATAATAAGGATTATTCATTATTTAAATTCCGACTATTTTCCTCATCATTGTTGTTATTATCACCTGATCTTCTTCTGTTTGAATTCCTATAATAAGGATTATTCCTTATTTAAATTCCGACTATTTTCCTCATCATTGTTGTTATTATCACCAGATCTTCTTCTGTTTGAATTCCTATAATAAAGATTATTCATTATTTAAATTCCGACTATTTTCCTCATCATTGTTGTTATTATCACCTGATCTTCTTCTGTTTGAATTCCTATAATGAGGATTATTCATTATTTAAATTCCGACTATTTTCCTCATCATTGTTGTTATTATCACCTGATCTTCTTCTGTTTGAATTCCTATAATAAGGATTATTCATTATTTAAATTCCGACTATTTTCCTCATCATTGTTGTTATTATCACCTGATCTTCTTCTGTTTGAATTCCTATAATAAAGATTATTCATTATTTAAATTCCGACTATTTTCCTCATCATTGTTGTTATTATCACCTGATCTTCTTCTGTTTGAATTCCTATAATAAGGATTATTCATTATTTAAATTCCGACTATTTTCCTCATCATTGTTGTTATTATCACCTGATCTTCTTCTGTTTGAATTCCTATAATAAGGATTATTCATTATTTAAATTCCGACTATTTTCCCCATCATTGTTGTTATTATCACCTGATCTTCTTCTGTTTGAATTCCTATAATAAAGATTATTCATTATTTAAATTCCGACTATTTTCCTCATCATTGTTGTTATTATCACCTGATCTTCTTCTGTTTGAATTCCTATAATAAGGATTATTCATTATTTAAATTCCGACTATTTTCCTCATCATTGTTGTTATTATCACCTGATCTTCTTCTGTTTGAATTCCTATAATAAGGATTATTCATTATTTAAATTCCGACTATTTTCCTCATCATTGTTGTTATTATCACCTGATCTTCTTCTGTTTGAATTCCTATAATAAAGATTATTCATTATTTAAATTCCGACTATTTTCCTCATCATTGTTGTTATTATCACCTGATCTTCTTCTGTTTGAATTCCTATAATAAGGATTATTCATTATTTAAATTCCGACTATTTTCCTCATCATTGTTGTTATTATCACCTGATCTTCTTCTGTTTGAATTCCTATAATAAGGATTATTCATTATTTAAATTCCGACTATTTTCCTCATCATTGTTGTTATTATCACCTGATCTTCTTCTGTTTGAATTCCTATAATAAAGATTATTCATTAGTTAAATTCCGACTATTTTCCCCATCATTGTTGTTATTATCACCTGATCTTCTTCTGTTTGAATTCCTATAATAAGGATTATTCATTATTTAAATTCCGACTATTTTCCTCATCATTGTTGTTATTATCACCTGATCTTCTTCTGTTTGAATTCCTATAATAAGGATTATTCATTATTTAAATTCCGACTATTTTCCTCATCATTGTTGTTATTATCACCTGATCTTCTTCTGTTTGAATTCCTATAATAAGGATTATTCATTATTTAAATTCCGACTATTTTCCTCATCATTGTTGTTATTATCACCTGATCTTCTTCTGTTTGAATTCCTATAATAAGGATTATTCATTATTTAAATTCCGACTATTTTCCTCATCATTGTTGTTATTATCACCTGATCTTCTTCTGTTTGAATTCCTATAATAAGGATTATTCATTATTTAAATTCCGACTATTTTCCTCATCATTGTTGTTATTATCACCTGATCTTCTTCTGTTTGAATTACTATAATAAAGATTATTCATTATTTAAATTCCGACTATTTTCCTCATCATTGTTGTTATTATCACCTGATCTTCTTCTGTTTGAATTCCTATAATAAGGATTATTCATTATTTAAATTCCGACTATTTTCCTCATCATTGTTGTTATTATCACCTGATCTTCTTCTGTTTGAATTCCTATAATAAGGATTATTCATTATTTAAATTCCGACTATTTTCCTCATCATTGTTGTTATTATCACCTGATCTTCTTCTGTTTGAATTCCTATAATAAGGATTATTCATTATTTAAATTCCGACTATTTTCCTCATCATTGTTGTTATTATCACCTGATCTTCTTCTGTTTGAATTCCTATAATAAGGATTATTCATTATTTAAATTCCGACTATTTTCCTCATCATTGTTGTTATTATCACCTGATCTTCTTCTGTTTGAATTCCTATAATAAGGATTATTCATTATTTAAATTCCGACTATTTTCCTCATCATTGTTGTTATTATCACCTGATCTTCTTCTGTTTGAATTCCTATAATAAGGATTATTCATTATTTAAATTCCGACTATTTTCCTCATCATTGTTGTTATTATCACCTGATCTTCTTCTGTTTGAATTCCTATAATAAGGATTATTCATTATTTAAATTCCGACTATTTTCCTCATCATTGTTGTTATTATCACCTGATCTTCTTCTGTTTGAATTCCTATAATAAAGATTATTCATTATTTAAATTCCGACTATTTTCCTCATCATTGTTGTTATTATCACCTGATCTTCTTCTGTTTGAATTCCTATAATAAGGATTATTCATTATTTAAATTCCGACTATTTTCCTCATCATTGTTGTTATTATCACCTGATCTTCTTCTGTTTGAATTCCTATAATAAGGATTATTCATTATTTAAATTCCGACTATTTTCCTCATCATTGTTGTTATTATCACCTGATCTTCTTCTGTTTGAATTCCTATAATAAGGATTATTCATTATTTAAATTCCGACTATTTTCCTCATCATTGTTGTTATTATCACCTGATCTTCTTCTGTTTGAATTCCTATAATAAAGATTATTCATTATTTAAATTCCGACTATTTTCCTCATCATTGTTGTTATTATCACCTGATCTTCTTCTGTTTGAATTCCTATAATAAGGATTATTCATTATTTAAATTCCGACTATTTTCCTCATCATTGTTGTTATTATCACCTGATCTTCTTCTGTTTGAATTCCTATAATAAAGATTATTGATTAGAAGAATAGTAGATTTAGAAATTAGTAAGATAGATTCTGAAGTGAAAAAAAAATTGACACAATGGAGCAACTTTCTTAGCAGTAGTCCTAGAAATTAATTTAATATAAACTTTCCACTTAATGTCAGCTGAGAATGTTAGTCGCAACGAGTGATTTTCTCCGAGGTTAGCATCAGCCATACTGATGCGTGGTAGAAGCAGGTCAGGTGATGAATGGATTATGAATGGTCATGACGCGGTCAATACTGTACTTAAGCAAACCAATTTGCACCGCCTTCCCCGAACTTTACACACCGCGATTCCATAACTTTTGGCACGTCAAGGTCCAAAGAGCGATAAATGTGCGATCGGCATTAGGTTTTCACTGTTTTTAATTGCAACACTTCTTTCAAGAAAGCAATCATTGCAAGGCTATCTAGTTTGCTCTGCATGTGTACAACATCGATTTCGTTATTGTGCCCTCTCGCCCCGCTGTTTGGCGTGGGGGTTCCTCTCCGTGGCTTGTGAATAACACAATCGATCGTTTATGTTTTCTTTCTATTACACAGGCTTGTTTACCATAAAAGCAATTTTGATTGGCTACTCGCACGGACGACTTCCGGTAGGCTACTGACCTTTCTCGATGCCTCGAAAAAATTTAGCAAGGTAAGTGGTTTAAATTAACTCCTCATAGCGAACAAGCACGAGAAATCGAAATCCCGTCCCGTCTTCGTTGTCGAATTCCATTGCTGTCAAATACATTGTTAGATTGTCTGGAAGATGGACACAGGGAAATTTAGATTTCATGGTTGGAGGATTCCGATTGTTCAGTTTACACGGTCTGGGAAGTTTCGGGAGATTTTTCTGTGGCAATTGAATTATTCGGACACAATCTGACACGTGCCAATCGATCAGGGAACTAACAGTGATAGGTTATGTGTTATAAGACACAGACCAAGGTAAGGAAAAGGAATAGTAAAGGATGAAGGAAATATCAACAGAAAATTTGGGAGGCGGGAAATTATCACGAAAAATGAGGGCGGAAAACTTCATTTACAGGAACTGATGAACGGAGCGCTAAAAAGAATGAGTTAAAAAAGGAAAGAACAGGTTGAAGGAAAGAAGGAAATATTAAAGATGCGAGAAACTCAAGAGAAAATTTTAAACCCTGTGGTCCTCATCTCTGTTGTTTTTATCACAACGTCTCTGTCGTTGTGTTCTCCGTCCTTCCCCTGGTGTATATTGATCTGGGTCACCTTTGTAGGCCTAGCATAGAAATAAATACAACATAGGAGCCGCTAAGAAAGAAAGAAAGAAAGAAAGAAAGAAAGAAAGAACAAAGAAAAAATAAAAAGGAAAAGAAAGAAAAAACAAAGAAAAAAGAAAGAAAGAAAAAAGAAAAAGAAAGAAAGAAAAAAGAAAAAAAAGAAAGAAAGAAAGAAAAAAGAAAAAGAAAGAAAGAAAAAAGAAACAAGAAAAAAGAAAACGAAAGAAAGAAAGAAAGAAAGAAAAAAGAAAGAAAAAATGAAAGAAAGAAAGAGAGATGACAGCAAAGCCTTAAACAGCAGCAACATCACTAATCAGCAAGAAGATATGTTTAACGCTCCAAGTTCACTATAGCAAATTGTCTTATGCATTAAAACGTTGGTTCGTGAATTTGGTGACGTATTGATTGTGAGTTCAATCCCTGGGTTGGACAGTGTGTACTTCGACTCAATGGAAACGGGAGAGAAGTAGTAAATTAAGAAGTATACGATATACCTAGACATGAGCAGTGAAACGAGATCAGCGTACCCCGTAGATTAAATAAAAGGTTCAATTCGGAGTACCCTGTAGCTTACGCAGATCAATATACACCTGAAGAAGGCCGGAGTTCGCAACGACCGAAAATTTGTCATAGCAACAGCAACGATGAGGACAACAGCCTGAACATAAATAGTTTAAATAATCACAAGTCTGTTAAATAATAATTTAGCAAAATATTATTTTTAGGTGGAAGTGTATCGCTGCTCCGACTTCCTGAGTTTGACTTTTGAGGTCAAATGGAGGACAAAACAAAGAGATCGAATTTGATTGGCTGAACCAGCGTGAGAACGATGGATAGACATACGGTTTTCGCGGAGTCGTGTTGTTTTTGAACCGTCAAGCAATGTAGATTGTTCACTTTCGTGTTTGGAACGGATCCCCAATTGGGGAGAGCAAACTCCACTGGATATTTAGACATGTACACGTCGACGTGTTTAATAAACACTAAAAAAACACCTAACGATAACCGGCCGAGAGCGAAGAACGAAACTTTATTTATTGAATGGAGACCGTCAGCCAAAACCCTCCCAGCATGAGAGGGCTATACAACAAGTTCTCATCCCAGAAATTCAGACAGAAACTAAAATATGTATTTTTCCCGTCATTTCACCCTGAGCAAAGTGATACTACGCCTAGAATGCAAGGGGTTACTGGGACTGAAATAGTAACTGAAGACATTAGTGAGAAAAAGTGTGAAAAATGGACAAAGAACGAATAGGCTTCATGAAAACCGAGAAGATGGTGATTGACACTGCATTTAATTTTTTTGATATGGGGGGGATTATAGGTATCAGGGAAGCGAGAAAACGGCAAGGAGTGCCACAGGTGAGAAGTGCGAGAAAATTAACTGTTAGAATAGAAGAGACGGCTGCATCTAGCTTGTCCAACAGTAAAACGGTGCGACTTAGTTGCCAATCTAGTAACACGCTTAAATCCACGCAGTTGAGACACTAACGGGGAAAGATCCTTAGAGCAAATGCCATTACAATATTTGTAGAAAAGAATGAGGAAGTCATGTGACGTCAAGCAGTTTTCAGATATCACAAGACGGCATATATAAAATATTGCATATATATAATTGAGTCACTGTCAGTCACTGTGTATTTATCTAAATCTAAAAATAAACACGCTAAAATTCATCTTCATCCCTGCCGTGCGCCGAAGACTTAGTGGTAGAAGTTCCCACTGACGCTAATTCAGTCGGGTTTCGATCCTAGCTAGAGGCAACCGGACGTCTAGCCACACTGATGAGCTGTGAAACAGCGAAACAGTCTGTCTGTGGATGACAAATAAATATATATATATATATATGAAGAAATATAGTCTTAAGATGTGCTATATTTATGGGATAAAGTACTCAATATCAGAGTGTGTGTCAATATAAAAGTGAAAATAGAAGTCAACACTTAGAATAAGAATAGAATAGACAGTGCTCGACAGTAATAAGAGCTAATATCCAAGTATAGGATTGGTGTATACGGAATAAATTTACTATTCTTAAAAGAGTGCTCAATACAGAGTGGAGCTGGTGTCTTATCAAGATCACTTGAATAGTAATTGTTGGTTACTGGAATTTATTCCGTATACACCAATCCTATTCTTGGGTATATATATATATATATATATATATATATATATATATATATATATATATATATATATATTAGATGCAATCGTGTAGCCACGATTGCATCTAGCATGAAACAGACTGTCGCCTCTAAGTGTTGACTTCTATGTTCACTTTTATATATATATATATATATATATTGTCATCCACAGACAGACTGTTTCGCTGTATCACAGCTCATCAGTGTGGCTAGACGTCCGGTTGCCTCTGGCTAGAATCGAAAACCGGCTGAATTTGCGTCAGTCGGAAATTTTACCCTGAAGCCGTTGGCGCACGGCAAAGAAGAAGGTGAATTTAAGCGTATTTATTTTTAGATAAACAGACAGTGACTGGGAGAACTCGATTCGATTTACCGAAGAGTCTGGCATTATTAGCCGTAATAGTCACTGTTTACAAACCCACATATCCTCCCCAGAGAGCTAAACCGAAATAAATTTTTCAGGAGCATATATATATATATATTTATATATATATATATATATATATATATATACCCAAGAATAGGATTGGTGTATACGGAATAAATTCCAATATCCAACAATTACTATTCAAGTGATCTTGATAAGACAACAGCTCTGCTCTGTATTGAGCACTCTTTTAAGAATAGTAAATGATGGATACTGAAATTTATTCCGTATACACCAATCCTATACTTGGATATTAGCTCTTATTACTGTCGAGCACTGTCTATTCTATTCTTATTCTAAGTGTTGACTTCTATGTTCACTTTTATATATACTGAAATGTATTCCGTATACACCAATCCTATACTTGGATATTAACTCTTATTACTGTCGAGCACTGTCTATTCTATTCTTATTCTAAGTGTTGACTTTTATGTTCACTTTTATATATACTGAAATTTATTCCGTATACACCAATCCTATACTTGGATATTAACTCTTATTACTGTCGAGCACTGTCTATTCTATTCTTATTCTAAGTGTTGACTTCTATGTTCACTTTTATATATACTGAAATTTATTCCGTATACACCAATCCTATACTTGGATATTAACTCTTATTACTGTCGAGCACTGTCTATTCTATTCTTATTCTGTGTTGACTTCTATGTTCACTTTTATATATACTGAAATGTATTCCGTATACACCAATCCTATACTTGGATATTAACTCTTATTACTGTCGAGCACTGTCTATTCTATTCTTATTCTAAGTGTTGACTTCTATGTTCACTTTTATATATACTGAAATGTATTCCGTATACACCAATCCTATACTTGGATATTAACTCTTATTACTGTCGAGCACTGTCTATTCTATTCTTATTCTAAGTGTTGACTTCTATGTTCACTTTTATATATACTGAAATTTATTCCGTATACACCAATCCTATACTTGGATATTAACTCTTATTACTGTCGAGCACTGTCTATTCTATTCTTATACAATGGATAGAATCAATTTCGGAATATCACTTAAGAACATTCCCACCACAAACAAAAGGGATTATTTTGTCTATTTAACTCTGCCAACTGAAAACCTTTGCAGAAGAATGAGATGGAAAGCTTACTTCTTTCTTCATGACAAGGAACGGTTGTGTGAACACGAAAATTTATATATATATATATATATATATATATATATATATATATATATATATATATTTATGTCATTCACAGACAGTACTGTTTCGCTGTATCACAGCTCCTCAGTGCGACTAGACTTCTGAATGCCTCAAGCCAGGATTGAAACACAACTAATTTGGTGTCAGCCAGAGCTAACTTCACTCGGTAGAGATGTAATGTATACGCCCTCGAAAAAGTTAAATTCGGTCGAGCACTTTATAGGGTAAGCGCGAAATTGTACACAGTAACTGCTACTGTTTATAATTCAAAGCACTTCTATGAATCGAGCACTCTGAGTCACTGGCGTGTTTATTAAAAAATAAATGCCTAAAAATTCCCCTTCTTCTCTGCCGGGAGCTGATATCTTAAAGGAAAGTTTCGATCCTGGCTTGAGGCAATCGAATGTCTAGCCATACTGATTAGCTGTTATACAGCAAAACAGTCTGTCTATAGATGACATTATATATATATATATATAAGAATAAAGGGAAAAGTAAAATCAATTTTATCAAATCAATGTAATGATTTTATTTTGCAACAAATATTTACACACAAGTAAAAATGTCGTTAGTTTTTAGAATTTTTACATGTAAGGACGCGTATTAATCTACATAAGGCAAACTGAAAAATTATGGTAAACTATGGAAGATGCAAAGTGATGTAAATTACTGTCTAATAAACAAATGTGATAAAATGTTGTTGAATATTTTTTTTTAATTATGAGCATATCATTTATATTATCTTAGAGATTAATTTATGTATATCATATATTTTAAATAAGAGAAGTTTTAGAATTTAACCCATTTCTTTTTTTATTTCTATAATCATTTTTGTTGTATTAGGAGAGAGGTATTTCTTTTAGGACAGGAGAAAGGAGATATTTGAAAAAAAACAGGATTCAGATTTACATTTTACTAAGATTCGATAGCAGCACTCTCGAGTATTTTCTATATAAGTAATTTATTTTATCTTTTAATATGTGTGGCATCCTTGAGGTAGAAGTTATAATTGATCTTATTTCTATATATTACTATTTGATAAATTATTATGCACAAGATCCCTTTTATGTTCATAGATACATTTTTTTTTAATTACTGGAAGTTTCCCCAATGTAGTGTGTAGAGCAGTTGTGCCAGTTTATTTTATATGATACCTGCTTCAGAATTAGTATTGTTATTTGGTTCTAATCGTATTCATTATAGCTTTAGAAGTAATTGTAATTATTTTACCTTTATTTATATATATTTTTGTAATGTTGTCCGGGGTGGTTAGGGAAATAATAACTAGAACGGACACTTACAACGTATAAGGGTTTATTTTAAACAAAAACAATACAAATCGATATTTACAAGTTCGTCTGAAACTGGAAAGTAAGGGGTGTTTACCAGAGCTACCAGCTGAACGGGATGTGGCCCAAAGCCGGCTGTATGTGGATCTTTCCGACCCCGTAGGCTCGGACAAAAATTCCGCGTTGACTACGTACACACAGGTTCAGAATTATCCACCTCCCTAGACGTGAATCTGTCCTTCGGCATAGCCTCCTCTGGGTTCCTCTCTGTCCTAAAGCAGAGAGCTCGACGCCTTGAGCTTGCCCAAGCCTAAGCTGGAAAGCCAGGGGTATTTACCCGAGATCCCAAGGCCAACATTACGTAGGTGTTTTCGAGCCCGGAGGCTCAGGAAAAAAATTCTCCGTAGATCCCGTAATAATGAGGTAGGGTTTGCCTACCTCCCTAGACTGGTTTATGCCCTTCGGCATAGCCTCGTCTGGGTTCCTCCCTGTCCGAAGGAATAGAGGTCGACAAGCAGAGCAATCTAAATCCAGAGGCCTGACGCACTTTGAAGCTGGAAAGCAAACCGGTTTTTACCCGACCTACCTATAATTTCCCTCAAGGACAAATGGCACAGTGGATAAAGGCGTTAGTTTGGATCCAGAGACAGGACCCAAAGAGTATGAGTTCAATACCTGGTTAAGGCAGTGCAGAACTTTCAGAGGGAAATTAACAGGAGATAACTGAAAACTGACATCCATTAAACATGGCACGTGGAACTAGAACAGTCTACCCCAGTCAGCGAAATAAAGGGTTCAGTTCGACATTCCAACCAACTGAAGAAGGCCTGGCAGTACAACGGCCGAAACGTTGTAATAAATATGGCGACAAAGATGAGGACAATAGTCTGAATAATGTAAATAATGATAGCTGCAAATTCGAAAAAAAAAACTATCCACCATTCAATTTTGCAAAAATGTCATCAGATGCTTGTAATGGTGTGAGCTTTCAGACAATCAGTTAAGCCCGTTGGAAAATCTGCGCAAACTCATATTTTGCGATTTTTTCTTTTTTACATATACTATCGGATCCGCCCAGTCTGTATATTCGACTTTTGAGGGGACATCGAATTTTTCAAGTCGCTCCAACTCCTTGGCGTCCTGGGTATGACGATAAACTACATCCGCGTCCTGGGTAAGAAGATAAACTACGTCCAACGGCAAGGCCTCTGATCAGGAGCTTTTGAGGAGCATGGAACCTACTCTCAATTCCTGATGTTCCCAGGTCCACCCTAACCCGGGGTAGTAGCACCTGCTAGGGTCTTAGCTACGGGCAAATTGTTGACACCCACAAACTTGTCAAAACACTATGAAAGTGTAAAATTAGGTTTTAATACAGAAATACATTTTTCTAAAAATATTATTTCTAGCAGTGAATTTTTGAAGGAAAATATTATTACCAGCAGTACATTTTTGGAAAAATGATTATCAGCAATAAAATCTTGTCGGGATTAAATAAGCTATTGGGGTTGATATGTCGTAGAGCAAAACAATCCAAACCAAAACCAATTCCTTGTTTATTGGTTCGAAACTGCGAATGGCATTTCTTTTGTGTTTGAAAATTGGCTTTTTCCTTGACTTCAAACTTTACTTTTTGCATCTTCCAAGTCCATCTGAAAATGCTTCAGGAAACTTATCTTTCAGCTCCTTCATTAATTTTTCTGCCACCATATTTGTGCTAGCGGGTGAAAACATCAATTTTATTAGAAAAAGAATTTATATGTAGCTCCCATAAATCGAATAAAACAATCCACTCTGTTCCAAATAGATTGGAAGCGTTTTGCAGCAGAAAAACTTTTGATATTAAAGTCTTTCCAATAAATGAAATATTACATGTGAATTGAATTTTAAAATTCAATTTCTTTTTCCTGACGCTCTACGTGTCAACTTATTCGTTTACTGCAATAATGGTTTTTCTTTCTTTTTTTTTTCCTATTTCTTCGTTAAGAATAGAAATATCACTTCCAGTGTCAAGTTAGAGTTTAACTTTTTCATATTTAATTTTCACTTACACAAATTTACATTTCTGACAAATTTCTCGTCTCGATAATATTATATTTAAATTGCTTCTTGTGGGTTAATTTGCAGTGTAACACCCGCACTCAGTACGCATTAAAAATTTCCAGAATACTTACATTTATGTGTAATTGTACATGCTCCATTCGAATGTGGCTTGATAAATTTGATAAAATCTACTGTTTTGGAGTTATCGACAGTGAAAGTTCGGATTTATTCGCGTCGCGGGCAGTCATTACGGGCGTTGTTTGTATACATTCGCTGCAGAATAGTTATCAGTATAGGTATCATTGCGCAAACTGAGCGTGTCTTCGTAAATAGTTCTCGTGCGCAGTAATTGTGACAAATTTAGACAGGAAAGATCAATTCCGAGCTTAGCTTTCCGTAGTCTTCCTCGTTTAGATTTCCGTAGCGAATGTAGAGCAAACGACGCCAGTAATGGCGGCCGCCAACGACGCGATTGAATTCCATTAACATTTAAGAACCCTCCCCCACGAGGGATGTATGTGGCACGTAGGCTCGGTCATAAATATTCTCTTAGAAACAGCATAAACGGGTTCAGGTCCTGTCTACCTCCCCGGACGAAACATTGCCCTTCGGCAAAGCTTCAACCTGGTTACACTCCGCTCAAGGCAAAGAGTTCGACAGATGAACAATTTCGTCGATTGATATTATTTAACAGACCTCTCCATGAGGAATGTATGTAGCACAAGGCCGAGTTTACCAAAAATATCCCCTTAGAACCCGTATAAACGGGTTCAGGGCCTGTTTACCTCTCCAGACGAAACTTTGCCCTACGGCAAAGCCTCGTCTTGGTTCCTCTCTGCTCAAGGGAGAGAGTTCGACAAATGAATAATCTGGTGGCCTGTTAATATTTAACAGCACCCCCTCCCCCACGAGGGATGTATGTGGCACAAGTCCGAGTTTACCTTGGGTTCTCCGAACCCGTAGGCTCGGCCAAAATATTCCCTTAGAACCCGCATAAACGGGTTCAGGGTCTGTCTAACTCCCCGGACGAAACTTTGCCCTTCGGCAAAGCCTCGTCCTGGTTCCTCTCTGCTCAAGGCAGAGAGTTCGACAGATGAACAATCTGGTCGACTCTTCCCCGTCGCCAGTTTTGTAATATTGTCCGGGTTGGTTGAAATTAACAACGAGAACGGCAACTTACGATGTATAAGGGTGTGGCGGACTTCACCACATTAATTTAAATTTAGATTAGAAAACAAGGCTCACGCAAGAACGATAACCAAAAGACATTGTTACACATAAACTTACGTATTTTAACAAGATGTACAATATTAAAAAAAAGATGTAAAAAACATACATTCAAGTAAGAAAGGTTGAATTAACCAACAGTTGCCTCTTTTTAACTGTTATTTTAGTGTTCAGCGAGAGATAGTTATTTGCTTTAAAGTTCACTGGAAAAATATTCATGAGAGTCTCTTATAATGATTGTTCTTGAAAGATATTACTGTGTAAGAAGAGTTTATGTGAATGTGTACAAGTTATGTTCAGCATGTGAATGTGTGTGTGAGTGAGAAGGTTGGCGCATGGTTTCAACTGTCGGATTCATTTGGCAGTTGAGTTCTCCTTAATTGAGATGAGAAATATATTGGCTTAAATAAGCGACTATAGGCTCCAAATCATTGCGCGGGAAGAATTATTCTTCAAGTGGAAATATTTTTATGTTTATACATTCTTTTTATAGATACAAGTATTTAAGTAAATGCTCTGTTTTATAATAAACAGTATTAATAACATTTACCGGTCTGAGTGTCCTAGAAATTTTCATAGAAAATATTCGTTCTCCGACAGGAATCGAACCTGTATCCTATATAGAACCATCACTTAGCCTGACGTGCCTTAACCGATCGAGCCAAGGAAAATCGTTCCATTAGCAAGGTCGATTTTAATGGAAGATGGAAGTTTAAAAACAGTAAAATGAGTCTTCAATCTTCCATTAAAATCGACCTTGCTAATCGAACGATTCTCCGTGCCTTAGTGATTAATCCGTGAACTTGATATTTGCATCATAGTGTTTTGAGTTTAGTTGAATTGGAAGTCTGTGCTCGACAGTAACAAATAAAAAGAGATGCTACTCACTTAAGATCTGTGTTCCAACAAATTCTTTCCGATGTTTTCCCGCTCAACTTTTCAGACTTGATCACGTGACTCTACATCTGTGCGAGAAGCTATTTTTGTATCTCATTTGGACCTGTTACTAAGGTCATCCGCCTGTCTAACCTAATTATTCATGTAGTCAGGGATTACTATGACAGATGGAAAGAGAGAAGGTGAATGAATGTACTATATAGAGAGAGGTGGAAAGAGAGATGGTTCGCTAAGTTTAAAGTGTATGGTTTTAGGAGTTTGGGCTTTGTAAGGATGTAATATATATATATATATATATATATATATATATATATTCGTCCTCCGACAGATTTCGAACCTGTATCCTATACGGAACCGTCATATAGCCTGACGTGCCTTTTAACCCATTCGGCCACAGAGAATCGTTCGGTTGGCAAGGTCGAATTTACTGCTTATAAACTTCAATCTTCCATGAATCTCTGACGTACATTCATATCTGCTTATGTCGTATCAAATGTAAACAAATGACGCCGCATATTATGAAAGTTTTAAGAACAAAGACACACACAGACACACACACACACATATATATATATATATATATATATATATATATATATATATATATATATATATATGTAATGAAATTTTAAGACATTTTTATGTTTAACATTCTTTTTATAGATACAGTGTAACTCGGATATAAGAGAAAGCCGGATATAAGAGAGATTTTCTCCGGCCCCAAATTAGAGCCTGTGTTAATGTATATATAATAGACCAAACACCGATATAAGAGAAACCCGGATATAAGAGACTTCTTCTCCGGTCCCGACAATTCTCTGATATCCGGGTTACACTGTACTAATATTTAAGCAAATGCTCTGTGTATAATAAACAGTATTAAATAACACTTACCGTCCTGAATGTCCGAGAAATTTTCATAGAAAATATTTATCCTCCGACAGGATTCGAACCTGGATCCTATACGGAACCGTTATATCGCCTGATGCATAGTCACGTGAAATCAATATATATATATATATATATATATATATATATATATATATATATATATATATATATATATATATATATATATATATATATATATATTACTCGCTTACGTTTTACCAGATTTTGAATTATGGCACTTTGTGTCCTCTGCATGTTTTGACTGGATTTTCAACAACCTGAATATTCATGAGCGTTCTCAAATTTAAATAAACTGGATAAACCAATGACATCCTTGCTTTTTGTGTATAAACACGTACCCAAATTAAATCATATATTCCCTCAGAGGACGAAACGCGTTAGCTGAAAACAGTTTTTCCTATCTATCTGAAAATAATTTACACCCGCACACACACACGCGCGCGCACACACATATATATATATATATATATATATATATATATATATATATATATATATATATATATATATATAATGTATGTATGTATGTATTTTCTGAAGAATTAATGGGTGTATTTTTAATCGGACATTTTTAATACTTCAAAAAAATTTTCTAGTGGATACTCGTATTTGAAATGAACGCCCTATTTTTATTTTAAACATTGTTTTTTTCGTCTATCGGCCTGAAAATAATTTACACACACATACGCACGCACGCACGCCCGCACACACATACACACATATATAATATATATATATGTATTTTCTAAAGAATTAATGGGTGTATTTTTAACCAGACATTTTTGTTACTTGAAATTTTTTTTCTAGTGGATACTCGTATTTCAAACGAACGCTCCATTTTTATTTTAAACATCGTTTTTTTCGTCTATCGGCCTGCGCAAGAAATTCTAAACAAATTCTATTTCTCGAGTGCACAGCCTGTAAGTTGTAATATACAATGAAGCAAATTTAAAATGAGGCGTCTATTTCAAATAGGCATATCCACTATAATAGCATTTGATCTAATATATACGTGCATATTTAAATATAATGTATTTTTATTCAATTTATTCCTCTACAGATACATTCTATCTGAAATTAATTTACACAAACGTGCACACGCATATGCACATATATATATATATATGTGTGTGTTTGTGTGTGTGTGCGCGCTCGCGTGCGTGTGTGTGTATGATAGAATTTTTTTCGCGTCTAGTTAATTACCTCTTCGTCACCGAGGCACATTGGTCCAATGGGTATGACGCATGCGTCAGATCCTAAGGGTCTTGGTTCGATTCTCGGTAGCGCATGCGCACTGCAGATGAGTCCAAAATAGGACGAAACGAGCGTTTAGTGCTTTTTGCATTCAGTTCAGATTCCTTCTAGACTCGATAAATTACTTCAATATGATATATATATATATATATATATATATATATATATATACATATATATATATATATATATATATAAATATTTATATATATATATATATATATATATATATATAAAAGTAAATATTGAAGTCAACACTTAGAGATACAGACTGTTTCATGCTAAACGCAATCATCAGGTCACCGTCTAGACGCGTCTGTCACCTCTAAGTTTGTTTTTATATTTACCTGCACTCTATCTCTGATATTGAGCAATTTATCCCATAAGCATAGCATACATTAAAACTATATATATATATATATATATATATATATATATATATATATATATATATATATATATATATAAAAAGTGAATAATGAAGTCAACACTCAGAGGCGACAGGCTGTTTCATGTTTGACGATTGCGTCAAGCCGCCTGACGATTGCGCCCAGCATGAAACAGCCAGTCGCCTCTGAGTGTTGACTTCAATGTTCACTTTTATATTTATATTTTGCATACGCTCTATCTCTGATATTGACCACTTTATCCCATAAATATAGCACACCTTAAAACTATATTTCTTCATACATATATATATATATATATATATATATATATATATATATATGTTTTTTTTTGTCTGTGTGTGTGTGTGTGTCACTCTGTGTGTGAAATAGCGCAGAGTGAGTGTTGGGTGCAATGAAACTACGGTACGCCATCGTTTAAGTGTTTGCCACTTCATGTTCTACGGCTAAGAAGTTAGATATTAAAATCGGTTAAAAATGAAAAAATGAAAAAAAGAAATTCAATATCGAAACCAGAAACAAACAACACTAGGCGTGTTGGACTGCACCTGTCATAACATATGAGCGGAAAAAAATTAATCAAGACTTTGGTGTATTCAAATGAAGCAGTTTTAATTAAATTTGATTTAATTTTACTGGGTTCGTGTTTTAATATCTTTGTTTAATCAATCAACGAAAACAGATTGGGCAAAAAAAAAATATTAAAAAAATACGAAATCAAAATCAAAAACAAATATAAAAAATATCTCACTTCCGAATGAAAATATTATTTAGGGAATATAGATTTTAAACACTATTTACATTATTCGTATTGTTGTCCTCATCTTTGTTGTCATATTCACGACGTTTCGGCAGTTTTACGCTCCGGCCTTCTTCAGGAGCAGCTTTTGTCTGTGGACGAAATAAAGTGTTCGGTTCGAAATTCTAATCACCCGAAGAAGGCCAGAGCATACGATGGTCAAAATTTCGTGAACATGGCAACAAAGATAAGGACAGCAGTCCGAAGAATGTAAATAAAATAAATAATTACAATACCTCATCTCAGAAATATAGACAGATATATATTTTTACATTTTCTAAATGTCACCGAATACAAAGCGCGAAAGCCGCTCAAGGTAGAGCGTTAAACTCGAAATGCTGATGATGATTGAAGTGTTTTTTTGTTTTTTTTGTTTTTTTTTAATCTTATCACCCCAAGCAAGGCTGGAAGCCACTAGCACGCATGGGGTTACAGAAGGTTTGGAGGAAGAGCAGATAGGAGTGGTAAAGGAGAGGATGTGGAGAAAGATAGTGGATCGATCAAGGCAAGGGGGTTACAGAAGATTTGGAGCGAGAGCAGATAGGAATGAAAGGTGAAAGGATGTGGAGAAGGGAAGTGGATAGATCAAGGCAACTGGAGATGTCGATTGACGCTACACTTAAATAGTTGGAGATTGTATTTGTCAGGGAAACAGGAATAAGGAAGGGAGTTCCACGGGCGAGATGTGCGAGACATGAAGCTATTGGAGTAGAAGAGACGTCTACATCTAACAGTTTCAACGGTGAAGGGGTGGGAACGGGATGCCAGCCTCGTAGGACGTTTAAATTCGTGAGGCCTAGGAACCAGCGAAAGCAGCTCCTCGGAGCAATTACCGTGAACGTATTTGTAAAAAAGACAGAGCTAGACAACGTCGCGTCTGTGAGAGAGCGACTAGTGTGTGAAAGGCGTGGAAGAAAAAATTGTAGGAAGTGAGGTCTAGCAAGATAAGGAGAGTAGATAACAATGAAACCTTGAGTTAGGATATCTGATCAAAAAGTGCCTGAAATGGCGCCATAAAAATAAAACTGTAGCACATACCAATTCGGTATTTGATCTCTTCTACGTCGCATTCTCATGGATTTCTACGCCATTTGGAATAATCCTTTTCCTTTCACGTGGGATCAGATTTTTGAATAGGGGCGAAATTATGATGGTTGACGGGCCTGGGGAATGTTGTCCCTCGGCCTAAAACTGCTGCACCAGCGATGGTTACTGATAGAATCACCGTGGCGTGGTGAGATGATCATGCTCTAAGCAATTTCCCTCCAAGCAATTTTATATATCAGGCGGCCTGACAATTGCGTCCAGCATGAAACAGCCTGTCGCCTTTGAGTGTTGACTTCAATGTTCACTTTTATATTTATAATTACATACGTTCTATCTCTGATATTGAGCACTTCATCCCATAAATATAGCACACCTTAAAACTATATTTTTTCATATATATATATATATATATATATATATATATATATATATATATATATATATATGAAAATTGATAATGTTTGACGTCATTTGTTTACATTTGGATACGCATTGAGCAGATATGAATATACGTGAGAGATTCATGGATTATTGAAGTTTAAAAGCAGTAAAATCGACCTTTGCTAACCGAAGGATCCTCTGTGACTCAATCGGTTAAGGCACGTCAGCCTATATGACGGTTCCGTATAGGATACAGGTTCGATTCCTGTCGGAGGACGAATATTTTCTATGACAATTTCTCGGACATTCAGGCCGGTAAATGTTGTTTAATACTGTTTATTGTAAACAGAGCATTTACTTAAATATTTGTATCTATAAAAAGAACGTATAAACATTAAAAAAAATGTCTTAATATATATATATATATATATGTTTGTGTGTGTGTGTGTGTGTGTGTGTGTGTGTGTGTGTGTGTGTGGAGAGAGAGAGGCACCGTACCTTGAGCGTTTATCGGGCTTGAAACTCACGCCTGACCTCAAGTGGAACTCGTACATACGATCCATTTCTAAAGATGCAGTTAAAACTGTCGGCTCCCTGTACCGGTCCAGTAAGTACCTGACTCCTCATGCTATCCTCTACCTTCACAAGAGCCAGATCTCCATGTTCTCGTGGGTGACGAATTATTCTCCACCATCCAATCTCTCTCTCACACAGGCGGGATGTGTCAAGTCTCTACGTGCTCCATCGCTAGTTCTACGTGAAGTTCTCGGACAAACTGCATTCCTTCGCTCCGCCATGGCTAAACTTCACGGCTAGGGTCCGCCATGCCACTAACCTTGCGGCAATCCACTCACATTTCTTCCGAAAAGCAAATTCCACTCGGACGGCTTCTTCTCGCGAGCCAGTGCTCTGTAGAACAGACTTCCAAGATGGCGTTTCCCCAATCACTGCAATTTTAACCTGTTCAAGTCTAGGGTTAACCGTTATAAACGTAAACCTCTAACGTGAGTGGTCCTCGGACCTTGTACAGTGTAAACCTTAGTGTTAATATAACAAACTTAAACGCTATTTCCATGGCTAATACGAGGGTCATTCAATAAATAAGGTGGATTTTTCGGTAGAAGGACTTCTAATACAGATAGGAGCTTACTTTTTTTAATTTTTCAACGTAGTCTCCCAGCACTGTCACACACTTTTCCCAGCTGTGCACAAGCTTCCGTATTCCCTCAGCGTAAAAATCTTTGGACTGATGTCTCAGCCAGTCGCTCACAACACTTTTGGCTTCATCGTCACTTTTCAACTTCGTGACTCTCGTGAACGCTTTCAAGGGACCAAACAGGTGAAAGTCTGAAGGGGCAAGGTCTGGGCTGTAAGGGGGATGAGGGAGCAGTTCCCAGCCCAGCTCGTTGATGGTCTGCACCGTTTGGGCTGCTGTGTGAGGCCTTTCGTTGTCATGATGCAAGATGACTCCTTCTGACTGATGTCCCCTGCGTTTGTCCCAACAGATAAGCTCACAGTCCTTGCAGTGTCATCCACTGTCATCCTTCTGTCAGACTGAATGAGGTCATTGACTGATTCGATCACCTCAGGAGACCTCAATTCTGTAGGCCTCCCAGACCTGTCTTCATCATCAACACTGTTCTGTCCTTCTTTAAACAATTTAGCCCACTTGTAGACATTTTTTGGCTGAAACATGTGGCACCATACACAGTTGACATTCTCCTATGAATTTCAACTGGTTTGCACCCTTCAGCAACCAAAAATTTGGTAACTGACCGCTGTTCAATCCTGGAGCATGCTTCTTGGTCGGCCATCTTTGTTAATCGCCAAAACTCTCAAAGTTTTTTTTTAATCTGCAAAAGAAATTAAATCCACGAGAAAAAGAAGTAAAGCAAACAAAAAAGAAAAGAAGTAAGCTTCTATCTGTATTAGAAGTCCTTATACCGAAAAATTCAACTTATTTATTGAATGACCCTCGTATTAAGATGAGTGTCATGTCGTTCCGCTTTTGAGGGAGAATTTAAATATTTAACCAGTGTTTTCTATGTCCCGTCATTATTCGCAAAACCAGAGGTTTAAAAGTGATATTTTGCCTAATATTTTTTCTTAAGGGACCCATTTTGGCTCCTATGTTTTGCTGCAACTAACTACTAGCTTAAGTGTGGCACAAGGCTGAAAATACGAGGCTTCCGTTTAGGACCAAACTCACTCAGTCAGTGATGTGCCATGTGTGATACACGCTTAGGCGATCATGTATCTTTCGATACATGACAGATGAGGCAGATTTTTTCCAGCAGTTGGTTGCCATTTCTTTCTGCGGTAGACTAGTTGCCATCCAAGCTATAGAACCCTGTCTGTCCTGCTATTTGCCCATACCTAGGTGGGGGGAGAGGAAGAAGAAGATTTATACCTTTCGCAAGGGTATTAACACGTCAGTCAGTCAGTTATGTGCCATGCGTGATACAGCCTTAGGTGATCATGTATGTTTCGATATATAACCGATGAGGCAGTTTTTTTCGCCGCATTAGGTTGCCATTTCTTTCTGCGCTAGAACAGTTGCCACCCAAGGGTATAGAACCCGGTCTGTCATGCTATTTACCCATAGTTGGGGGGAGTTGAAGAGGATTTCATACCTTTCCCAAAGTATGTGAACGTAATGGATTTGTAATTTTTCTGGGGAGACAACCTCACCACATCGAGGAGATTTTTTACGTGTTGCTTAGAAATGGCACACGGCCGAAAGTATGAGACACCCAGTTAGGATCGAACTCTCTATTCAGTCATAATAAACCATTAGACCACGTCAAGGTGCCCTCTTCATCTACTTATGTGTGTCTGTGTGTTTCTGTTTGAGAGGCAACGCAAAAAGAAAGTGTGGGTCGTATAGTTTTGACTTGAACGTCTGTCATTGATGTTTAATTAATAAATAAAAATTCTGGAAGAGATAAAATTAATTGCATTGAATTTTCTCTGAAATTAATCATGTTTTCTTTTTTAATTAAACATTAGTTTATTCAGTCTGTCCATCACACTCTCTGTCGGTATGTCTGTCTGTCTGTCTGTCTGTCTCTCTCTCCCACTCTCTCTTTATATATATACTAGCAGCATGGCCCGGCGTTGCCCATGACTCATACAGCAAACGCTATCACTTGACTTAAAATATTTTTGCCCTTCCTTGCCTTTAAAGGAGTTCCCTTTGCCGTGCTGATGTTGCTACATGCCTTACTTCGTGCCTATCTCACACTGCGAATTTTTTCTAAGCTCTATACTAAACATTAAATCTGTTACGAAAAAAGAACTAAACAAAATGAACACAAAACAATCAGCTTTAAAAAAAGGACTCGTAACTGGAAAAACCGAATGAAAAAAGAATGTTAACAACAAATATCTTTTCACACCCAACCCAGTTCTGCGGAATCAGAATCAACGTTGAGTTTAAGCAAGCGAATAAGCCAATTGGAGTAAAGTGCCATGCAGATTTAAATTTTTCCCACTTGCGACGAATGCAGCTAACGATTTTTGCATGCTAGCATTCGTGTCAGTCAGCTTTTAGAATCTTCATGCTTATTCGTGGCAGCCAGCTATAGGCTTTCACTCTGGCCAGTAGAAAATGGCCACAAACTACAGGAAAACTTCCGTAGAAGCGTGAAAAATCGATTATTTCCACTATCGATGGGAATTTGGAAATGCAAAGTCGGTCTTGGCCCTCTCACTAACTTGGAGCATGTGCATGTAAATTTTAGTGCAAATTCGTCGAAAACACACACATACACGCACACATGCACACAGACACACACGCACAGACACACACACATACACACACACATCCTGCCTTATATATATATATATATATATATATGTATATGTGGTGATTTTCCAAGCGTAGCTTAGATGTGGTACAAGGCCGAAAGAAGAGGCACCCAGAGAGAATCGAACTCACTACACTCACTCGTAATTGTTCTAGCGAGACAAGCTTGCTAAACTACACCATCGCGAGGTGCCCTACTCTCTCATTCTCTCTCTCTCTCTCTCTCTCTCTCTCTCTATATATATATATATTTATATGTATATATATATATATATATATATATATATATATATATATTTATATATATATATATGTTTTGAACAATAAAAAATATTGGAAAATTAAAAATAATTTATTATCATTTTATTATTTCATTTAGGTTCCTCGACCAGTTTCGGCCAGCATGCCCATCGTCTAGAGAACAATTACTTGCTTGTTAGTAGCAGTGAAGTACAGGAATGAATGACTGTAGCAGTGAACAACAGGAATATATAACCCCATAAATCAAGCCCTATCTATATTTCTCACCCACACAAGACAGACATACTTGCGGAGGTGTTCAGGTCTCACACTTATATACACAGCTATATACACTTACACACATCATACACACTCCCGAAGAACTAAATGATAACGTACACTTAATACAAACACAGCCGCTTCCCACGAACCAATAAATCTGTCAAAATGACCAAGGGAATTCAGGGTAGCATGAATCTATCCAAACTCTATCTTAAAAACAACTTAAAAAAGGTCGTTTGACCATAACAAGGGCTGACCATAATTATCGGTAAGAAACAAATGAAAACTACAGATGAATTTATTATATATATATATATATATATATATATATATATATATGAATATGTGTGTATGTGTTCGTGGGTGTGTGTGTGTGTGTGTGTGTGTGTGTGCTATATTTATAAAGCAGAAGTTCTAAAATTCAGGATATAACGTATGTAAATATAAAAGGTGGGTATACAGACATCAACATCGAGTCTCTTTCATCGTTGTACGCCATCTTCAGGCCAAAGACTGTCGCCTCTCGGTA
Source organism: Acanthosepion esculentum (assembly GCA_964036315.1). Taxonomy (NCBI): domain Eukaryota; kingdom Metazoa; phylum Mollusca; class Cephalopoda; order Sepiida; family Sepiidae; genus Acanthosepion; species Acanthosepion esculentum. The sequence continues at coordinate 8,373,190 of OZ038518.1, read as the reverse complement.
GAAATCTCTGTGCCCACTCTATATATACTGGACTCTCTCCTCATTTCGAGTGTCAAGCAGCTCAGCTCTTAGAAGCAACAGACAAACTACCCGCACATTTCATTTGATTACATTGCTGAAGGCTTGCGAATAACCAACCATAATTTTTGGAAGATCCGAATGCAGAGAAATGGCAGACAGAATGCCTCAAGGTCCAAAAACGACTCTCCACATATTTTCAATTCATTTTCCACCTGTCTGAACCGCTATATATCAATAGCCTGGGGGAGAATATATATATATATATATATATATATATATATATATATATATATATATATATATATATATATATACATACAGGGTGTCCATAAAGTTCGTGTGCACCCTAAAACATTTATAACTTTATTTGTATTTGCGATAGAAATAAATTGTGAAAAGGATTAGAAAGAAGTCAATCTATATTTTTTAAGGTTTTATTGAAATTTTATTTAAGTTTCCACATGTCCTCCATCATTAGCAATAGAAAGGGTAATACGATTTTGCAGTTCACGGAAAACATTTGCCAACTGATTTACAGTAATACCTGAAATCACATTAGTTATTTTAGCTATACTTAAAACTAGGTACATTATATATATATACAGGAAAAATACAAAAATTAACTCAATATGGGGATAGTCTAGTTCAAGAAGATCTGAACGCAGCTATCATCAGCCCCTAAGTGTCTGTCTCGAGCATTGTTTTAAATTTATTTTCTATGTAATTCCTCCTTTAACAGACGACTTGTTAATGGGAAGGAGCTTGCGTTAGCGACTGGTGGAATATATATCTATATATATCTATATATATATATATATATATATATATATATATATATATATATATACATATATATATATGTGTGTGTATGTGTGTGTGTTTGTGTTTGTGTATGTGTGTGTATGTATATATAAATACATGAATATATATATGTGTTTATATATATATTTATATGTGTATATGTATATATGTATATATATGTGTGTATATATGTATATATAAATAAAAAGAAAGAACAGCAAGATATATAATCCGGTGTTCTTATAGATATTTTTTATTTTTACAAAAGAGTGCTCAATGTAGATTTACAGTGCATTAATATTATAAATTAACTAATTTAAAATATGTATTACCGCTATACAGTAATAACCATGTTTCAAAAATGTAAGCTAAAAGCTTCGAATTTAATTTTGTAATGAAATTAAAAACATTAGTTCCATTTTCTCCTCAAGCGAATTTTGGAGTAACTTATTTTTAAATTTACTGATTTTTAAAGGCACGGCAAAGATTCATAATTCAGTGTTTCCAAGTATACAGAGAAATCCACTCATCCAGACAAGGGTGGTAGCGTGTTCATTGAGATGAGAATGTTGCGATATGAGGTCAGTTATTAGAAACATTCGAAAAAGGGGTTATGTTTAGGGATTGGTAGGGATGTATTTTTCAACGAATTCTGACATCCGCTAAATACAGGTCGTCTGGTTTGTTTTTTTTTAAATTTTATTGTTAACGGCAAAAAATTCATACGGCATTTTTTCTATTTGTATACTTAAAGATTTTGGGGGGATATTTAGGTTAGAATATATATATATATATATATATATATATATATATATATATATATATATATATATATACATAAAATTCGCTTGACGAGAAAGTGGAACTAATGTCTTTAATTTAATGACAAAATTAAATTCGAAGGCTTCAGCTTCCATTTTTGAAACATAGTTATCACTGTAGCGAAAAAAACATATTTTAAATCAATTAATTTAATATATATATATATATATATATATATATATATATATATATATATATATATATTGTCAGACAGACTGTTTCGCTGTATCACAGCTCATCAGTGTGGCTAGACGTCCGGTTGCCTCTGGCTAGAATCGAAAACCGGCTGAATTCGCGTCAGTCGGAAATTTTACACTGAAGCCGTTGGCGCACGTCAGAGAAGAAGGTGAATTTAAGCGTATTTATTTTTAGATAAACACACAATGACTGGGAGAACTCGATTCGATTTACCGAAGAGTCTTGCATAATTAGCCGTAATAGTCACTGTTTACAAACACACGCATCCTCCCCAGAGAGCTCAACCGAAATAAATTTTTCAGGAGCATATATATTGTCATCCACAGACAGACTGTTTCACTGTATTCACTGTATATTCATATATATATATATATATATATATATATATATATATATATATATATATGTATAGTGGCCTAAGAAAATTTTTTAGCCAGAAATAAACTACATCCAATTTCAAAATTAATTACGTAATCCCTATTTAACCAACAAACAGTCTTTGGAACTAGTATGGAGTAGGTCCTCCATTTGCTAGTTTCAGTGCTTGTATTCGATTTTTCATGGATTTGATCAAGTTATCAACAATCGTCTGAGCCATATTTGCCACTCCTTTAGCAATGTTTCTTCAAGGGTTGCCATTGACGTGATTTGGGTTGCACGGTCTTCGGTCAAGGTGCTCCCAAACGTGCTCTATTGGATTAATATCAGGATTTTGGGCTACCCATGCTAGTGACTTGATTCCTTGCGATTCCTTACAGTCCTTTGGTAAATTGCTTACATGACACAGCGTTCCATCTTCTTGAAAAAAAGTAGACATTCTTGTCAATCTGATTGGTTTCAAATAGTGGGAGTAGTCCTTTCTCAAATATTTAACAATATTTTGGACCATCCAACCGCTCGTCAACAAGAATCAGTTCAGATTTCCCTCCAAACCAGACATTGCCCCACACCATGACTCCAATCCCTCCATGTTTCACGGACGCTTGAAGACATTCAACGATCCAATATATGACTGACGAGGCAGATTTTTCCCGCAATAGGTTGCCAATTCTTTCTGTCATGTATCGAAAGATACATGAACGCCTAAGGTGTATCACGCATGGCACATAACTGACTCAATGACGTACTAATACTCTTGGGAAATGCATGAATCTTATTCTACCCACAACTATGGGTAAATAGCAAAACAGTTAGTGTTCTATAGCCTTGGATGGCAACTGGTCTACTGCAGAAAGAAATGTCAATTTACTGTGGGAAAAAATATGCCTCACCAGTCATGTATGGCATATAACTCACTGACGTGCTAATACCCTTGGAAAAGGTATGAATCCTCTTCTCCCCCCACCCACCAGCTATGGACAATAGCAGAACAGACAGGGTCCTATACCCTTGGATGGCAACTGTTCTACCGCAGAAAGAAATGGCAACCTACTGTGGGAGAAAGTTCTGCTTCATCAGTCATGTATCAAAAGATACATGATCGCCTAAGCGTGTATCACGCATGTCACATAACTGACTGACTAACTTGCTAATACCCTTTGGAAAGGCATGAAACCACTTTTTCTCCTTCTCCCAGCTATGAGTAAATAGCATGACAGACTGGGTTCTATAGCCTTGGATGGTAACTGGTCTACCACAGAAAGAAATGGCAACATAGTGCGGGAAAATAAAAACTAGTCAGTCCTGTATTGAAAGATGCATGATCGTCTAAGCGTGTATGACGCACGGCACATAACTCATTGACTGACGTGCTAATACCCTTGGGAAAGGTATGAATCCTCGCTTTCTGTCCCCCCCCCCAGTTATGGGTAAATAGCATGACAGACCGAGTTCTATATCATTGAATTGGAACTGGTCTACCACAGAATGAAATGGTAACCTATTGTGGGAAAAATATCTGCCTCGTCATTCATGTATCGAAAGATACATGACCACCTAAGCGTGTATCACGCATGGCACATAGCTAACTAACGTAAGTTAATAACAGTTTGGTTGTCTCTGGTGTTCTGCTTGATATGGATTTCATTAAATTTCAAAAGGTGACAAGTTAACCTACGAAATAGTGTGGTACTTGTGTAGCCAATGTAAGTATATAATCTTATTTTATATTATTATTTTTTTTATTGGAAATACAATCTTCCAAAAAACGTGAGAATTCATGAGTGACATTATTTTTGTATAGGGTAGATTTTTAAAGTGCTAAATTATTCGTAATTATTTGATTAGACATTCAGGGTATTGAACTCAGACTCTTGTCACTGGATCTAACTAACACCTTTATCCATTGTGCCATGGGAATTCGCAGGAGATAACTGATAAATTATTGGTTATTATTTGATTAGACATTCAGATTTTTTCATAGTAAATGATACCGCTAAGCTATTTTTACGATCGTTAACTTTGATATACTGGCGAATTTTATTTTTAATAACTTTTTGATTTCATTTATAATTCGAAAGAGTCGGGTTAAAGTAAAATAATTTAATTCTTTATCTTCGTTCAGATGATTGCTTGTATTATTTTTATAAGTTTCTTTAACGTCGGTTTTATTTGTTCATGAACGACATGTTTTTGTCATCCTGTACAAGGCTCAAAAGCCACTCAAGTTAGAGGGTTACAAGAAGTACCACCCTATGCAAGGTGATAACGCCATTGAACTCACACTCTTAGGGTCTTGTCACTGGATCTAACTAACATCTTTATCCACTGTGCCATGTGCTTTTGAGGACCGGTTATGGCAGTGGAGAACTTTCAGAGGGGAATTCACAGGATATAACTGACAACTGACATCCATTAAACATGGCACGTGGAACTAGAACAGTCTATTCCAGTGAGCGAAATAAGGGGTTCAGTTCGACATTCTAACCACCTGAAGAAGGCCGGAGCGTACAACGTTGTAATAAATATGGCGACAAAGATGAGGACAATAAGGCAGTGGAGAACTTGGAGAGGGAGAATTCACAGGATATAACTGATAACTGATATCCATTAAATATGGCACGTGGAACTAGAACAGTCTACCCCAGTGAGCGAAATAAAGGGTTCAGTTCGACATTCCAACCACCTGAAGAAGGCTGGAGCGTACAACGGTCGAAACGTTGTAATAAATATGGCGACAAAGATGAGGACAATAGTCCAAATAATGTAAATTATGAAGATATCTATTAGAATTTATAGCATATAAATATTATTTTCCTTATTTATGTATCAAATGTTGAGAAAACGACAAGTTGTCCTACGAGAGAGTGTGGTGGTTATGTGACCAATGTAAGCGTTTATTGTTGAGAATTAGTGTTGGATATAAAATCTTCCAGAGTGCACTTATTTTTTAGGTGTAGAATTATTTCTAAGAATTAGGACGTTTTGATATTTTAAAAATAATAAATGATAAATCTAATGTATTTGTTTGAACAAATAAGGTTTTTTTAATACCGGTAAATTATAATTCTAATAGCCTTTTCGTCTTATTCCTAATCGGGTACATCTGGTTTATATAAAGCAATTTAATGGCGTCTTTATTTTTGTTTTTATATCAAGTTTGTTGCGTATATTATTCTTTCGAAATTTTTTTAAAGCTAATCTTATTTCTTCATCAACAATATTGTTTGGAAATTTATTGTCTTCATATTACTTAATTCTTTATTATAATAAAAAAAGTCATTTTCGCACGTTTAATTCTATTTTTTTTATCACGCCTATTGTATATCTGTGAGGACACTCGCTTTTATCAATCGGAAGACATGAATTTTTGCTTGTTTTTTTTTTATATATAGTAAAGTGATAACGTCATCATTATTACCATCCACTAGAAACTGAAGAAATTAGATTCTCTTTTTAAAATTGAGCTCATAAATCGATTGCATAAATGGATTACTCTCAAAGGCTTCTCCAAGTTTTTGAATTAATCTAAGTTTTCCGTTAATATGAACATGCCGCTATATCGAGATTTTTTTTTTAAAGCAAATCACCCCAAGCAAGCCAGGAGTGCTACTAGCACGAAAAGGTTTAAGGGGGTGAGAGCAAGAGTAAAGAGGGGTGTTTGAAGAAAGGAGAAGGAGAAGGACGGGGATCCGGACCAAGGCATCAGAAGATGTTGATTGACATTACGTTTGACTATTAGAAGATTATAGTTATCAGGAAAGCAAGTAAGAGGATGTTTGTGTATGTGTGTGTGTGTGTTTCGTTTTGTTTTTTATGCATATCACCCCAAGCAAGGCGACACTAGCACGCAAGGGGTTAGAGAGAATGAGAGCAAGAGTAAAGAGGGGTGTTTGAAGAAAGGATAAAGAGAAGGAAGGGGGTCAGGACCAAGGCATCACATGTCGATTGACATTACATTTGAATTTTAGAAGATTATAGCCATTAGGAAGCAAGTAGGAGGAAGGGTGTTTCACAGTCAGGAAGTGCGAGAGAAAAAGCTGTTGGTGTAGAAGTGATGGCTACATTTAACTGTTTCGACAGTGTTGGGCGCACCCACCTTCACAACCATAATAGACTGATCCTATTATTATAAATTGAACAGTAGTTCTAGAGACTGGGAGGAGTGTTGTAGTGCAGTGCAGAGTGAGACTTCTGTAGTGATCAGTTACAACTTCCGTTTCTCGACCGGAAGATACCGTTGGACTTTATTACTATTACTTATTGTTACTACTAACCTACGTTCGTTCTACTACTAATCTCTCTGATGTAAATACCTCTCTGAATATACCAGTGTTTTTTCCCTACGACTGTGTTTGTTCGTTATTACCGTATACTCACGTGGAAACACTCAAGATCTCAACAGGCAGTAAAAGAGTGGGACTGAGATACCAACCTAGTAGCACGCTTAAATTCATGGAGTTTGGCAACCGGGTGAAAGTAGCTCGTCAGTGCAGTTGCCATGAAAATAGTTGTAGAAAAGACAGAGGGAATCCGCAGTACGTATGTGAGATAGCGACTGCAGACGGGATACTAGATTAGAACCAACCCAGTTGCATATCCGTCTCTGGATTTTGTCGTTTAGAAAGCAATCCCTTTTTTTATAAAAGTTTCGTTAAATTCTCAAATCAGAAACCTCGAAATTCTTCAAGATTTTTTTTCCCGGTGTGCTGGCATGACTTGAAAATTTCAGAAAACACTAGGCATATTTTTTTTAAAGCAAATCGCACCAAGCAAGGCGGGTGTGCCACTAGCACGCAAGCGATTACAGAGTGAGAGTAAGAATAAAAAGGAGTGTTTGGGAAAAAGGATAAAGAGAAGGACAGGGATGAAGATCAATGCATCAGAAGATGTCAATTGACATTACATTTGTATATTTTGAAGATTATAGCTATAAGGGAAGCAAGAAGGGAGTTCCACCGGCGGGAAGTGCGAGATAAGAAGCTGTTGGAGTAGAAGAGACGGCTACATTTAACCGTTTTGACAGTGAAATGGTGGGACCGAGATGCCAACCTAGTAGCACGCTTAAATTCATGCAGTTTGGCAACCAGTGAAAGTAGCTCGTCGGAGCAGTTGCCGTGAAACTACTTGCAGAAAAGACAGAGGGAAGCCGCAGTACGTCTGTAAGATAGCGACTGCAGACGAGATGCCAGATCAGGACAAACCAGGTTGCATATCAGTCTCTGGATTTTGGTGAGGACCTCGAGATGAACAGTGGGAACACCAGACTATATATGGCAACAGTATTCCATGCAAAGACGAATGGTTGATTTGTACATTTGAAAGGTGTGCTCAGGCGAGAAAAAAAGCTTCTGGCGTGACACAGAGAACCAGCTTTCCTTGCGTTAGATGCAGCTATAGATTCAATGCAGTTGTTCCACTACATGTCAGTGGACAGCGTAAGATCAATCAGGCGCAGAGAAGTGCTCTCGTGAAGTTGTGAATCAGCAACCCTGATGGGTAACTGATAGCAGTTTCGTTTTAGCGGCATTAAAGTTTACAAGCCATTTCTTGCACCAGTCAATCACAGATTGGAGGTCCTTCTCGAGGCCTACAGGCAGATTAGACGAAATCATTAAAGGAAAATTTTCTACATGGGTCGTGTGGAAATTAGATAAAGTGGGTCCCAGGGTTGAACCCATAGCCATACCTTCAGTATGCTTATAAATGTTATCATTATGATAAAATGCTACGTGCGTCGTGCACGATAGAAGGTTACGTAAAAGAGTATAAGGTGGAAGCGTGGGATGATTATATCGACGTTGTATTAGCATTTGTATGTTTCTTTGACGGGGAAATCAATAAACAGGTGTCTAGTATCTAAGGAAACTGCGATGCCATTGTTAGGTTTAACAGAATGCAATATATCAAGGTATTCATTGGTGGAGCAAGACGTTACGAATTTAATCACAGTACTTAATTGGCAGACAGGTATCATAATTGTAAGCTGAAATTACTAGGTTTTGTGATGTCAACGAACATTCGTTTCCATTTTTGTAATGTCAACGAATACTTAATGTTCGTTGTAGTAGAGCCTTTGTAATTGCAGATACAACTATAGTAACGCCGTTGAACAATGCTGGTGTCAGACGCCTTCGAATAACACTCGCGCTAATAGTACTTGCTTGATAATACTCGCTCGAATAGTAACCACCGAATAGTGATCTGAATAGAGAAATAGTATAGTGAATAGAACAGAGAAAATCTACCATCCGTCCCTCCATTGATTATTGATGCCATTTCTGGCTTGGTGTTCCTGATTTTTGTGATGTCAATGAACACTAGTTGTCACTTTTGGGATGTTAACGAAAACTCGTTGTCACTTTCGTAATGCTCGTTGTAGTAGAGACTTTGTAATCGCAGATACAACTATAGTAACGCCGTTGAACAATACTGGTGCCAGACGCGTTCCAATAACACTCGCACTAATAGTACTTGATCGATAATACTCGCTCGACTAGTAATACATTGTCATATTTTGATGATGTCAATGATCACTCATTGTCACTTTTGTAATTCTTGTTAGAGTAGGGACATTGGAATCGTAGATTCAACTATAATGATACCGTTGAAGAATACTGGTGTCAGACGCCTTCGAATATCATTCGCACGAATAATTATTTGCTCGATTATACTCGCTAGAAAAGTAACCACAGTATAGTGATCTGAATATAGAAACAGTATAGTGAATAGAGTAGAGGATAGACTAGAAATGGTGATCCGATTAGTAATAGAGGATAGAGTAGAAATAAAGATCGTTTGTCGTCAGTTACTTCCTACTTATATGCGTTTCGTGGTCTACTTAATTCAATAATATAAGAAAAACATGTTAGATTGATATATTTTATTATATATATATATATATATATATATATATATATATATATATATATATATATATATATATATATATATATAGTATAACAGCAAAATTATCGAAATCGTGAAACTACAAAATTGTCCATTTGTTAGATTAAACGCTTTGCAACGTTGTAGCTTTCAAATGATTAAAGATATATTACTGGACTTCTCCGAGGTTTTTATAACACTATTTGAACAAGAAGAATGTATTTAGCATTTCATCTATCTATCTATCTATCTATCTATCTATCTATCTATCTATCTATATATATATATATATATATATATATATATATATATATATATTGTTGAATTTAACGGACAACTGATGTAAGCTTGTTCGAAAACCGTCTTTCATTTCCTGCTACATATCTACGCCAAAGAAATAATGTAAGTAATCATAATACCTCATCTCAGAGATATAGACAGATATTGAAGGCATGGAACGTGGAACTAGAACAATCTAAACACGTGGGCAAAATAAAAGGTTCGGTTCGAAATTTCAATCACCTGAAGAAGGCCGGACCGCACAAGGGTCGAAACGTTGTGAATATGGCAATGAAAATGAGGATAACAATCCGAATAATGGAAATAATGCAGGTAATCATAATAATAGCTTCATGTCTCGCACATCTCGCCTATGGAACTCCCTTCCCTATTACTATTTCCCTGACAAATACAATCTCCATCGGTTTAAGTGTAGCGTCAATCGACATCTCCAGTTGCCTTGATCTATCCACTTCCCTTCTCTACATCCTTTCATCTTTCATTCCTATCTGCTCTCGCTCCAAATCTTCTGTAACCCCCTTGCCTTGATCGACCCACTGTCTTTCTCTTTCTCCACATCCTCTTCTTTACCACTCCTATCTGATCTTCCTCCAACCCTTCTGTAACCCCATGCGTGATAGTGGCCTCCAGCCTTGCTTGGGGTGATACGCTTAAAAAAAAAAAAAAAAAAAAAAAAAACTCATCTCAGAGAAATAGACAAAATTGTCACAATCTTAAAAAAAATTTTTTTCTGGTTTTAAATAATGCGCTAAGGGTTGATAAGCCGTAATAAATGAATGCGCATCTATCAAACAATTTTTTTTTTATTTGAGGCTGACGAGCAGTCTCTTATGCGAAACTCTTGTGTATACACTTGAATTTTGTTGCAGTTTCTGCTATCCAATTTGAGCTTGAAATCCATGCCAGATTTTATCCTTTATTTGCTTGAGTCTTTCCGTCTTGGTGTAGAGTTGCTTAACTGACACGTCTTGCAAGAGGATTACGGCCAGATATTTCGAGAAGACTCGGTAACACTAATCTATGTGTTGAGATAACTGCGTGGTTTCTTTGTATCTCGCTCGCCTTACTTTCTTCCAAACCAAACCAAAGACCTTCCCTCCATATCCCAATCAGCTCTCTCCTTTTCCATTCTCCCTTAGGGTCGGGAAGGCTAAAACCTCCTTTGCTATCTGGTCCATCTTTAAAACACGGAGGCTCTCACTTTCCCTTAATCCGTTGTGAACTAATTCGCTTATCGTTTCTATTAAAACAAGGTTTATCACCTTAAATTGAGCCATGAACAGCATCCGAAAGAATAAATTAGGTTTTGTGGCTCATCGACATTACTATGCGAATTTTGGTCGAAATTGTATTAGAAGAAAAAAATTCTGTTCGGTACCACCGCTGAATCAATAATACGAAACCAGCAAAGATGAAGACAATAGCTTAATAATGCCACATCTCGACAGATGGATGGATTGATTGTTTTTTTGCGGTTTTTGTCGGAATTTAACGTCAGAAAGATATTTTTTTATAGTGTCAGAAGTTTTTTTCTTTCTTATTTTTTTTTTAGCTATTAATGATTTTTGTGATACAAATATCACTAATTAACCCATAGCTGGGTACGAGAAGAGATAGATTCATACCTAATCATTAAGACTTGCATCACTAATGATACTTACTTTGGTCAAAAACTAGCGATTATTTATCAGAGCTGTGCATTATTTAAAGTTTTTTTTATATTCTGCACTTTGCTCCCACGGGCGTATTTTTTTTTTCTTTTTTGTCGCGATCAATTTTATTCATCTCGCGACCCACTAAAGTGTCGAGACCCACAGTTTGAAAAAAAAAAACTTAGACCGAAAAGGGATAATTGGCTTCTCAACAAAGAAAAGTGTGAAAAACAATTTTAGTGAAATCAGTGTACCTTTAAAATAAAAAGAGACTAAATACGTAGACCTTACATTCTGTCTGTGGTGTGTGAGAGACTGCCTCTCATCTGCGGTGTTTGTTTCTATATATCCATCTGCCATACGGTTTTTCTCATACAGGCAAACATCACACGCATTTACGCCCATGTTTGTCCACCTCTAGGGTCACCATTAATAACGAGTGAACCATCGATCTTCACACCAGACTGGGGTCGTCTTAGGTGAATTCGGCCTCTGCCATCTTTCGACAGTCTGCATATTTTAGCGTAGTACCACCCGATGATTGACGACGACTGGAAGGTACCTTTGAATTTTCTGAGTCATATTAATTCTTCAGTTAATGTTTAAATCAGCTCATAGCGATTTCTGAGACAATAAAATGTTCTTAGAAATTCCCTTATCACGTCGTTAAATATTTGAGCTTAAGAATTTTAATAAAATATTGCAATGACAATGATACATGTGAATGCCGGTCGTTATTTAAAGAAGTAAGGGGGTACAAATATAAATATTAAAAATTGGCAACCTTTTCCCATTTCACTGAAACAGACGTTAAACATTTCTATCTTCCCTTCTTTCTTTTACTTCTTTGATTTTCTCACTGAAATCAAGTAGCTTCTCTTATATATGTTTTTCGCCTTATCACGCGATCAAAATGGAATAGTCGATTATTTATGAGGTATTGGCAGGAGTCGTTTAATACATGTTTAATGTAGTTTGAATGTAGCAATCCGACGTAGGGAGTAATTTGTTCAATGTAACAGCACCAATGTCTCGTAGCACATATTCAGGAATTCTTAAGGTCTTCCATATCAGAGGTTGGCAGGGGGTATTTGGAAAGACTAGGAAAACGCAGTACTACAGGTCTCCTCAGCTGACAGGTTAGCAGTAGATATTCCGAAAAAGAAAACAAAATGGCCGCCTTTATACACATCGGGCAGAATATTTCTAGTCTTCTGATTGGTTAACCTTCTATGGGTGTACTATAAAATGAGTCAGCTCATTTTGGTTTGCTCACTAGTATACTATGTACTCAATATAACCTAACAGTCGTTGAGTACTTTTATCTCCCCAACCTTTTATTCTTTCTTTCGTACGTTCATTTTCTCACTGATACCAAATAGCATCTCTTATATGTCTTTTCTGTCTTTCCACGCGGTCATAACGGAATAATCCATTATTCATGAGGTATCGGCATGAGACTTTATACACATTCATCTTCCCCTTTCTTTCTTTCTTTCTTTCTTTCTTTCTCACTGTCTCTTA
>OZ038518.1:8348106-8355606 GCA_964036315.1 Acanthosepion esculentum | reverse complement strand
AATCTGACCACACGCGTAGCAATAATAAAAATTTCGGTTCGGTCAGCTGCATGTAGGCAGAAATATTCGAGTTCTGTTCTCTTAAAAACCGACGAAGAAGCCACAGCCGCGTATGAACACAGAGTTTGATATGGACGTTAAGACTGTTCAAGCTGATGGCGACAGACTCTCTGACACCAAGAGCGAACATCTGGAGATTAAGACACGAGAAAACACAAAAAGATTTGGTCGTCAGGTGGAAACGACCACCCAGTTAAAAGTTGACTGCGATCATTAATGAGTCGGCGGAGAATTCCGCTAATTAATTCCAGGTGCCCCACAATAAGATAAAAAATTAATGACTCGCAATGTGCGATCCATAAGAATTCTGGTCGATAGAAAGATAATGGAAGATAATTTTTTTTCTTTGGGCGATAATGTAAACTAATGCCAGTCTAGCCTTCCTGGAAGCAAACTTAGCAATGGATTCAATTTTCTAAAAAAAAAAAACAACGCTTGAAAGCACGTGCAATAAACTGCCCTCATCAGCCGCGAACCATGCGAGGAAACACAGTTTTGGTGGCTAAGGCAGTACTGCCACCCTTGGCGTTACCAAGTAAATGGTTAAAGAAATAACAAAACAAGTGTTGCAGATATATCATATATTAAACAGTAAGTACAACAAAAGAGTAATACATGACTAATATGTGTTGGTTGACCAAGGCTTCAATCTATTCGACTGTTCCCCCCAAAGCCTTCTCTCCTACTAATCTTATAGTAGGCGGAAGAGTCCAACATAGACTTTTTACAGGGAGGACACGACAACACTATTGTTTTTCAATGTTGTGTTAAGACTTGTTGATGTCTAAGGATAAAAGTAAGAACAAAATACTAAAATGCTTGAAGACGACATGATGTACCATTTTTTTGACACCTGACACTGGATTACTTTCTGAATTTCTGAGATCAGCAGTTATCATCCTTTACATTATTTACAGTTGTACTAATAATCTCATCTTTTTTTTTATTATCATAACATTTCGAATTTCATGATTTCCAGGCTTCTTCAGGTGTGTGTTGACCTGGGAAATCTTCAGGGAATTTCAAACTGAACACTTTATTTCATCTAGAGGGGTAGATTGTTTTCATTCTTCTATCTCTGTCTAGGGGATATCTTGTCTTGCCCTTTATTTAGTACTTCTCAGTTATTGCTTGTCCATTTTTATTGTGTCTAAGTCTACACTACCTGATCTGTTAATGCAATATTCACTCTACATATAACGTTTGAAAGCACTAGCGATACCCTGCTCACATCAATCTCCAACCTGGGGAGGTAACACAGGCGGTAAGGCGGTACTGCCACCCCCGGCGCCGCCAGCAGCTTTTTCCACCGGACAGAGTATTGTTTATCGGTGTAGACGTGTCCGTCTCTGCTAGTAAGATTTTCCAAATTTGTGTTCAATAAAAGATAATATATATACACCGATAAACGCAGGGGTGGCAGTACCGCCTCAGCCACCAAAACTGTGTTACCTGCCCTGGTTGTTTCAATAAAAGATAATATGTATAATAGCTCTATATCGGTGTAAAACTTTAGTCCGCGAAGGTGCAATGAGTCAGTCTCTTGAAGGTTAGTATCAGCCATGCTGAGGAAAGGGAAAAAAATTATTTAAGACGATTGAAGACTTTCTACATTTACATTCAAATCACATACCTAATTCAGTAACATTCTGGCTTGAGCGTCTCTTGAGCCTTGTATTGGAGGAATATTAGAAGAAAGAAAAAGAAAGACCGCAAACAGATCTATGCTTGTGCCAGATTATATTAAGATCTGGATATATATTCAGATATATATGAGCTGAAAAACAAAGGCAAACACTCGCCAGGTTAATATAATAACAGAAACGTAGAAAGACGAAAATGGATCGAAAGAAATGGCGAAAGAAAGAACTGTTTATGATTAGAGAATAATCCGTCATGTTGGATATGGATGTACCGAAGGGCTTACTATATGTCGTATTTGGATTATGTATATCCAGATGATTTAGAAAATCCTTCCAGAATATGGCCAACACAGACATGATTAATACAGAAATTCTTGCCACGCTGTGGTTCAAACTTTACCAAACTTCACTACAAGCTCTTGAAGATAAGATTTATTTAACGTACACATATATTTCTGAAATGGGTATTTATAAAATAAATTGCCAAAACTGTTCCTCCCAATATACTGGAGAAACAAGCAGAAGTTTAAAAAAAAACATCTATGAGCACAAAAGAGACCTCACAAAAAAAACTTAACTAATACACTAGTCATACATAGAAATAAATTCAAGCACAATTTTGATTTTAAAAATGCTACATTCATAAAAAAAGAAAATAACTCACTAAGAAGGAAAAACCTCGAGAGTGCCGCCATTGAATATTATTCAAATTTTAATCTACACCCAGGTTTTTCCCAATATCACCATCCTAACAGAATTACTACTCTCCCCAGCCAACATGCACAACTATATCAAGAAATCAAAAGAAAATAGTTGAATCCGTCAACACAACAATAAATGCAATATTTCCATCTGTGATAGTACTTGACGTAATTTTCAGTTGACTATGAATACAATAGCATACTATTTACATTATTCGGACTATTGTCCTCATCTTTGTCGCCATATTTATTACAACGTCTCCGGACTTCTTCAGGTGGTTGGAATGTCGAACTGATCCCTTTATTTCTCTCACTGGGGTAGACAGTTCTAGTTTAACGTGCCATGTCTTCATCGTCCTAACTAGGTATTGAACTCACACTCTTTCGGTCCTGCCACTGGATGTAACAAACGCATATGAGTTCAATACATGGTTAGGGCGGTGGAGAGCTTGGAGAGGGTAATTAACATGATATAACTGATAACTGACATCCATTAGACATGGCACGTGGAACTAGAACAGTCTACTTCAGTGAGCGAAGTAATGGGTTCAATTCAGTTCGACATTTCAACCACCTGAAGATGAGGACAATAGTCGGAATAATGTAAATAGTGTACATAATACCTCATCTCAGAAATATAGACAGATACTGAAAGGCCGGAACGTTGTAATAAATATGGCCACAAAGATGAGGACAATAGTCCGAATAATGTAAATAGTGTACATAATACCTCATCTCAGAAATATAGACAGATACAGAAGGGCCGAAACTTTGTAATAAATATGGCCACAAAGATGAGGACAATAGTCCGAATAATGTAAATAGTGTACATAATACCTCATCTCAGAAATATAGACTGATACTGAAGGGCCGAAACGTTGTGATAAATATGGCGACAAAGGTGAGGACAATAGTCAGAATAAGGTAAATAGTGTACATAATACCTCAACACAGAAATATTGACAGATACTGAAGAGGCGAAATGTTGTAATAAATATGGCGACAAAGATGTGGACAATATTCCGAATAATGTAAATAGTGTACATAGTACCACATCTCAGAAATATAGACAGATATTGAATACAATAGCGTTTTCTAAATTCTTCCAGTAGCTAAGGACATTTTGTTTTGTTGTTAATAGTTACTTTGTTTTTAATAAATTCATTTCGTTTTTGCCTTGAAAAAAGCCACATTGGACGAAATGCCTCGGCTAATAATATAGTTTCCCTATTGACTTTTACCTTTATATATATTTTCCTATCTATATACATAAAATGAAACGTTGGTCTATCTGTTTATCTGCTGTAATACTGTATTTCAGCCAAACTTGTACAGGTAGTGTAAATTTAACATGAAAGTAATGATAGGTGAATAAATAATATACAATAGCAATTTTCTCATCAATGTTAAATATTTATTCCCACTTAACGGTAAACGTGCTAGGTAAGTTTTCGATGAGAAATTAATGTTTTGATTACACTGGTCAACAAAAAAATTTAAAGAGTCGAAAAAAAAACAACATCGTTTTTAGCTAATTTGAGAGTAATCTGAAAATGACCTTACTTTTTTTATGTTTGCTTCCGTTTTTGCTGTCTCCAAATAATCCTCCGCAGGTTTTGAATTCAGAGTTGCCCTTCTCCTAGACAATTGCCATCCAAGGCTATAGAACCCAGGCTAACCTGCTATTTACCCATAGCTGAAGAGAGAAGAAGAGGATTCATACCTTTCCCAAGGGTATTAGCACGTATATATATATATATATATATATATATATATATATATATATATATATATGTGTGTGTGTGTGTGTGTGTGTGTGTGTGTGTGTGTGTGTGTGTTCAGACTCAAATTACTTAATTATAATTACTCAATGAATTACTTAATTATAATTATCAAATTCTCCTAACAATTTCTATCATATGTATATCATTGTTTCTAATGCTTCAGTTAGAGCGGCTTGGGGATAGTAGTCGTGGCTCCAGGGGACACAATGCTATGGTTACAGAGAATTTCAGTTGAGTTCTACCACGGAATATGTGAGCGAGCGGCGCTATATTGAGTCTGATTTGCTTCCTCTTCGTTACCGAGGTCCGTTTTAAAAATTTAAACCTGCATGGCACTTTACTCCAATTGGCTCATTCGCTTACTTAAACTCAACGTTGATTCTGATTCCGCAGAACTGAGTTGTGTGTTAAAAAGTATTTGTTCTTAGCATTCTTTTTTCATTCGGTTTTTCCAGTTACCAGTCCTTTTTTAGAGCTGATCGGTTTGTGTTCATTTTGTTTAGTTCTTATTTCGTAACAGATTTAATGTTTAGTATAGAGCTTAGAATAAAATTCGCAGTGTGAGATAGTCAAGAAGTAAGGCATTTAGCAACATCAGCACGGCAAAGGAATCTACTTTAAAGGCAAGGAAGGGCAAAAATATTTTAAGTCAAGTGATAGCGATTGCTGTATGAGTCGATTTTTGAATCAAGCCCGGGCAACGCCGGTCATGCTGCTAGTCTGCTATAAAAATTAAATACGATATAAAATATAGTAAAAAGAACAAATTTAAGCACTTTTTTCATCCAAAATAAGACCGAAGAGCCATAAGGCCGTCAGACATAAATTGAAATTCTTCCCATACAAAATACCTGACAGTGTTCCAAAACAAAATAAAAATGATCCAAGCCTGTATTGATGTTAACGGGCGTCACTTTTCAACATTGCATATGTATTTACGTTGGTGTAAATCAGTTGAAGCGATAAGAAATGGTTGGGATTTATCTGCTATAAAAAATAAATGCGATATAAAATATAGGAAAAAGAAACATTTTAGGGACTTTTTTTCATCTGGAATAAGACCGAAGAGCCATTTAAGGCAGAAAGTTGCTGAATGAGGTTACTTGATAAACTTCTGGAAAACAGGAATTGTGGACAGTGCTAAACGTCGTGGAAGGACAGCGAAGCAACCAGAAAAGAAATGGTTGGATATATCTGACACTATGCAACAGATTTCAAGAAATTTAAATTTGCATTTAAATTTTTGAAGATTGTAGTTATCAAGGAAGCATGGGAACAGAAGGGAGTTCCACACGAGGGAAGTATGAAAAACGATATATAGATAGATAGATAGATAGATAGATAGATAGATAGATAGATAGATAGATAGATAGATAGATAGATAATGAAGAGACTGCGATAGATAGATAGATAGATAGATAGATAGATAGATAGATAGATAGATAGATAGATAATAAAGAGACTGCGATATATAGATAGATAGATAATGAAGAGACTACGATAGATAAATAGATAGATAATGTAGAGACTGCGATAGATAGATAAATAGATAGATAGATAGATAATGAAGAGACTGCGACAGATAGATAGATAGATAGATAATGAAGAGACTACGATAGATAGATAGATAGATAGATAGATAGATAGTTAATGAAGAGACTGCGATAGATAGATAGATAGATAGATAATGAAGAGACTACGATAGATAAATAGATATATAATGTAGAGACTGCGATAGATAGATAGATAAATAGATAGATAGATAGATAGATAAACGAATGGCAGATTTCTAAATGTGCAAGTTGGACTCTGACTAGTAAAATTTTCTGTCACGACACAGTAAACCAACTTTCCTTACAGTAGATGCAGCTTTAAATTCAATGTAGTCGCTCCACTTCAAGTCAGTGAAAAACGTGAGGCTAAGAAGGCACAGTGTGTTGCTTTCGAGGAGTCTATTAACAGCCATGTTGATGGTCGGCAAATAAGTTTCCATCTGTCTCTCTCTCTCCATATATATATATATATATATATATATATATATATATATATATATATATATATATATATATAAAACACGCTCTGTTATAGTATTTCAAATTTTTTTATTTATCCGTTGGAGTTACGGAATATGTTGCAAAACAAGCATTTCAATATGAGGGAAATGACATGGAATTTTGTAGAAACGCATCATGATATTAAATGTTTCTTATATGCACTTCAGCACGTTGCTGCTATACTGGTAATAAATTTTGTTGAGTAATGGTTGGTTGATTTTGATTTCGAGAGCCTCGAGAATTTGAAGTTTTTGTTTATTATTTTCGTGGTCTCGTTTTTTTTTTTTAATATTTTTTTTTATTGTAAACTCACCATCAGAACGGAATGCAGCTTTTAATGCAGTTACTATAATTTTTGTAATTTACACCCAACTTTGCATTTTACAACTGAAGATGATGTTGGAAAAAATTCGAAAGTTCTTACGTAAAAATAAAAACAAACTACGGAACCGTCCTTGATGAATTTCATGTTAACATCAAGAAACTGATTAGAGAACTGGAAAGGATCTGTGTAAAAATAATTAGACACAATATTCGGTGAAAAGTGTTTGTGTGCTTATATATATATATATATATATATATATATATATATATATATATATATATATATATATATATAATAAAAAGGGTTAAACACTAATATTCCATGGTTACAATTTATTCCATTGGAATCATAATTACGATCCAATTCATCAGACCTACAAATTCAAAAAGAAAAAAGAAAACACACCTCCGGGAATAAAAAATTAAATTTAATGAGAGTGTATGTATGAGAGTGTGGGACGAATGCTAGAGGAAATGAAAGCTATCGGGAGGGGTAACAGACTAGAGAAGGACAGGAAGGTCTAAAGATGAAGGTGGGATTAAAATTTAACGGAGAGAAGTTTTAAAGAGGGGAGTCAAAGACGGTTTAAGTGAGAGAAATATGAATATTTTTAAATGTCTATTACATTAAAGATACACTGGAAAAGAGTATACATTTTGTGGTGACATACACACACAATAGACGATATAAGCTTAAAGCTCAGAAGATGAGAGAGGGAGAGGAAAAGAAAAAGGGGTGGGAGAGATGGGGTGGTGGAACTAAAACCGAAGAGCATTTATATATTTTAGATATATGATTTCATATGTATGTGTATATTTACCACTAATATTATATATATATATATATATATATATATATATATATATATATATATATATATATAAAGTGAACATAGAAAACACTTAGAGGCGACAGTCTGTTTCATGCTAGATG
>OZ038518.1:8275606-8343106 GCA_964036315.1 Acanthosepion esculentum | reverse complement strand
AAGAAAAATTGTAACTTGTAATATATAATGAACCCCAACTGGGAAACATTCTGGTTTCTATAGATGATGGATGATGACTATTTAATCTATTATGGCTAATACATTAACCATCTTACATCACACGATCTGCTCTCTGACAAGCAATATGGATTCCGCTTTGCCCGATCTACAGCTACGGCCAGCACTGAATTTGTCTACCAAGCTCTTCATAATAACGGAGAAGCTCGCGCAGTGGCCCTTGACATATCCAAGGCGTTTGATAGGGTTTGGCATGCCGGCCTTCTTCGCAAGCTCCAGGGCTCTGGTATTACAGGTCGATTGTTTGACCTTAATACAATCATTCCTGTCAAACCGTGAATTGAAGGTCGTTCTCAACCGATTCTCCTCCAGCTCCTATCCCACGAACGCAGGTGTTCCGCAAGGCTCCATCCTAGGCCCTACCCTGTTCCTTATATTCATAAATGATCTTCCTGGCGCCATCGATTCCCAGGTTGGCATCTACGCCGATGACACCACAATTCAGTCCTGCCTCAGAAACAAATCTAGCGTCGCTGACAAAATTAACCTGGCCGTTCGTCTCGAAAAGGACCTTCAATCGGTTGTGAACTGGGGCAGGAATTGGCTGGTTAACGTTAACGCCTCAAAAACAAAACTGCTCTCTATTAATCACCACAAAGATCCTTCCGTGCATCCCATTAGAATGTCTGAAGCTCAACTTCCCGAAAGCTCCTCTCTGCGGCTGATCGGTCTCACGCTGTCTCCTGACCTGAGATGGAACAAATACATTGAGTCGATTGCTTCATCCACAGCAAGGAAAGTTGGCTCCCTGTGCCGGGCCAGGAAATTTTTCTCCCCGGAATAAATCCTCCAAATTTACAAATCAACCATCCGACCTTGCATGGAGTATTGCTGCCATATATGGTCTGGAGCCCCTTCTGTTTGCCTCGGGGTTCTTGATAAGATCCAGAGACGGGTATGCAATGTAATTGGCCCTGATCTGGCTTCTCGTCTGAAGTCTCTCTCTCACAGACGCGCCGTCGCCTCACTTTGTCTCTTTTACAAATAATACCATGGTAATTGCTCCATGAATTCAAGCGTCATATGAGGCTGGCATCCCGTTCCCACCCTTTCACTGTTGAAACTGTTAAGTGTAGACTTCTCTTTTACTCCAATAGCTTCATATCTCGCACCTCACACCTGTGGAACTCCCTTCCCTATTCCTGTTTCCCCGACAACTATAATCTCCAATTATTCAAATGTAACGCCAATCGACATATCCAGTTGCATTGCTCTATCTACTATCCTTCTCCACATCCTTTCTTCTATCACTCCTATCTGCTAGCCTTGCCTGGGGTGAAAAGCTTAAAAACATATGAGACAAATACTGCATTGACAATGTGAACAGTGGAACTAACGTTAAACTAAATCGTCATCGTGAGTCACAGAAACAGATGGACTTGTTTAAAATAACATACAAATGAAATGGATGTAGGAAGCGGCCCGAAAGTTTCTAACGAGTCTGAAAGTTTAATAAACTTTGTTTATAAACTGTTTTTAGTTTTCTTTCAGGTATTTTAAAAAGGGTGCTTTGAGTAATTAATCATGTAAAAATAAATGACTGAAAAAAGAAGACAAAGAGAGAAATACTTCCACAAAAATTTAAATTCAACAGACATACCATCGCCATTAAGGGTGTGAAAGGTTCTCCAAAATTTGAGAGTAAAGATTCAGTTAGTGAGTGTCTAAAGTGAATATTTACGAGGTATCTCTCCTCCCATATAGCAGGGAATACTACACAGATGAAGAAGAGACTTGAGGCAACAGAAACAAATAAAAGGGTGCTGAACGGTTATATAATATCAGTCCTCCTATATGGCAGTGAATGCTGGACAATCTCCTCGCAGATGAAGAAGAGACTTGAGGCAACAGAAAGAAAGAAAAAGGTGCAGAGCGGTTATATAATATCAGTCCTCATACATGGCAGCGAATGCTGGACAATCTCCTCACAGATGAAGAAGAGACTTGAGGCAACAGAAACAAAAAAAGGGTGCTGAACGGTTATATAATATCAGTCCTCCTATATGGCAGTGAATGCTGGACAATCTCCTCACAGATGAAGAAGAGACTTGAGTCAACAGAAACAAAGAAAAGGGTGCTGAACGGTTATATAATATCAGTCTTCCTATATGGCAATGAATGCGAGACAATCTCTTCACAGATAAAGAGACTTGAGACAACAGAAACAAAGAAAAGGGTGCTGAACGGTTATATAATATCAGTCCTCCTACATGGCAGTGAATGCTGGAGAATCTTCTCACAGATGAAGAAGAGACTTGAGGCAACAGAAACAAAGAAAAGGGTGCTGAACGGTTATATAATATCAGTCCTCCTATATGGCAGTGAATGCTGGACAATCTCCTCACAGATGAAGAAGTGACTTGAGGCAACAGAAACAAAGAAAAGGGTTCTGAACGGTTATATAATATCAGTCCTCCAATAGGGCTGTGAATGCTCATCACAGATGAAGAAAGGACTTGAGACAACGGAAACAAAGAAAAGTTTGCTGGACGGTTTTATTATATCAGTCCTCTTATATGAAGCTGGGTTCCTACCAGGGGCTACCACCCCGTTTAGGATGTACCGGGGAATAACGGCAATTAAAAGGTGGTTTCACTCTTCCAAACCTCCCGATCAGAGTCCTTGCTGCCGGATATAGTTCACCATCTTTCTCAGGACTATGTAAAATTGGGAATGCATTTATGACGATATGATATTACTGTGTATCTAGAAACCTCTTTATAAAATTAGAAAAGAAAGCTGTGTTGTCTAAAATTTGGATTTGATTCATTGATAAACGCGTTGAGATTAACGGGGCGACCATCTTGCGAACTGCGTGTATCAAGAAAATCGCAAAGATTCTAATCGTCGCTGACAATTTGGCGCGAAGTGACGTCCTTTGCGTTGTGATTCGGCTAAATGTTGAATATTTGCAATGACTGCCACTTTGCACTGACCTTTTAAGGTAACCTCTTCAAACAGAGAAACCTCTATTTGATTTTAATGTTCGGTGCACGTCCTGTCTCGCGGCCATTATTGATGTCATCGTCTTCGCCCTGTTGTCACGGACGCCATCTTGCCGCCGCCATCGTCACGGCTGAACAGTAGAAAATAACAATCATGGAGCCCACTCCGTTCACCACCTGAGCCACACTAGCAGAGAAGGATGAGGCCGAGCTAGAACTGATTACAGGTGGTCGTAAAAATGTAGACAACGAGCTTGCTGAACGTGAGGTCCAAGAACCAAATATTTTAAACGACATTCTATCGCTAGGTTTCACAACCAGGTATGCGTAATAGCATTTCAAGGAGTGTGAGATAAAATTTCAGTGGTTTTTTTTTTTTTTGTTTATATTTTGGGTACCGTCCTATATGTTCAAGATAAAAATATCGATTTTTTTAATGTACAAATTAAAGATGGGGCTGCCCACTATTTTCTCTATTGAATAAAATATGATTCCCTTTCGACTCGTAATTTCCTTTTAAATGGCATCGCTCTATTTTTTTTTTTTTAGATAGGGACATTGAAAATGGAGTTCAAATAATTGCTTCATGTTTTGTATCGGATTACGTTCGCTTTTTATTTATTTTATCATTTTTTATTATTTAATTCATATCTTTTTTATTTCGTATTATTATTTTAATTGTCTCATTTTTTTATTTCTTATTATTTATTTGAGTGATGGAAAGCGGCCGGATGGCATTACCATTTTCTCCTTTAAAATGGGGAAGTCGTTGATTTGGGATGCGACCTGTGAGGATATATTTTCGACCGGTAATTTCACCAGGTCCTCGGTTCGTCAAACGTGATGCAGAAATAAAAATAAATAGTTAAATATTCTTCTCTTGCTCACAGATTTTTTGTTTATTCCTGTGGCAGTGGACACTTCTGAGGTTATTGGCCCTATTTCGATGGCGTTCCTTCAGAGGATTGGCGCGATTACGTCTCGATTAAGGGATGAGACTCGCGAAAACGGAGTGGCACTTGCAGCGTATATCACTGGCGATGGTCCGAGGTAATGCTTTGTCCATCATTGTGGCTGGCAGGGGATAGCAAAAGAAATTGTTTATATTTACTTTGTTCAAACTATGATTTTTCAATAAATTTAAATGTTTTACACACTACAAAAAAAAAAAGAAAACAAAAAGTTTTCAGTAATGTAGTCATGAGATGGCGCTTCGAGAAAATTCCAGAAGTATCAAGAATAAATCGATGACGTCATTTTCAGAATATTGTAGACTATTTCATGACGTCATGTAACGTATATTCGAGAATGATCTACATAGAATGCCATGAAACGAGGTGTGATGATATGTCCGTCAGTGCATTGTCAGTCCATTCTGCGTTTGCCTTTTGGTCAATACTCTTCAGTCTCATATGATTGTAATTACAGTTATTTTAGTTATTGCGATGTTGTCTTAAAAACGCTCACTTGCAGTCATCGAATCTGCTGCTTCAAGTCACTTCTTCATCTGTGTTGAGATTCTCCAGAATACACTGTCATATAGGAGGACTGATATTATATAACCGTTCAGCACTCTTTTCTTTATTTCTATTGCCTCAAGTCACTTCTTCATCTGTGAGGAGATTGTCCAGTATTCACTGCCATATAGAAGGACAAATATTATATAACCGTTCAGCACCATTTTTCTTTGTTTCTGTTGCCTCAAGTCTCTTTTTCATCTTTGAGGAAATCTTCCAACATTAACTTCCATATAGGTGGACAGATATTATATAACAGTTCAGCACCCTTTTCTTTGTTTCTGTTGCCTCAAGTCTCTTCTTCATCAGTGAGGAGATTGTCCAGCATTCACTGCCATATAGGAGGACTGATATTATATAACCATTCATCACCCTTTTCTTTGTTTCTATTGCCTCAAGTCTCTTCTTCATCTGTAAGGAGATTGTCCAGCATTGACTGCCATATATGAGGACAGATATTATATAACCGTTCAGCACTTTTTTCTTTGTTTCTGTTACCTCAAGTCTCTTCTTCATCTGTGAGGTGATTGTCCATCATTCACTGCCATATAGGAGGACTGATATTATATAACCGTTCAGCACCCGTTTCTTTGTTTCTGTTGCCTCAAGTCTCTTCTTCATCTGTGAGGAGATTGTCCAGCATTCACTGCCATATAGGAGGACTGATATTATATAACCGTTCAGCACACTTTTCTTCGTTTCTCTTGTTTCAAGTCACATCTTCATCTTTGAGGAAATCTTCCAACATTAACTTCCATATTGGTGGACAGATATTATATAACCGTTCAGCACCCTTTTCTTTGTTTCTGTTGCCTCAAGTCACTTCTTCATCTGTGTTGAGATTCTCCAGAATACATTGTCATATAGGAGGACTGATATTATATAACCGTTCAGCACTCTTTTCTTTGTTTCTGTTGCCTCAAGTCACTTCTTCATCTGAGAGGAGATTGTCCAGTATTCACTGCCATATAGAAGGACAGATATTATATAACCGTTCAGCACCATTTTTCTTTGTTTCTGTTGCCTCAAGTCTCTTTTTCATCTTTGAGGAAATCTTCCAACATTAACTTCCATATAGGTGGACAGATATTATATAACAGTTCAGCACCCTTTTCTTTGTTTCTGTTGCCTCAAGTCTCTTCTTCATCAGTGAGGAGATTGTCCAGCATTCACTGCCATATAGGAGGACTGATATTATATAACCATTCATCACCCTTTTCTTTGTTTCTATTGCCTCAAGTCTCTTCTTCATCTGTAAGGAGATTGTCCAGCATTGACTGCCATGTATGAGGACAGATATTATATAACCGTTCATCACTTTTTTCTTTGTTTCTGTTACCTCAAGTCTCTTCTTCATCTGTGAGGTGATTGTCCATCATTCACTGCCATATAGGAGGACTGATATTATATAACCGTTCAGCACCCGTTTCTTTGTTTCTGTTGCCTCAAGTCTCTTCTTCATCTGTGAGGAGATTGTCCAGCATTCACTGCCATATAGGAGGACTGATATTATATAACCTTTCAGCACCCTTTTCTTTGTTTCTGTTGCCTCAAGTCTCTTCTTCATCTGTGAGGAGATTGTCCAGCATTCACTGCCATATAGGAGGACTGATATTATATAACCGTTCAGCACACTTTTCTTCGTTTCTCTTGTTTCAAGTCACATCTTCATCTTTGAGGAAATCTTCCAACATTAACTTCCATATTGGTGGACAGATATTATATAACCGTTCAGCACCCTTTTCTTTGTTTCTGTTGCCTCAAGTCTCTTCTTCATCTGTGAGGAGATTGTCCAGCATTCACTGCCATATATGAGGACCGATATTATTTAACCGTTCTGCACCCTTTTCTTTGTTTCTGTTGTCTCAAGTCTCTTCTTCATCTGTGAGGAGATTGTCCAGCATTCACTGCCATATAGGAGGACTGATATTATATAACCGTTCAGCACCCTTTTCTTTGTTTCTGTTGTCTCAAGTCTCTTCTTCATCTGTGAGGAGATTGTCCAGCATTCACTGCCATATAGGAGGACTGATATTATATAACCGTTCAGCACCCTTTTCTTTGTTTCTGTTGCCTCAAGTCTCTTCGTCATCTGTGAGGAGATTGTCCAGCATTCATTGTCTGCTATAGGAGGACTGCTATTATATATCATTTCGGTACACTGCCATATAGTAGGACTGATATTATATAAGCCTTCAGCACCATTTGTTTTTGTTTCATGTACAAATCGCTTGGGTACACAGCCAGACATGCGGATTGCTATCAGCAACAAAGTATCACGTTTTGAAAAACTCTTAAGCAATGAACAAGAACAAAAGAATAATTAAATTTAAAATTACTCATGGATATTTGGACATTATTTCTTAAAGCAATTTCATGCATGGCTGAAAATTTTAATTTTTTGTAACACTTTTAGTTTACATTTTTCATTTTTTGTTCACATATTATTATAAATGGATAGTATTTTCTTTGGCCCCACACCATTCTTAAGTTTTTACTTTAAGGATTCGAGAACATATTAAAGATTTTAGGGGTGCAGGGTATAAACAAAGTTTCGAATCACTAGCAGTCATTATTTCTTCGCTCTCAGTGTCACAATTGATGTTACATTTAATTTTTTGAAGATTGTAATTATCATAAAGTAAACGGAAGGCCTGTTCCACGCTTGGAAGTGAGAGAAAATTAACTGATGCAGTAGAAGTGGAAGATACATTTTGCTATTTGAACAGTAAAAGGTTGATCCTAATCCAGCAGTACGCTTAAATTGATGTTGACGGAGCTCCAGGGATGATCGTTCGTCAGTTCAGTTGCCATGAGAATATGACTGAAGTCGAGATGCTTGGTCAGAATCGATTACATTACAGATCCTTCTTTGGATTTTTTCAAGAATCTCGAGGTGTACAACAGGAGAAACCAGACCAGATATGCCAACAGTAGCACTCTTAAATTCATGTAGTCGGTGAGAATATGACTGAAATCGAGATGGTTGGTCAGAATCGATTACATTACAGAACCTTCTTTGGATTTTGTCAAGAATCTCGAGGTGTACAACAGGAGAAACCAGACCAGATACGCCAAGAGTAGCAATCTTAAATTGATGTAGTCGGTGAGAATATGACTGAAATCGAGATGCTTGGTCAGAATCGATTATATTACATATCCTTCTTTGGATTTTGTCAAGAATCTCAAGGTATTCAACAGGAGAAACAAGACCAGATATGCCAACAGTAGCACTCTTAAATACATGTAGTCGGTGAGAATATGACTGAAGTCGAGATGCTTGGTCACAATCGATTACATTACAGATCCTTCTTAGGATTTTGTCAAGAATCTCGAGGTATACAACAGCAGAAACAAGACCAGATATGCCAACAGTAGCATTCTTAAATTCATGTAGTCGGTGAGAATATGACTGAAGTTAAGATGCTTGGTCAGAATCGATTACATTACAGATCCTTCTTTAGATGTTGTCAAGAATCTCGAGGTGTACAACAGGAGAAACCAGCCCAGATATGCCAACAGTAGCACTCTTAAATTCATGTAGTCGGTGAGAATATGACTGAAGTCGAGATGCTTGGTCAGAATCGATTACATTACAGATCCTACTTTGGATTTTGTCAAGAATCTCGAGGTTTACAACAGGAGAAACCAGACCAGATATGCCAACTGTAGCACTCTTAAATTCATGTAGTCGGTGAGAATATGACTGAAGTCGAGATGCTTGGTCAGAATCGATTACATTACAGATCCTTCTTTGGATTTTGTCAAGAATCTCGAGGTGTACAACAGGAGAAACCAGACCAGATATGCCAACAGTAGCACTCTTAAATTCATGTAGTCGGTGAGAATATGACTGAAATCGAGATGCTTGGTCAGAATCGATTACATTACAGATCCTTCTTTGGATTTTGTCAAGAATCTCGAGGTGTACAACAGGAGAAACCAGACAAGATATGCCAACAGTAGCACACTTAAATTCATGTAGTCGGTGAGAATATGACTGAAGTCGAGATGCTTGGTCAGAATTGATTACATTACAGATCCTTCTTTAGATGTTGTCAAGAATCTCGAGGTGTACAACAGGAGAAACCAGACCAGATATGCCAACAGTAGCACTCTTAAATTCATGTAGCCGGTGAGAAAATGACTGAAGTCGAGATGCTTGGTCACAATCGATTACATTAGAGATGCTACTTTCGAATTTGTCAAGAATCACGAGGTGTACAACAGGAGAACCAGACCAGATATGCCAACTGTAGCACTCTTAAATTCATGTAGTCGGTGAGAATATGACTGAAGTCGAGATGCTTGGTCAGAATCGATTACATTACAGATCCTTCTTTGGATTTTGTCAAGAATCTCGAGGTGTACAACAGGAGAAACCAGACCAGATATGCCAACAGTAGCACTCTTAAATTCATGTAGTTGGTGAGAATATGACTGAAATCGAGATGGTTGGTCAGAATCGATTACATTACAGAACCTTCTTTGGATTTTGTCAAGAATCTCGAGGTGTACAACAGGAGAAACCAGACCAGATACGCCAAGAGTAGCACTCTTAAATTGATGTAGTCGGTGAGAATATGACTGAAATCGAGATGCTTTGTCAGAATCGATTATATTACATATCCTTCTTTGGATTTTGTCAAGAATCTCGAGGTATTCAACAGGAGAAACAAGACCAGATATGCCAACAGTAGCATTCTTAAATTCATGTAGTCGGTGAGAATATGACTGAAGTCGAGATGCTTGGTCAGAATCGATTACATTACAGATCCTTCTTTAGATGTTGTCAAGAATCTCGAGGTGTACAACAGGAGAAACCAGACCAGATATGCCAACAGTAGCACTCTTAAATTCATGTAGTCGGTGAGAATATGACTGAAGTCGAGATGCTTGGTCAGAATCGATTACATTACAGATCCTACTTTGGATTTTGTCAAGAATCTCGAGGTTTACAACAGGATAAACCAGACCAGATATGCCAACTGTAGCACTCTTAAATTCATGTAGTCGGTGAGAATATGACTGAAGTCGAGATGCTTGGTCAGAATCGATTACATTACAGATCCTTCTTTGGATTTTGTCAAGAATCTCGAGGTTTACAACAGGAGAAACCAGACCAGATATGCCAAGAGTAGCACTCTTAAATTCATGTAGTCGGTGAGAATATGACTGAAATCGAGATGCTTGGTCAGAATCGATTACATTACATATCCTTCTTTAGATGTTGTCAAGAATCTCGAGGTGTACAACAGGAGAAACCAGACCAGATATGCCAACAGTAGCACTCTTAAATTCATGTAGTCGGAGAGAATATGACTGAAGTCGAGATGCTTGGTCAGAATCGATTATATTACAGATCCTTCTTTGGATTTTGTCAAGAATCTCGAGGTGTACAACAGGAGAAACTAGACCAGATATGCCAACAGTAGCACTCTTAAATTCATGTAGTCGGTGAGAATAAGACTGAAATCGAGATGCTTGGTCAGAATCGATTACATTACAGATCCTTCTTTGGATTTTGTCAAGAATCTCGAGGTGTACAACAGGAGAAACCAGACCAGATATGCCAAGAGTAGCACACTTAAATTCATGTAGTCGGTGAGAATATGACTGAAGTCGAGATGCTTGGTCAGAATCGATTACATTACAGATCCTTCTTTAGATGTTGTCAAGAATCTCGAGGTGTACAACAGGAGAAACCAGACCAGATATGCCAACTGTAGCACTCTTAAATTCATGTAGTTGGTGAGAATATGACTGAAGTCGAGATGCTTGGTCCGAATCGATTACATTACAGATGCTACTTTGGATTTTGTCAAGAATCTCTAGGTGTACAACAGGAGAACCAGACCAGATATGCCAACTGTAGCACTCTTAAATTCATGTAGTCGGTGAGAATATGACTGAAGTCGAGATGCTTGGTCAGAATCGATTACATTACAGATCCTTCTTTGGATTTTGTCAAGAATCTCGAGGTGTACAACAGGAGAAACCAGACCAGATATGCCAACAGTAGCACTCTTAAATTCATGTAGTCGTTGAGAATATGACTGAAATCGAGATGCTTGGTCAGAATCGATTACATTACAGATCCTTCTTTGGATTTTGTCAAGAATCTCGAGGTGTACAACAGGAGAAACCAGACCAGATACGCCAAGAGTAGCACTCTTAAATTGATGTAGTCGGTGAGAATATGACTGAAGTCGAGATGCTTGGTCAGAATCGATTATATTACATATCCTTCTTTGGATTTTGTCAAGAATCTCGAGGTATTCAACAGGAGAAACAAGACCAGATATGCCAACAGTAGCACTCTTAAATACATGTAGTCGGTGAGAATATGACTGAAGTCGAGATGCTTGGTCAGAATCGATTACATTACAGATCCTTCTTAGGATTTTGTCAAGAATCTCGAGGTGTACAACAGGAGAAACCAGACCAGATATGCCAACAGTAGCACTCTTAAATTCATGTAGCCGGTGAGAAAATGACTGAAGTCGAGATGCTTGGTCACAATCGATTACATTAGAGATGCTACTTTCGAATTTGTCAAGAATCACGAGGTGTACAACAGGAGAACCAGACCAGATATGCCAACTGTAGCACTCTTAAATTCATGTAGTCGGTGAGAATATGACTGAAGTCGAGATGCTTGGTCAGAATCGATTACATTACAGATCCTTCTTTGGATTTTGTCAAGAATCTCGAGGTGTACAACAGGAGAAACCAGACCAGATATGCCAACAGTAGCACTCTTAAATTCATGTAGTTGGTGAGAATATGACTGAAATCGAGATGGTTGGTCAGAATCGATTACATTACAGAACCTTCTTTGGATTTTGTCAAGAATCTCGAGGTGTACAACAGGAGAAACCAGACCAGATACGCCAAGAGTAGCACTCTTAAATTGATGTAGTCGGTGAGAATATGACTGAAATCGAGATGCTTTGTCAGAATCGATTATATTACATATCCTTCTTTGGATTTTGTCAAGAATCTCGAGGTATTCAACAGGAGAAACAAGACCAGATATGCCAACAGTAGCATTCTTAAATTCATGTAGTCGGTGAGAATATGACTGAAGTCGAGATGCTTGGTCAGAATCGATTACATTACAGATCCTTCTTTAGATGTTGTCAAGAATCTCGAGGTGTACAACAGGAGAAACCAGACCAGATATGCCAACAGTAGCACTCTTAAATTCATGTAGTCGGTGAGAATATGACTGAAGTCGAGATGCTTGGTCAGAATCGATTACATTACAGATCCTACTTTGGATTTTGTCAAGAATCTCGAGGTTTACAACAGGATAAACCAGACCAGATATGCCAACTGTAGCACTCTTAAATTCATGTAGTCGGTGAGAATATGACTGAAGTCGAGATGCTTGGTCAGAATCGATTACATTACAGATCCTTCTTTGGATTTTGTCAAGAATCTCGAGGTTTACAACAGGAGAAACCAGACCAGATATGCCAAGAGTAGCACTCTTAAATTCATGTAGTCGGTGAGAATATGACTGAAATCGAGATGCTTGGTCAGAATCGATTACATTACATATCCTTCTTTAGATGTTGTCAAGAATCTCGAGGTGTACAACAGGAGAAACCAGACCAGATATGCCAACAGTAGCACTCTTAAATTCATGTAGTCGGAGAGAATATGACTGAAGTCGAGATGCTTGGTCAGAATCGATTATATTACAGATCCTTCTTTGGATTTTGTCAAGAATCTCGAGGTGTACAACAGGAGAAACTAGACCAGATATGCCAACAGTAGCACTCTTAAATTCATGTAGTCGGTGAGAATAAGACTGAAATCGAGATGCTTGGTCAGAATCGATTACATTACAGATCCTTCTTTGGATTTTGTCAAGAATCTCGAGGTGTACAACAGGAGAAACCAGACCAGATATGCCAACAGTAGCACTCTTAAATTCATGTAGTCGTTGAGAATATGACTGAAATCGAGATGCTTGGTCAGAATCGATTACATTACAGATCCTTCTTTGGATTTTGTCAAGAATCTCGAGGTGTACAACAGGAGAAACCAGACCAGATACGCCAAGAGTAGCACTCTTAAATTGATGTAGTCGGTGAGAATATGACTGAAGTCGAGATGCTTGGTCAGAATCGATTATATTACATATCCTTCTTTGGATTTTGTCAAGAATCTCGAGGTATTCAACAGGAGAAACAAGACCAGATATGCCAACAGTAGCACTCTTAAATACATGTAGTCGGTGAGAATATGACTGAAGTCGAGATGCTTGGTCAGAATCGATTACATTACAGATCCTTCTTAGGATTTTGTCAAGAATCTCGAGGTGTACAACAGGAGAAACCAGACCAGATATGCCAACAGTAGCACTCTTAAATTCATGTAGTCGGTGAGAATATGACTGAAATCGAGATGCTTGGTCAGAATCGATTACATTACAGATCCTACTTTGGATTTTGTCAAGAATCTCGAGGTTTACAACAGGAGAAACCAGACCAGATATGCCAACTGTAGCACTCTTAAATTCATGTAGTCGGTGAGAATATGACTGAAGTCGAGATGATTGGTCAGAATCGATTACATTACATATCCTTCTTTGGATTTTGTCAAGAATCTCGTGGTGTACAACAGGAGAAACCAGACCAGAAATGCCAAGAGTAGCACTCTTAAATTCATGTAGTCGGTGAGAATATGACTGAAATCGAGATGCTTGGTCAGAATCGATTACATTACATATCCTTCTTTAGATGTTGTCAAGAATCTCGAGGTTTACAACAGGAGAAACCAGACCAGATATGCCAACAGTAGCACTCTTAAATTCATGTAGTCGGTGAGAATATGACTGAAGTCGAGATGCTTGGTCAGAATCGATTATATTTCAGATCCTTCTTTGGATTTTGTCAAAAATCTCGAGGTGTACACCATGAGAAACCAGACCAGATATGCCAACAGTAGCACTCTTAAATTCATGTAGTCGGTGAGAATATGACTGAAATCGAGATGCTTGGTCAGAATCGATTACATTACAGATCCTTCTTTGGATTTTGTCAAGAATCTCGAGGTGTACAACAGGAGAAACCAGACCAGATATGCCAACTGTAGCACTCTTAAATTCATGTAGTCGGTGAGAATATGACTGAAACCGAGATGCTTGGTCAGAATCGATTACATTACAGATCCTTCTTTGGATTTTGTCAAGAATCTCGAGGTGTACAACAGGAGAAACCAGACCAGATATGCCAACAGTAGCACTCTTAAATTCATGTAGCCGGTGAGAAAATGACTGAAGTCGAGATGCTTGGTCAGAATCGATTACATTACAGATCCTACTTTGGATTTTGTCAAGAATCTCGAGGTGTACAACAGGAGAACCAGACCAGATATGCCAACTGTAGCACTCTTAAATTCATGTAGTCGATGAGAATATGACTGAAGTCGAGATGCTTGGTCAGAATCGATTACATTACAGATCCTTCTTTGGATTTTGTCAAGAATCTCGAGGTGTACAACAGGAGAAACCAGACCAGATATGCCAACAGTAGCACTCTTAAATTCATGTAGCCGGTGAGAAAATGACTGAAGTCGAGATGCTTGGTCAGAATCGATTACATTACAGATCCTACTTTGGATTTTGTCAAGAATCTCGAGGTGTACAACAGGAGAAACCAGACCAGATACGCCAAGCGTAGCACTCTTAAATTCATGTAGTCGGTGAGAATATGACTGAAGTCGAGATGCTTGGTCAGAATCGATTGAATTACAGATCCTTCTTTGGATTTTGTCAACAATCTCGAGGTGTGCAGCAAGATCATATGGCCAAATATGGCAACAGTGTTTAATGCACGGAAGAATGGTAGATTTGTAAATTTGCAAGATGGACTCTGATAATAACAATTTTCCGGTATGACATACTGACCCATTTTTCCTTGAAGTAGATGCTGCTATTAATTCAGAATTGTCCTTCCACTTGAAGTCCATCGTAAACGTGAGTCCAAGAAAACGCAGTGCGTTGCTCTCCTGGAGTCTAGTCTCAGCCATTTTGATGACAGACAGAAACGATTCTCTGTGTTGATTAAATGAAAGCAGTTTTGTTTTGTTTGGAAGGGTATAATAATAACTAGAAATATGATAGTCACTAGAAAGTCTGGGTGACCCCCCCATCAAATTGACGTAATTTTAAAAGCAATTATCTTGAAAACTACTAAGTCTAGCTCAATGAAATTGAAGGGTTTAAGAGTTGAACATCCTAAGTTTATTATGTGACCGATTTTATAAGTGTTCAATATGTGTACCGCCTGTGACTTGTCACACGTCATGTCGGTAGTTAAGCTCCTGCCAAGCACGCTGTAACATGTCTCCGGTAACATTATCCAGTGCGGAAATGATTCTCTGCTGGAGTTCTTCAATGAAGAGGGGAACATAGTCCAATCCCTTCATATATCCCCATAAAAAGAAATCACACGAGGAGAGGTCGGGTGACCGCGGTGGCTATTTCATTAAAATATTGCCAAAATTATTGGCTTGCGAAATTATGTCAATTTTTGGGGGACACCCTGTATAATAAACAAGAAATATAATAATTACAAAAATATAATAATAACTAGAAGTATAATTATAACTAAAAATATAATAATAACTAGAATTATAACATTAAATAAAAATATAATAATCACTGGAAGTATAATAATAACTAGAAGTATAATAATAACTAAAATATAATAATCACTAGATGTATAAGAATCACTAGGAGGATAATAATAACTAAATATATAATAATCACTGGAAGTATAATAATCACTAGAAGCATAATAATAGCTAAAAATAAAATAATCAATGGAAGTATAATAATAATTAGAAATATAATAATCACTAGAAATATAATAATAACTAAAAATACAAAAATCACTGGACGTATAATAATAACTAGAATATAATTAAAACTAAAAATATAATAATCACTGGAAGTATAATAATAACTAGAAGTATAATAATTAAAAATATAATAATCACTGGAAGTATAATAATAACTAGAAGTATAATAATAACTAAAATATAATAATCACTAGAAGTATGAGAATCACTAGGAGGATAATAATAACTAAATATATAATAATCACTGGAAGTATAATAATCACTAGAAGCATAATAATAGCTAAAAATAAAATAATCAATGGAAGTATAATAATAACTAAAAATACAAAAATCACTAGAAGTATAATAATCACTAGAAGTATAATAACAACTAGAAATATAATAATAACTAAAATATAATAATCACTAGAAGTATGAGAATCACTAGGAGGATAATAATAACTAAATATATAATAATCACTGGAAGTATAATAATCACTAGAAGTATAATAATAGCTAAAAATAAAATAATCAATGGAAGTATAATAATAACTAGAAATATAATAATCACTAGAAATATAATAATAACTAAAAATACAAAAATCACTGGAAGTATAATAATAACTAGAATATAATAAAAACTAAAAATATAATAATCACTGGAAGTATAATAATAACTAGAAGTATAATAATTAAAAATATAATAATCACTGGAAGTATAATAATAACTAGAAGTATAATAATAACTAAAATATAATAATCACTAGAAGTATGAGAATCACTAGGAGGATAATAATAACTAAATATATAATAATCACTGGAAGTATAATAATCACTAGAAGTATAATAATAGCTAAAAATAAAATAATCAATGGAAGTATAATAATAACTAAAAATACAAAAATCACTAGAAGTATAATAATCACTAGAAGTATAATAACAACTAGAAGTATAATAATAACTAGAAGCATAATATTAACAAGAAATACACATGAATGATCTCCGAGGTATGATAATATTTAACGAATAATTAAGGTCATTGCGTGGTTGAGCGACTAAAAATATAGTTCGTATCGTTAAATGCTGGTGCTTAACAAAATAATTAAATATAATTTCTGTCAAAAGAAACCGTCTTTCTTCAGCGGATGCTTGTCCGATAAGGATCTTTTTTTCTGAATGTTTCTATGCAAGTCCCGCTCTCCTCGGTCTTCAGAAGCCAAACGAACCGAAACAGCTGCCCAAAATCACTAAACCAGTCTCGCGTTTCCCAACGCCTGCCCGACGAGATCTTTTTTCCCGCCATTTCTATGCAAAGTCCCGCCCTCCTCGGTCTTAAATACGCGTCTTCAGAAGCCGAACGAACCGAAACAGCTGCCCCACAAAATCACCAAACCAGATACGTGTTTCCCAGCGCACAACTCGCCAATAATTTAGAAATGGATCTTATAATAAAACTGTAATTAGCATCTGATTGTCAATCACTATTCTCACTTTTCTTTCTTTCTTGAAGCATTATTATTATTATTATTATCGGTCGTAGCTGTCTAAGTAGTCACATTGAATAAGTAGAAGGCTGTCATGGCGACTTTGATGCCTACGACGCCATTTCTTGCCAAAATAAACGAGTGTAATAAATACGATACAAATGAACATTAAATAACAATTAGTGATATAAAAAATCATTGCAATTAATTATCATAATAAATAATACTATAATAATAATAATAAGAAGAAGAATAAATAATAATAATAATAATGATAATAATAATAATAATTATTATTATTATTATTAGCAATACCACGAAAATTTCACGATTTTCCTGATTAAATTTTCTGACGAAACATAATTCTTAAGTGAATGATTCAATAAGCTCCTGGCGAGTTTCACGACTCCAAAATGTCCATAGAAATTACTCCATTGTATCGTCAAATAACTGAGATTAATAACTCTAGCAAAGTAATACAATAACAGTCATAAGTACGAATAAGGGCATTATTTAAAGAAGTAAGAGGGTAGAAATGAAAATATTTAAAATTGAGAAGGTTTTCCATTTCATTGAAGCAGACGTTAAACAGCTGAGAGCGTTATCGCCTTCCCCATCTTCCCTTTCTTTCTTTCTTCGCTTATTAGTTTCTTTCTGTTTTTTTCTTTCTTTTCTCTATCCCAAAAACCTAACTGCGCCTCTGATATATTTTCTCTTTCCGTCTTTCTTCGGAATCAAAACGGAATAGTCCATTATTCATCTGAGGTAATAACAGGGAGTAACGTACGTACGAACTGTGGCAAGAAGAAACACGCAGAATTATATTATCATATAATAATTGTGCTTGCCTCTGCCCTTCTTTAGTTTGCACGACTGTTACGTCCTGCCAATGCCTCATAAATAATAGACTATTACGTTTTGATCGCGTAGAAAGACAAAAGACATATCAGAAACTTAGTCTCAGTGAAAAAAAGTAAGAAAAAAGATAGATAGATAGATAGATAGATAGATAGATAGATAGATAGATAGATAGATAGATAGATAAAGTGTCTAACGCCTTCTGCTAATACCTCATAGAGAATGGACAATTCCGTTTTGATCTCGTGAGAAGACAAAAGACTTATCAAAGACGCAATTGGTTTCCGTGAGGAAATGAAAGAAAGAGAAGATAGAAGTATCTAACGCCTTCTGATAATACCTCATAGAGAATGGACAGTTCCGTTTTGATCTCGTGAGAAGACAAAAGGCTTATCAAAGACGCTACTTGGTTTCAGTGAGGAAATGAAAGAAAGAGAAGATAGAAGTATCTAACGCCTTCTGATAATACCTCATAGAGAATGGACAATTCCGATTTGATCTCGTGAGAAGACAAAAGACTTATCAAAGACGCAATTGGTTTCCGTGAGGAAATGAAAGAAAGAGAAGATAGAAGTATCTAACGCCTTCTGATAATACCTCATAGAGAATGGACAATTCCGTTTTGATCTCGTGAGAAGACAAAAGACTTATCAAAGACGCAATTGGTTTCCGTGAGGAAATGAAAGAAAGAGAAGATAGATGTATCTAACGCCTTCTGCTACTACTTAATAGAGAATGGACAATTCCGTTTTGATCTCGTGAGTAGTCAAAAGACTTATCAAAAACGCTACTTGGTTTCAGTGAGGAAATGAAAGAAAGAGAAGATAGAAGTGTTTAACGTCAGTTTCAGTGAAATGGAAAAAAAATTGTCAATTTCAAATATTTTCCTTTACACCATGTTACATCTTGAAATAAAAAACAGAATCCATATTTATAATTGGTGTTGCAATACTTCGTTAAGGTTAAGCTCAAATTTTTAACTATGCGGTGGGGGGAATTGTATTGTCATAGAACGCGCCATGAGCTTATTCTATCATTAATTTAAGAATTAACTCATCAGAAATTTCAAATAGGAAAACCGCGAAATTTTCACTGATTAAAACTAGTTTCAGTAGAATTCCTCATATTCGGAATCTCTCATATCTGGAATCCCTTATAGCCAGAGTTCTTCATTTCCGGAATCCCGCATATCCGGACATGATTTTAATATGTATATTTGAACTATTTCGGTGATATGTAACTGATGTGATATTTCTTTTTTTCAGGAAATTTACTTTGGATAATTACTTATGCTTCTTTCACCCTAATTTTTAACGATATGGCAGGAATATTTATTGTCGTAGAACTCGCGATGAGCTTAATCTATCATTAACTGCTGCAATAATAATAATAATAATAATAATAATAATAATAATAATAATAATAATAATATTTATATTATATATAATAATGCATCACCCCAAAGCTGATATTGATCGCCTGTATGTGCACAGATCCGAAGGAGGCAGAGGACTAGTTCAACTAGAACTATCCTATAAAACTACAACAATTGGCCTCCAAAGATTCTTGGAAAATACAGAAGACTGGATGATGGTATGTGTCAAGGAACATGAAAGTAGTTAGTGTCTTTATTCTGTAGTAAAGGAAGGCGATAAATTCAAAATGGAGTTTCAAATGGGCGCAGAAATGCAAATACATCACTGTACACCGACTGAAGCTGCAAAATACTTAAAAAAGAATGCAAAGACAAATGCGACCGACCAGATACAGAAACAATGGCAAGATAAACCGCTCCACGGCCAATACTCTTACCGTACCAAACAAGCTGACGTAGACAAAAACCGCACCCATCAGTGGTTCTGTAGTGCAGGGTTGAAAGCTCAAACTGAAGGTTTTATCATTGCTGCACAGGACCAATGCTTGTTAACTAGGAATTATCAAGCACATATACTAAAATTCTGTGTTAGCCCAAAATGCAGATTCTGTGATAAATATACAGAAACCATTGATCATCTTGTATCAGGTTGCACGATATTGGCACCAACTGAATATAAAACCCGGCATGACAGAGTGGGCCAATACCTGCACTGGAAAATTTGCAACTCCTATGGGAAGGAAACTGGAAGAAATTGGTACGAACACCACCCTGACCCGGTTACGGAGATAGGACCTGTTACAATTCTATGGGACTACACAATACACACTGACAGAACAATCAAAGCCAACCGCCCAGACATTGTTATTAAAGACCACAAACAAAATAAGTGCCTCCTTATTGATATGGCAGTCCCGGCACACTGCAATGTATCTTTGAAGATATTCGAAAATCTGTCAAAATACAAGGATCTTGAAATAGAAATCTCAAAAATGTGGCACATGGGAACATCAACAATTCCTTTTGTAGTTGGAGCCCTTGGACTGGTTGGAAAAGATTCCAGTAGGCTGATTGAAGGGATCCCTGGAAGTCCATGCCTCAAAGAGATACAAAAAATTGTTCTGACAAGTACAGCCCACACTTTACGAAGGGCTTTATCTATGTAATTATTTTTTTATTTTTTTTTTTGCAGTGGAAAGTGTCATGATGCCATTTCTAACCTTAGGTCCCTGGGCGGGACCCGGAAAGAAATGTGTAAACGCCAGATATCAAAGGAAATAATAATAATAATAATAATAATAATAATAATAATAATAATAATGCTATGATGTCATTTCGGACCCCGGAAGGGAATCGGTTATACAACAGAAATCAAAGGAAATAATAATAATCATTAATAATAATGATGATAATAATAATTAACGTTTAAGCGCCAGCCGACAAAAACACATCTTTGAAAGCATTTGAAAAACTAAGTAATTACAGGAAATATATAGAGAGATAGAGAAATCAGTCGAATGTGGCAACTCAAAGCAATAACATTATTGCCTGCGTTATTTGGAATTTGAGAACGAAAGGAGTAAACAAATATGTGGAATGAATACCGGGTGGCTGTAAAATAAGTGAATCTCTAAAAATCATACACATATGGGTACTTCACACACCCTGAGTAGATTTCCCTCCATGGCGACAGTTGTATCTCTCTCTCTCTCTCTCTCTCTCTCTCTCTCTCTCTCTCTCTCTCTCTCTCTCTGATTGCAGGCCACCACACCTGTTTGCATCTTCTGATGCAAAAAAAAATGTTGTTGCCTCATGAAGTCTTTTGTTGGTACTTGGCGGTAACTCGTACTACCCAACGTAAGCAAATAATAATAATAATAATAATAATAATAATAATAATAATAATAATAATCCCCCGGAAATGACAAGGTGCCCAATTTCTGGTTTTATCATCTCTCATCTCTCCATAAAATCCTTTCAAAAACATTATCAACGCTTCTAAATAATCCCAATAAAATCCCGGAATGGATTACTGAAGGTATGACATACCTGATGCCAAAAACAAATGAAACAGACGACCCGAAAAATTATCAACCGATAACATGTCTCTCCACAACGTATAAGTTGATCATGTCTGTCCTGACGAACCGTACTTATTCCTTTTTCGAAACAAACAGCATTCTTCTGCTGGAACAGAAGGCATGCAGGAGAGGTTCATATGGCTGCAAAGATCAATTACTGATAAATAAAATGATTCTGGAAAATTACAGGAGACGACGTAGAAATCTTAGCGCAGCGTGGATTGATTATCGTAGAGCCTTTGACAGTGTTCCACATTCTTGGATCCTTAAGACTTTGGAAATGTACAAAGTCTCCCCTGTGGTATTAAATTTCCTTAAGCACAGCATGGGAATGTGGAACACCAAACTATACCTTAGTCACACCAGAGGCACTGCCATATCCAACCGACTAAATATCCGACGTGGAATCTTTCAAGGAGACTCCCTGGCACCCCTTCTGTTTTGTTTGTCCTTAATACACCTTACGGATAAACTGAACAACAGTAGCTATGGTTACAAAATAAATAAGAAAATATTCAATCACCTACTCGACATGGATGACCTCAAACTCTTT
Organism: Acanthosepion esculentum; assembly: GCA_964036315.1. Taxonomy (NCBI): domain Eukaryota; kingdom Metazoa; phylum Mollusca; class Cephalopoda; order Sepiida; family Sepiidae; genus Acanthosepion; species Acanthosepion esculentum. The sequence continues at coordinate 8,321,358 of OZ038518.1, read as the reverse complement.
GCCAAAGACAGCAATGAGTTGAAGGGCCTCCTCAATATTGTAAATTACTTCAGTGACAAGATACGTATGGACTTCGGATTAGATAAATGTGCAAAAGTAACATTCAAGAAAGGTAGAATTACTGAAACACCCTTAATAGACTTAGAATTTATCACAAAGAATAGGGAAAAAAAGCTGTCAAAATACAAGGACCTTGAAATAGAAATCTCATGGCACATGGGAACATCAACAATTCCTGTTGTTGGTTGGAAAAGATTCCAGTAGACTAATTGATTGGGATTCCTGGAAATTCATGCGTCAAAGAGATACGAAAAATTGTTCTCACAAGTATAGCTCTCACTTTACGTATGGCATTATCGATGTAACTTTTTTGTTTTGTCAGTGGAAAGTGTCATGATGCCATTTCTAACCTTAGATTCCTGGTTGGGACCCGGAAAAAATGTGTACACACCAGAAATCAAAGGAAATAATAATAATAATAATAATAATAATAATAATAATCTGAAATGCAGATTCTGTGATAAATATCCAGAAACAGTTGACCATCTTCTCTGAATTTGCACAGTTTTAGCACCCACTGAATATAAAACTCGGCATGATAGAGTGGGTTAATATTTGCATTGGAAAATACGCAACTTTTACGTTAAGAAAACTGTAACTGACTGGTATGATCCCAACCCTGACCTGGTTAAATAGATAAGATTTGTAACAATTTTATGGGACTTTACGCACAGACCGAACAATCAAAGGTACTTGGCAAGACATCGGGATCAAAGACCACATCTTACTGACATGGCAGATTTTAATATATCTTTGAGGATTTTCAAAAACAAAAAAAACTATCAAAATATAAAGATCTTGAAGTGGAATTCTTAAAAATGAGACACATAAGGACATCAGTAATTGCATTTGTATTTAGAGCCTTCAACTTGATTGGAAAGGATTCCGATAGATTCTTTGAAAGGATTCCTCTTAGCCTATGCCTTAAAGAAATTAAAAAAAAAAATTACTTACAAGTCCACATCTTACGAAGAACTTTATCTATGTAAATTATGTGTGATTTTTGTTTTTTAATGACCCGTGGGAAATTTCATGAAGCCATTTCTGAACTGGTTGTGACGCGGAAGGAAATGTGTATACATCTGCAATCAAAATAAATAAATAATAATAATAATAATAACAACTAAAAAATGAATACAGCCACAGACATAACAATGTTGCGACATATGTACAATGTAATATATGCAAGAATCACAACATCTAAACCACTGAGAGATGGTATGAGCACCAACCAGACGCAGTTACCCAAAATAACGATGTAACTATCCACTGGGACATGCTAATTCAAACTGACAGGGAAATAAAAGTCAACAGATCTATTATTATCATAAAATCAAAAATTTCAGGAAGAGAGAAACACCGCCATGAAAATTATCGATGAATTGTCAAAATAAAAGGAGAACCAGATTAACATCATGTGGGGAATGAAGACTGAGACTGTCATACCAATAGTAATCGGAGCTCTGGGCTCTGTGAGAGAAGGAATGGACAGTTTTAGTAACAGTGTCCCAGGTAACATCAATATACAATTTGCCCAGATCACCCTACAAGGAACATCCCAGATACTAAGAAAAGAGCTATCAATTAAATCACGATTCTCCTATAGGCCCTAAGGACAATAGGTTGAACCCGGTTCTACAGTATACAAAGCAGGAAACATAGCATACACAAATTGTCCAAATACAAGGACCTGGAGATTGAGATTAACAGGATGTGGGGAATGAAGACTGAGACTGTACCAATAGTAATCGGAGCTCTGGCCCTTGTGAGAAAAGGAATGAACAATTTTACTAACAGTGTCACAGGTAACATCAACACACAAGTTGCCCAGAAGATCGCCCTACTAGGAACATCCTATGTACTAAGAAATGTGCTATCAGTTAAATGACAATTCCCCTAAGAAGCGTAGGTTGGACCCAATGATACAAAGCAGTAAACATAACATACACAAAGTGTCCAAATACAAAGACCTGGAGATGTGGGGAATTCAAATAGACTGTACCAATAGTAATCGGAGCGCTGGGCCACGTGAGAAAAGGAATGAACAATTTTACTTACAGTGTCCGAGGTAACATTAACGTACAAGTTGCCCAGAATATCGCCCAACTAGGGAAATACCACATACTAAGACAAGTGTTATCAGTTAAATGACATTTCCTCTATTGGGCCTAAAGACCATAGGTTGGATCCGGCTCCACAGGACCCAAAGCAGAAATCATAACATACACAAATGATGATAATAATAATAATAATAATAATAATAATATGAACAGGAAATAAATTGTACTAAAGAAAATAATAGGCTGGAATTTCGTCCACCGCGGTAACTTGTTCTTCTTCTACGTGCCATGCCTCTTCCGGATGTCTCAGTTATTTCTCTTTAACTCAACTCTCGAAGTTTGGGTTCATCACTGTCATCGAGGACACATGGAACAGTGGATAAAGACGTTGGTTAGATCCCGTGACTACACCCAAAATGTTGTGAGTTCAATACCAGACCACAGCAGTGGTGAACCAAAAGCCTTGGAGAGTTGAGTTAAAGGCAAATAACTGAAACATCTGGAAGGGGCATGGCACGTAGAAGAAGAACAACTTACCCCGGTGGACGAAATGAAGGGTTCGTCTCGAAATTCCAATCTCCTGAAGAGGGCCGAAGCATACAACGGCCGAAGCGTTGTGAATATGGCTGAGAAGATGAAGATGAAGATGGCAGTCTGAATAATGTAAATAATGCAAGTAGTCTTTTCTTGTGTATAATACGACCCCGAATTTATAAGAATAAAACAAAGAAGGAATTTCTCCCTACCGTTTAGTACAACCATCCCTATATATATATATATATATATATATATATATATATATATATATGTGTGTGTGTGTATTTAGGCAGCAATCCTTCTTCCATGCACATTTAATTAAAAACGACTGACAAGGTGCTTTTATTTAGTTTTTTATATAATTTCTCGTGCGATCTAATAAAGTTTTTTTCTTTTCAGAGGATAAATTATATAAAAACTGTCCGAATGTTCTTTTTATCCGAGCGCTTTCGGCTATACATTTAGCCATTTTCAACTGTTAGAATTAGAAAAGACTTTATTAGATCGCACGAGAAATTATATAAAACTAAATAAAACCACCTTGTCAGTCGTTTTTAATGAAATGTGCATATATATATATATATATATATATATATATACAAGGTGCGGATGGTATTTAAGGACATACTGGTTTAAGATTAATACTGCTTCCTACTAAGTTCTAATGCTTTTATTTTTCATAAATCAAGAATGGCAAACCCTATGATAACAAATGAAATGAAAAAGCATGCTGTGATTGTGGCATTATGGTTTGATCATAGCGATTTGGATATTGCATGTTTTCTCAGAGTTGCAAGAATGGATGGCTGACCATTTGTACGACCACATCACACCCAACATTTGATCTCGTAACTCTCCAGATCTAAATCCACTGGACTATTATTTGTAGAGCGTTGTTGAGAAGGAGGTTAATAAACAGCCTCATAACACCAAAGACTCTCTTAAAGCTGCAATAGTTCGAGTAATGTCTGACATAAATAAGGACCACTTAATCAGAACTTGCAGCCGATTTCGACCTCGTGTAGAGGCAGTTATTGATGCTAATGGTGATTTTATTGAATAAAATTAAATAATAGTTCACTAAATTACATGTTTACTTGTTTGTAATCAAATATAATTATATTCATTTGTTCAGCAAGTTTTTACTAATCCATAACATCTGTCCTCAGATACCTGCCGCACGAAAATTTCTCACCGTTAGCAATAACATATTTCTAAAAAAAAACATATTTCGGATCACATTTAATCTTTCATTGTCCGTTATTACCTGGATGTAAAATCTATTTCCATACCTGATGATGTCTGTATGAACAGACGAAAGTACTCATATAAAAAGACTTTATGCAACTGGAATTTATTAAAAACAGGGATCATACTATTCATCTATAGGTTCGTGGGTTAATGTATCTTAATAAATTTGTTTGCGAAGATGTAATCTCACTATTTATATCATTAATTTCACTATCTATTTTTTGTATGAATGATTCATGTAATATAAATTAAACTGGACCACATCTTTGATATTAAAAGAACTGATCCGACATGCAACTTTCGGATAATAACTGTGATATGCCTCTATTTATTGAACAATTTAGTTCATGCCACATCGACTGAAAAAAACCTACTACTACAAAAGAATTCTCCTATTACCATATTAGTACTAAAACGCACACTCTTAAATTAAAAAAAAAAATCAACCTCAGCATTGCGACCGCACGCACCAAAATTTCGTACCGTTAACAATAACACATTTCTAAAAAAAAAACATATTTCGGATCACATCTAATATTTCGTTGTCCCGTTATTACCTGGATTTAAAAAACCAAATATATATATATATATATATATATATATATATATATATATATATGCCTCAACATCTCCATGTCGTACATATAGGAGGTATGATAAAAAAAGGTATAGATAAAAAGAAATCTAAAATAAAAAAAAAGAAAACTAAAATTTAAAAAAAAACATATCAATTCGGCATTTGATGCCCTTCGACGTAGTCCACTTCTGAGGCTGAAGATCGAACTCTCTAAAGAAATTTTCTATTCGATTACTTTGCTCTTCAGTGCCCGGCCGCAAATAGACTTCCTATCTGGTTATTAATGAATGCATCCTGTCTACCTTTTCCTTGTCGCTCGTTTCATTTCATTTCTCTTCTTCTCAGATTTCTCCTTTTGCTCTCTGATCCCTGGTTGACAGCTTTGGTGGCCACGAAGAATAGGTCAAGCAGTCGCTTTCCATATGAAATACATTAGGCTTCATTGACATGTGAATAGGACGAGTTGTGTGTGTGTGTGTGTGTTTGTGTGTGCGTAACAGTAATTCCGCTGTAGCTGTAGTTATTCTATATGAAAATAACTCTCCCACCAACCCTTTACAGGCGCCTCCTCCTCTGAAACAACAACGAATCCATAAACCTCAAGGTCTCAACCGGTCCTTGGTAAATAGACGATATTTGGTCTTTGTTCTGGGAGGTAAACTGACTGTTCGTCAAGGCGATTGCATCATCCAAATTTGTTGACAGACGTTTAAGATTAAATGCATCACAAGTTAAGAAAGCCTCACAGGAAATGTGTTATTAATTGCGAGAGGGTGGAGGATACTACACTGGGGGAGAATTTGTCATCAGTGACAGAAGTTTGGGTTCAAGCCCAGTTATACGCTTATATATATGTAAAGTATTAATGATTCTAATTTTTATCCTATTTCGTTATATACAAATTCAGATTTAGTGGATAACTATGTTTGAGTAGATGACCAATCTATCTATTTATCTATCTATCTAGACGACTAATCTATCTATCTATCTATCTATCAATCTATCTCTTTCTTTCTTTCTTTCTATCTATCTACCTATATATCTGTCTCAGTTTATTCATAATGTATCTATCTCATTTTATTCAACATCTATCTATCTATCTATCTATCTCTTTCTTTCTATCTATCTATCTATCTATGTATCTACCTATCTATCTGTCACAGTTTATTCATAATGTATCTATCTCATTTTATTCAACATCTATCTATCTATCTATCTATCTATCTATCTATCTATCTATCTATCTATCTATCTATCTATCTATCTATCTATCTCTTTCTTTCTTTCTTTCTATCTATCTATCTACCTATCTATCTGTCTCAGTTTATTCATAATGTATCTATCTCATTTTATTCAACATCTATCTATCTATCTATCTATCTATCTATCTCTTTCATTCTTTCTATCTATCTATCTACCTACCTATCTATCTGTCTCAGTTTATTCATAATGTATCTATCTCATTTTATTCAACATCTATCTATCTATCTATCTATCTATCTATCTATCTATCTATCTATCTATCTATCTCAGATAATGGTTCTATTTTTGATAATATTTTATTATTTACAACTTCATATGTAGTGGATAACCATGATTGAGTAGACGACCCGTTTTTTTTTAAATGTGGGCATAACGTAGGCCGGCTTGCACATCCGAGAACCTATAAGGGAAAGTAGAAACCTGATTTGTGTCACGCTGAGGGTGAAGGGCGCTTGATCAGACGGCGATTTCCCCTACAAAGGGAAACATAGGATAACACCCAGCCGTAGAACACATTTTGCATATCTCTCTATCTCTCTATCTCTCTATCTATCTATCTATCTATCTATCTATCTATCTATCCCAGTCTGTTTTTATGTATGTATGTAAGTATGTATGTATGTATGTATGTATGTATGTATCTACCTATCAATCCCACTTTGTTCATATGTCTTCCTACGCCCGTCTGTCCATATCTATCAATTTATTATAGTTTTTCATATTTATCTATTTATTTTAGTCTGTTCTTAATAGTTTTTTTTTTCTATTCAAGTATCTTTGTATATATGTATGTACCTATGTCTATCGGTCTGTCTGTCTGTCTGTCTCTATCTATCTATCTATCTATCTATGTATCTATCTATCTATCTATCTATGCCGGTCTGTTCGCATCTATCTATCTATGTATCACTGTTCGCTTTTATCTATCTATCTATCTATCTATCTATCTATCTATCTATCTATCTATCTATCTATCTATCTATCTATGCCGGTCTGTTCGCATCTATCTATCTATGTATCACTGTTCGCTTTTATCTATCTATCTATCTATCTATCTATCTATCTATCTATCTATCTATCTATCTATCTATCTATCTATCTATGCCGGTCTGTTCGCATCTATCTATCTATGTATCACTGTTCGCTTTTATCTATCTATCTATCTATCTATCTATCTATCTATCTATCTATCTATCTATCTATCTATCTATCTATGCCGGTCTGTTCGCATCTATCTATCTATGTATCACTGTCTGTTCGCTTTTATCTATCTATCTATCGATCTATCTATCTATCTATCTATCTATCTATCTATCTATCTATCTATCTATCTATCTATGCCGGTCTGTTCGCATCTATCTATCTATGTATCACTGTCTGTTCGCTTTTATCTATCTATCTATCTATCTATCTATCTATCTATCTATCTATCTATCTATCTATCTATGCCGGTCTGTTCGCATCTATCTATCTATGTATCACTGTCTGTTCGCCTTTATCTATCTATCTATCTAACTATCTATCTATCTATCTATCTATCTATCTATCTATCTATCTATCTATCTATCTATCTATCTTATATTCTGGCCGTTTTGAAACACGTCTAACAAAGGAATCACCACTTCTATTTATCTTCAATCGGTGAAAGCTGTTAAGGAAATTCAGAACACCAAAGGCACCAAAGACCTTCAAAGAACATTCTTAGCGAATACTTTTTCTCAAGTGCTGGTGTGAGGTCGCTTTACTTTATAATAGGGATTAACAAGCTTTTCACATCGTTGTGTCAAAAAACTCATAACATTGTACCAAAAAAAAATAGCTTTAAGCAGTATTTCTCGACCTTTTCTTCCGAGAGCGCTTGTAGAATAACTAGAGCGCATTTTAAATCTTGAGGGAAAATTAGCCATGTAATTGGAAGATAAGAAAATAATTAAAAAGTTTTTCCGAAATCTGCACTTATTTTGAACATATTACATTGTATATTTAAGTATACTTGTAGGAAAACTCTGCTGGGATGTTTGACTGATTTTGTTTAGAAAGATATTAACACTTTTTGGGTTATTTAATGTTGAAATTTAAATAATTTTAACAAGATTATAAGGTGTCAACTAAATATATTTCGAAAACAGTTGTATTGCTTCAAGTACCAATAAACTGTATTTATGGTAATTTTGTTATAAAATGTATTGTTGGTCATTTTGCTATAAAATGCATTGTTGGTCATTTTGCTATAAAATGTATTGTTGGTCATTTTGCTATAAAATGCATTGTTGGTCATTTTGCTATAAAATGCATTGTTGGTCATTTTGCTATAAAATGCATTGTTGGTCACTTTGCTATAAAATGTATTATTGGTCAATTTGTTATAAAATGTATTGTTGGTCATTTTGCTATAAAATGCATTGTTGGTCATTTTGCTATAAAATGCATTGTTGGTCATTTTGCTATAAAATGCATTGTTGGTCAATTTGTTATAAAATGTATTGTTGGTCACTTTGCTATAAAATGTAGTATTGGTCAATTTGTTATAAAATGTATTGTTGGTCATTTTGCTATAAAATGCATTGTTGGTCATTTTGCTATAAAATACATTGTTGGTCAATTTGCTATAAAATATTTTGTTGGTCATTTTGCTATAAAATGTATTATTGGTCATTTTGCTATAAATTGTATTGTTGGTCATTTTGCTATAAAATGTATTGTTGGTCATTTTGCTATAAAATGTATTGTTGGTCACTTTGCTATAAAATGCATTGTTGGTCCTTTTGCTATAAATTGTATTGTTGGTCATTTTGCTATAAAATGTATTGTTGGTCATTTTGCTATAAAATGCATTGTTGATCAATTTGCTATAAAATATTTTGTTGGTCATTTTGCTATAATTTGTGTTGTTGGTCATTTTGCTATAAATTGTATTGTTGGTCATTTTGCTATAAAATGCATTGTTGGTCATTTTGCTATGAAATGTATTGGTAGTCGTTTTATTAATAAAATATATTGTTGGTCAATTTGCTATAAAATATATTGTTGGTCATCTTGCTTTATCAAGAATCTTCTATTTTTTTTTTTAGGGGGCTGATAATAGCTTTTTTAGGAAGGCGGATAATTACATTTTAGGGAGGTCGATAGTATCTCCCTAGGAAGCCATAAGGGAAAGGATTATCGACTCCTTAAAGATTAAGGAATTTAACATGCATTTGTAAACATCAAATGACAAAGACTTGACTTAGACCTGGAAGTCTAGCTTTTTATAAATAAAGATTTATTTAAATAAAAATAATTCATAAATTACGCTTCTGTCAATTTAGGCCGTACCTGGCTAGCTTTCAGGGGGGCATTAGTCCTCCCGGGCGTACCCGTTGCGAAACCTTGGTCGAGAGAATTGTTTTGGGGTCGACATTAGCAGCGATACAGTTTTTCTTTTCTGATGCCCTCTTCGCAACCATGGCAACTCATGTGAAATTTAATGCTTTTAAATCTCTTGCGGTATCTCTGGTGTTGTTCTGTCATATTCTTCTGTTAACTTGTGCCGCAGCTGGCTAGCTTTCAGGGAGCATTAGTGCTCCCGGGCGTACGCGTTGCGAAACGCTGTTCGAGAGAATTGATTTAGGGTCAGCATAAGCAGCGATCAAGTTTCTCTCTTCTGATGCCCTCTTCGTAACCACGGCAACTCATCTCAAAATTAATGCTTTTAAATCTCTTGCGGTATCTCTGGGGTTGTACTCTCAATCAATTATCTGTCTATTTTGGGATTATCTTTTCGTAAGTTTCTGATTTTGTTACTTCTGTATTAACTTTTGACAGGACATTATCAATCTGTCATTGTCCTGTCTCGTGTTACCCTCAGCTCCTTTCATAGATGAGTAAACACCGCCATTAATGCTCTCTACTCTACTTCACGCCGATTTATTTTCGTTTCACGCCTATTCTCACAAATCTCCCATTTACATTGTTCCCGCCAGTGCAGGTCTTAATGACTGGCCATCAGTTCTCTTATCTATCATTATAAATTCAGTAAATTACAAAACAAAAAAAAACACCAAGAGGCGTGTTTAAAGTTGCCTCTTTCTCCTTCATGGCTAACAAAGGATATAGCAGCCTTTGCTTCCTGAACGAATAACAAGAAAAATACGTGTAGTGCGAATAAACAGGAAAAGACATATAGTTGTCTTTAAATTAGCCGTCTTTCTCGACGAAGTTGCGTACTCCCCCTTCACGACTAATAAGGGATATAGCAGCCTCTGATTCGTAAACGAATAAAAAATAAATTGAGAGCAATACACAAATATAAGGACCTGCATTTCGTCATTGACTTAACTCGCCTCATCGGGAAAGAAGCCTGCTCGTCCTCATGAGGATAACAGCCCGAATTTATAGGGTGAGAAATGTAAAAATACGAAAGAGAGAACGGAAGTAAGTGGGGAACGTGGAGGAGAGAGAACGAAAGAAAATTAGAATACGGAGGAGTGAACTGAAAAAAAAGTGGCACATGTAGGAGTGATATGAAAACATTGTGTCACATGTAGGAGTGAACTGAAATATATGTCACATGGGGGAGTACACTGGGAAAAGTGTCACCTGTAGCAGTGAACTGGAAAAAAGTGTCACATGTAGGATGGAATTGAAAAAAAAAATGTCACATGTAGGAGTGATCGACCGAGCTCAGCGGTCGAATGCAGTTGGGTCAGTAACCAATCAAAGTTCGTTCCAACGTCAAGCCCCGAACAGGTGCGGACCCGAGAACAGTTAGACGTCCTCATATAACGGATTTTATATGTTGAAACATCTGTGACATACTGTTTATACGATGTTAAAAAATCGCTACGAGATATTGTATTTTCTATGTTAAACATCGCAACGGCATACCGTTTTTTCTATGCTAAAATATTGCTATGACATATCGTTTTTGCTATATTAAAACATCGCTACGACATATTTTCTTGCTATTTTAAACACTTCTACACCTTACCGTTTTTACTATGTTAAAACATCGCTACGATATCCTGTTTCGCTGTGTTAATATGACATACACATTGGCAACGTGAAATATATCATTATAATCTAGTCCTCTTAGTGGCATTAATAAACAAATTACTCATTCGAAATTCCTGACTGCCGAGATTATAATGACATATTTTATGTTGGCAATATGTACGTTACATTAACTCAGCAAAGATAGTTTGTTGTAGCGATATTTTAACATAGCAAGAAGGGTATGTCGTTGCGATGTTTAAACATGGCAAAAAGATATGCTGTAGCGATGTTTTAACATAGCAAAAAGGATATATCTTAGCAATGTTTTAACATAGCAAAAAGGATATGTCGTAGCGATGTTTTAACAAAGCAAAAAGGGTGTCTCATCGATGTTTTAACAGCAAAAAAGTTATATCTTAGCGATGTTTTAACATAGCATAAAGGGTATGTCTTAGCGATGTTTTAACATAGCATAAAGGGTATGTCTTAGCGATGTTTTAACATAGCAAAAAGGGTATGTCTTAGCGATGTTTTAACATAGCAAAAAGGGTATGTCTTAGCGATGTTTTAACATATCATAAAGGGTATGTCTTAGCGATGTTTTAACATAGCAAAAAGTGTATGTCGTAGCGATGTTTTAACATAGCAAAAAGGGTATGTCGTAGCGATGTTTTAAACTTTTAAAAATACTATATGGTGGCCATGTTTTAATTTGTGATATTATTCAACTGATATATAATAAAAAAGAATTCCTCATCTTTTCAACTGACTTAATGTGGAACAACTACATGGAATAGATTGCTGCTTCCACGGCACGGAGAGTTGGTTCATTTCGTTCGCAATCCTCTATACTGAAGCCTACCCTGTTTCTAATCTTCATTTATGATCTTACTGAAGACATCAGTTCCCATTTACTCGTGTCTCAATAGCAAATACGTCAGACCTGAAAAAATTAACCTGCCCGCTGCTTTTGAAAAGTCAGTGCTTAACTGGGACAGGAAAGGGCTTGTAAATTATACTGCCTTCAAAACTAAACTGCTCTTATTTAACGACCATAGAGAAACTTCCCTGCCCGCCATCTGCATGGGCGATTCTTGAGTCCAGGGGAGCGTCTCACTACGCCTTCTTGACGTCACGTTTTCAACTGACTAGAAGTGGAACAACTACATTGAATCAATAGCTGGAAAGTTGGTTCACTGTGTCGTGCTAGAAGTTTTTCTCGTCAGACTCCGTTTTGAACACGTACAAATATACTATTCGTTCGTGCATTAAGTACTGTTGCCATATCTGGTCTGGTGCCCCTGCTATTCACCTCGAGTACCCAGACAAAATCTAAAGAAGGATCTGCAGTGTAATATATCCTGACTTATCATCTCGACTTCAGTCATTTTCGACAAAGATGTGATGTGGCTTCCATCTGTCTTTTCTACAAATATTTTCATGGCAACTACTCAGTCAATTTTTTTTTGTGGTGCCCCGACTACAAGAATTTGATGTGCTACTAGACTGGCATTTAGGTCCCACACTTTTACTGTTAAAATAGTTAAATGTAACCGCCACTTCTACGCAAACAATTTCATTTCTCACACTTCCCGACATTGGAACTCCCTTCCTCTTACTTCAATCTTCAAAAATTTAAAGACAACGTCAACCACCATTTTCTGTTTACTTGAACCCCGTTCATCTTTGATCTTTTCGTAAATATCCCCCTATACTTAGTCTTTTGTCTTACACTGACTTTCTGTAAAGCCCATGCGTACTCAAAACCTTCCCGCCTTTCTCGGAGTAAAATGATTGAAAAATATCTGCCAGAACAATGAGGAACATAGCTGGGCTATTATAGAGACTTGCTGTCAGATGGTCCCAAGACAAAGTCTGTATATATTACGGGTGTCGACAATGGGTTCGCACAGAATAATTTTAATACCGCCAAAACTAAACTGCTCTCATTTAACGACCATAGAGAAACTTCCTTGCCCGTCATTAGCATGGCTGATGCTTGACTCCAGGACAGAATCCCATTGCGCCTTTTTGGCCTCCCGTTTTCAACTGACATCAAGTGGAACATCTACATTGAATCAATAGCTGCATCTACTGCAGGTAAAGCTTGTTCACTGTGCCGTGCCAGAAGATTTTTCTCATCAGAGTCCACCTTACACGTCTACAAATCTACTATTCGTCTATGCACTGAATATCGCTGCCATATCTGGTCTGATTGCCCTGATGTTCATCTCGAGGTTCTCGATAAAATCCAAAGAAGGATCTGTAATATATATGATCCTGACCTGTCATCTCTATTTCAGTAACTTTCTCACTATTGATGTGGCTTCCCTCTAACTTTTCTACAAATATATTCATTGCGACTGCTCTGACAAGCTTTTTTTTATCTGGCACCCCGACTACATTAATTTAAATGTGCTACTCGATTGGCATCTATGTCCCACCCCTTTTACTACTGAAATAGTTAAATGTAATCACCACTTCTACTCCAACAGTTTCTTTTCTTCCACTTCCCGGCTGTAGAATTCCCTTCCTCTTATTGCTTCTTTGGTAACTACAATCTTCAAATATTTAAATGCAACGTCAACCGCCATCTTCTGTTGCCTTGAACTCCTTTCAACTTGTATCCTTTCCTCAATCCCCGCGATTACCAGTTTTTTCTCTTACTTTCTGGTCTCGCTTGGTTTGTTTTGTTTTGCAGCATATCGAGACCTCAATGGGTTATTTAATGCCGACAATTTCTTACTGCTGGTAATATTTTTTTCTTCAAAAATCTATCGTTGGTAATATTTTCTTAAAAAATATATATACCTGGTAATATTGTTTTTCTAAAATATATTGCTGGTAATGATATTTTGCAAAAAAAGTATTTCTGGTAATAAAACCTATTTTTAAGCTTTCATCGTGTTTTGACCCCATTTTAGGGGATAAATATTTACCCATAGCTTGGACCCTAACAAGTGCTACCATCCCGGGTCAGGGTGGACCTGGGAACACCAGCAATTAAGGAAGTGGTTCCACGTTCATCAAAGCGTCCTGACGCGGATATCGTTTAGCGTTTACCATGTACGAGGATGTAGTTTATCGTTTACCCAGGACGCGGGTGTAGTTTATTGTCTTACCCAGGCCGTGGGTGTAGATTATCGCTTACCCAGGACGCGGATGCAGTTTATCGTCTTACTCTGGACGCGGGTGTAGTTTATCGTCTTACCCAGGACGCGGATGTAGTTTATCGTTTACTCAGGACGCGGATGCAGTTTATCGTCTTACTCTGGACGCGGGTGTAGTTTATCGTCTTACCCAGGACGCGGATGTAGTTTATCGTTTACTCAGGACGCGGATGCAGTTTATCGTTTACCCAGGACGCGGATGTAGTTTATCGTTTACCCAGGTCACGGGTGTAGTTTATCGTTTTACCCAGGACGTAGATGCAGTTTATCCTCTTACCCAGGACGTAGATGCAGTTTATCGTCTTACCCAGGACTTGGATGTAGTTTATCGTCTTACACAGGACGGCCTGGACTGGTGCGCTTACTGTTCATCTTGAAGATCTTGAAAAAATCCAAATAAGTATCTCCAATTTAACATAGCTGGGCTATTATAGAGATTTGCTGTGGATGGTCCCAAGACAAAGTCTGTATATATTACTGTATATATATTATTATGTGAAAAATAATTCTGGTAATTTTGATCACAATATAACGTGAATGAAAAAAACAAATAATAAAACTGGAATTAAATCGAAAACGAAGATACTGAAATATTGATTTGCGATCAAAAACCTGTCCTTCCCTCGGTTGAAACTGAAAAGAAAAGAATATCAAATAGACGTATTATCACTTGATCTATTATGGATTGAGTGTTGGTAGTTGTCACTTTTGTTTGACCTGTCGATTTGTAATCCTCGAGACGTGGTCGAAGCCGATCAACACAGATTTTAATCGGCACGGCCGGCAGGACAAAGGTTGGATTGGACTTGACTTGATCCCCGGGCAGATGAGGGAAAAATCAAATTCAAAGGATTAAGGAAAGAAATGAATACAATGCTAAGAAGAACTGAAGCATAAATGCGAACATACGGGAAAAGAAATGGCTAAGTGCAGCTAGAATGATAAAGAGGGAAATAGAATTTAAGATAGATAGATAGATAGATAGATAGAAATAAAGAAAGATAGATAGATAGATAGAAAGAAAGAAAGATAGATAGATAGATAGATAGACAGATACATAGATAGAAAGAAAGAAAGATAGATAGATAGATAGATAGATAGATAGATAGATAGATAGATAGATAGAAGCAGACTGAGATAGACAGATGCATGCATACGAACAGAGATAGATAGATAGATAGATAGATAGATAGAAGCAGACTGAGATAGATGCATACATACGAACAGACTGAGATAGATAGATCGATACGAACAGACTCAGATAGATAGATACGAACAGACTGAGATAGATAGATTCAAATAGACATAGATAGATACGAACAGGCGGAGATAGATAGATAGATAGAAACAGACTGAGATAGACAGATGCATGCATACGAACAGAGATAGATAGATAGATAGATAGATAGATAGATAGATAGATAGATACGAACAGACTGATATAGATAGGTAGACAGATAGACAGATACGAACAGACTCAGATAGATATATAGGTACAAACAGACTTAGATAGGTAGATAGATAGACATTAGAAGAAAAAAGAATGATGAAAAAAATATAACTAAATGAAAGGCAAAAGTAAAGAGATAAATAATGTGAAAGAAAGAAAGAATGGAAGAAAGAAAGGAAGGAAGAAAGAAAGAAAAAATAAAGAAAGAAAGAAAAAGAAAGAAAGAAAGAAAGAAAGAAAAGAGGAAAATGAACAAAATAAAATAGCGGAATACTCGGAAAAAAACAGGGAGCAAGAAAGAATGAAAGAAAGAAGGGAAAATGTAAGAAAGAATGATGGAAAGATTATACACAAGTTTAAGGGGAAAGAGTAAAAGAGAAAAACTTGAAAAAGAAGAAGATTAAAAAAAGGAAAAAGAACAAAAGAGTAGAAAGGAAGAAATAATGAAAAACAAAATGAAAACGAAGAGCAATCAGGAAAAAGAAAGAAAAGATGAAATGTATATTTTTCTTCGTCGTCGTCTTCTTCTTCGTCCTCTTGTTCTTGTTCTCTTTCGACTTCTTCCTTTTTCTTCTTCTACTGCGTTTTCTTCTTCGTGTTTTCTTTTTCTCCTTTTCTTCTTTTTCCTTTTCTTCTTTTTCTTCTTCCTTTTTTCTTCTCCTTCTCTTTCGTTTTCTTCTCCTTCTTCTTCGTTTTTTCTTCTTCATTCTCTTCTTCGTCTTCTTCGTTTTTCTTTCTTCATTTCTTTTTCTTCGTTTTGTTCTTCTTCTTTTTCTTCTTCTTCTTCGTTTTGTTCTTCTTTTTAATTCTTCTTCGTTTTCTTGTTCTCCTTCTTGAAAATTGGCATTAAAGATTGTTGTTGAATATTGCAGAACAAACTCTGTCTCTCCGTCCTCTTCCTCTCCCTCTCCCTCTCCCCGGGAACGTGTGTGTATACCGTTTTTTCTAACCGCACCGCCCAAGTACCCCAAAATGATTTTCTAAGCTGATACAGCTACTGCAACCAGAGCAGTGTCAACCGGCGGCGCCTTATCCTGGAGCAAGAGCAGATCTGCCCTCAGCATCCCCCGGTGTTTCGGCTCGATTGCTTCCTTACGTTGTCTTAATTCTGCTGCATTAAAAGTTCATCCCTATTCCAAGTAGTCTATCATTATTTTGCCTTCAGAATAACATTAAAAAGAAAGAAAACAGAAGCCATTACCTTGCCAACAGACGCTGCCTGCTTGAACGTCTTCGTAGAGAACCAGAGTGTTTCTCGTTTCGAACTGGTGAACCCAGGTTTCATCTTCAGTTACTAATCTGCGCTGGAAATTCTCAGGGTCAGCCAGGAAGCGAATCAGAAGGAATCCAGGAAATGTCGGGCCTTTTCAACTTCTGCTCCAGTGTCATCAGTCTTGGAACCCATCTTGCAGACACCTTGCCCATCCCCAACATCTCACTTAAAACAGTATGGACCGAACCAGAATTAATGCCTATGGACTTTGTTATCTGCCGGACGGTGAATGGCATCAACTTGTTTTCAGTGATTAAGGTTTTTGAACGACCTGACCGAGGGTCATCTTCTGTGCTATCACTTTCCCGCTTGAATTCTGCAGCCCACTTCTTCACGGTTGCAAAGGAAGGGCAGTCTTCAGCAAGTGTCGGTACCATGTCCTCATGGATTTTTTTTAGTAACCCTCATTTCAAGTTTAAACATTTTCTTGAATTTCATTGGTTGTTAAATAAAAATAAGCTTCAAGAAATTTCCATAACAAAACAGTCAAAATGTGTGCAAAAATAGGCTCAACTGACATAAAAAAAGTCTTTCTCAAATTCAACCCTAATTTAAATGTCTCAAGAAATCCTATTGGCTAAAAATAAAAATAAAAATACAACATTCGCCCACGCATTTCTCAAAAGAATACGCAACAGCTACAAAGCCTCGTTGGAGCCGATTTTGCTGTTAAGAAACCTATAAATAGAAACAGCAAACAAATTTTCGACGCATTTGAGATTCACACACGCGAAAGATACACACGGAATTATGTGCCGCCAAAGAAGCAAACTTTCCTTATGCGAGATTAGAAAAATTTATACAACAAACTTTTTTATTTAATATCTTTCATAGAAAATCTTTTGTCTAAGGTAAATTCAACCTTTTTAATCCAAAGCAGAAAACATTTTAGACATTGAACATTTCCGAAACAGCAAAGAACTTTTTCTCGAATATATACCTTTGCACACATCATTACAAACAAAGAAATTGTAAATTGTGTATATCAAATTTAATCTGTTGTTTCAAACGTGTATTTTTTGTCGTGATTGAATATCGTTACCATTTGGCATTCTTCTTATAATTTATGTTTGTGGATATTGCATATTTTATTTAAAGTACAATCTTAAATATCCACGCAGCATCCTTAGATGCACTACAATTTTCTTGGGTGTCATGCCATTCTTTTGCAGATACCTTCTGAATGGCCCGGGCTTCTGATTTGTCCTTTTTCACATTTCTCGCACATTTTTATGGGCCTCGCCTAGTTTTCTAGTTTTCTACTTGCGCGCACACGAAGGCTGATACTAGTTTTCTGAGTGCGACTAACTCTTAGGGTGACTAGCTAATCCTTTTTGTCGACATCCGCTGAAGTACATTGGAGCACAAATATAGGAAATCTAGTATACCCATTGTGACCATCCACATCTGATGGTCATTCAGAGTTATTTAAACAATCAATCTAAAAGGCAACACAAGGGCAACAAGTAACACCTGTCAGTTACAGAACATTTCAAATCGTTGTATTGACTATACTCATGTTTGTCTAATGGCTCATATCGATTTTCCTTCATTTCTCAGCTTCAACATTGCTTGCTTTTCTACTATAGGCAGTTCACTCATGTTCAGATTGGCTTATTAAATTTAACAACACAGATTTTACAGGTGAAATCCAAGCCTAAAACCAAGAGTGGTCATTCAGTGTTATTTAAACTGTCTAAAAGGCAACACCTGGGCAACAAGTAACACATGTCAGTCACGTGTTCCAATAGTCTTGCTCACTTGAAAAATGGGTGGGTACAAAAAATGTGTTTAACTCATCTAAATTTAAATACCAGGAAATAAAAGTCGATAGTCTAAACCCTTGTCTCATCTTCATCTTTTAATCTTAGGCACAAATGTCTTCAGTGGACAACGAAAAACGAAGGAATTGCCATTCCAATTTTTTTAAGCTGTTCACCACAGGCAAGGCTGGAAGCCACTAGCAGGCAAGGGGTTACAGAGGATTTGGAGAGAGAGCAAATAGGAGTGTTAGAGGAAAGGATGTGGAGAAGGTTAGAGGATAGATCAAGGCAACTGGAGATGTCGATTGACGTTACACTTAAATAGTTGGAGATCATAGTCATCGGGGAAACAGGAATGAGAAAGGGAGTTCCATAGGCGTGAGGTGCAAGGTATGAACCTATTGGAGTAGAAGAGACATCTACATTTATCAGTTTCAACAGTGAAAGGGTGGGAACGGGATGCCAGCCTCGTAGGACGCTTGAATTCATGGAACCTGGGAACCAGCGATAGCAGCTCATTAGAGCAATTACCATGGAAGTATTTATAAAAGAGACAGAGAGGCGGCGATGCGCCTGTGAAAGAGAGACTGCAGACAAGAAGCCAGCTCAGGGCCAATTACATTGCATACCCGTCTCTGGATCTTATCAAGAACCTTGAGGCGAACAGAAGGGTCTCCAGACCATATATGACAGCAATACTCCATTTGGGGATGATTGTATATGATCAAACAATTCCCTTAGATAGCAAGCAAATGTATACTTCTACATATTGATCTCCCAGAAGCATATAGTTTCAGTTAATAGAAACTTCTTCAGACCAATCCGAAACTGTATTCAAAACACCGACAACACTTCATGTCTGGATCTCATCGAGGAACTATACTGATCCAAAAACTCAGACATGTCATGTGAAGACACCAATGAGCAAATGTGAACACCAAACTATACTCTTGATAGACTATATTTTACGCCTATACAAGCGCCGATGTGAAGAGATGGACACTGACTATTTACACCAATGCTTTCAAAATTTTTTTTTTTTTTAGCTAACGACGCTCTTGAATCTAAAGTTAAATTTCCGATGCGCACTTCAATGCGAAGTAAAAAACAAAACAAATAACAAACGATTATACCTTTTATGGTTTATTTATTAAAACAGAATCAAAACAATTTATTAAGATTTGTAATAAAATGATAATAATTAAAAATCTTTTATTTATTCATCTGTTAATTATAATTTAACGAGATACACTATTTACATTATTCGGACTATTGTCCTCATCTTTGTTGTCATATTTATCACAACGTTTCGGCCGTTGCACTCTCCAGCCTTCTTCAGGTGGTTGGAATGTCGAACTGAACCCTTTATTTCGCTCACTGAGCTAGACTGCTCTAGTTCCACGTACCATGTTTAATGGATGTCAGTTATCAGTTATCTCCTGTAAATTCCTCTCTCCAAGTTCTCCACAGCCTGAACCGGGTATTGAACTCACAACTATTTAGGTCCTGTCACTGGATCTAACCAACGCCTTTGCCCTCATGTACACTATTTACATTATTCCGACTAGTGTCCCCATCTTTGTCGCCACATTTATTACAACGTTTCGGCCGTTGTACGCTCCGGCCTTCTTCAGGTGGTTGAGAGGGAAAATTAATAGGAGATAACGGATAACTGACATCCATTAAACATGGCACGTGGAACTATAACATTCTACCCCAGAGAGCGAAATAAAGGGTTCAGTTCGACATTCCAACCACCTGAAGAATGCCGGAGCGTACAAAGGCCGAAACGTTGTTATAAATATGACGACAAAGATGAGAAGAATAGTCCGAATAATGTAAATAATTTATCGCTTTTTAAATATATACTGCTTTTATTATTTTCATTAATTTCCTAATATTTGAATGATGTAGAATTTTAGATTTTTTTCTAGCAAGATCTTTAAAAAAAATATCCGTATCAGTAGCCCTCTAACATGAGGGGCTCTTAGGCCTTGTATTAAGTCAACTAATATAGTAAAAATAAAGTCTTGTTTAATGATATCGCTTTTTTTTTCAGCCTTTCATTATATTTACTCTTTTCTTAATATTTGAGTGAAGCAAATTTTTAGTTGTGTTTGGTAAGAACTTAATAAATTATCGGTAACAATAGCCCTCTAACTTGATTGGCTCTTAGGCCTTCTGATTGGTATTCACATAGATCCTGATGAAGAGTAGGAGTTGACTGGTGCTTCTTTCCGACCGCTTTCATCATTAATTTGTCACGTGGGACGATGCTTTAGGTTCTTAAATCAATTCACCTTGATACAGATGATCTTAATACAATGATATAATTTTTTTCGTTGTTATCGACGTAATTCTCATTTCATTGTAGCATATAATCTGTTGGACAAGTTTAAGAGAAAACTTCTTCCATATTCTTGTACGTTGAGGATAAATCTAATGGTTCTATCGATTTTTTCTTACCTTGACATATACGTAAGTCCCAGACATCTGTTGTTGCGTACGAGTGTCTTAGAATAGGACTATATATTTTATTTAGAAAAAAAAGGAAAAAGGAAAAAGAACTTAATTCTTTTCCAAATATATCCAGCGTTTTAGCATTGTGTTGTCTCTTTTTTTTCCCCCTTTACTTCTTCGATAAGATTTAACTATTCTTTACTTTCTTGTAAGTGAATTCTTTTCTTGGGGGTTTTTCCTCCCGTTTTATCGACCCCGACCATTATTAGCGGGAAATTTCTTTCCACTTGAAAGAAAAGGGGGAAAAAGAAGAAAAGACAGGATTTACCCCAAGTCACTTGGGCACATCATATGACTTCATCGTTATAGGCTCTCTCTGGATTTTAGTTGAAGGCCTGTTGCCATTTTGGCTACACGTATATGGAAATATATCTCCAGCCCAACATATATGTAATTTCTATGCAAAAATAAAAGACTGCATTAAAATAATTGTTTACACACATACATTCGCACAAACTCATATACATTCTTCCCGGATAGACCTCAAGAGCTTCACGTATATATCTTTTCTATATTCTGTGTCACCTCAGAACGTAGGCGATCATGGCTCTCCACAATTTCTTTTCCTTTGTAGCCCATAATAAACTTTGCCATAAACTCTGTTCCGCCATCAATTTACTCAAGCTCATCAAGGAAACTATGCGTTGTTTTCCTCTGTCCATCTTTCCTTCAATCGGTGTCGTGAGTATCAGATTTTCCAAGCCGTCTTTCCTCATTATGTGCCCCAGAAATTTTACTTGCCCCTGTCTGATGGTAATTATTTTTTCTTTTTGTTTCCATTTTCTCTGAAGCTGGTAGCTATAATCTCTAACTATTCAAATGTAATGCCAATCGACGTATCCAGATGCCTTGATCTATCCCCTATCCTTCTCTTCCTCTATCACTCCTCTTTGCTCTCGCTCCAACTCACTGTAACCCCTTGTGTGCTTGAGTGAAACGCTTAAATATATATATATATATATATATATATATATATATATATATATATATATATATATATATATATATATATATATATATATATATATATTGTATAAGAGACTGGGCCTTTTACCTCTGGGTTTTTGTCCGCTATGTTCTACACTCATCCTGTGGAGTATTTCCTGTGACTTTTTATCGTGACATTTTTATCGTGACTTTTTTTGTGATTCTTTTTTTAATTTTTATCTGTGACGACTTTTTAGTTGTATTCTTTAACCTATAGCTGGGGAGGCTCGCATCGATCACAATGTTATTTGCTCAGAAACGAATGTAATGAACACGATTGGAACTGGAACTCGGCTATCTGAACCGCTGTCCGTTACATCACATGAACAATCCGCCATTTTGTAAAGTGAAAAATTCCTTTAAATACGTAGTGATATTTTTTTTTTCAAATTTTTATCTGTAATTAGGAAAATTACAAACTTTGAGTAAACAAAATAATCATAATATATGAAAAACAAAACTAAAAAAAATGAAGCGATTTTTTTTTTTTGCAATAGATGCCAGTGGGAGAGGGATTTAACTTATACCAATGCGCTTACTGACTCTCCGTCCATTGAGAGGGGCGAATACAATTCTCTGGAAAGTAAAGTCATATAGTAAAGAAATTGTTGCTGAGAGGGGTGAGGAGAGTGCTCATTAATCTCTGGATGTGTACGTGCCCGCGACAGTTTCGAGAAACAAGATTATTGTATTCGTCGTTTTGGGAAAAAAAAACCTGCTGGTGTCCGCGCCAATCGCACGCCTGGCGATTGTTGATTATTACATCCAGAATGCCTGTACGTTTCGACGTTGTAATCGTCGAGGTATATAGGTCATTGATAATTTGGGATTATTGATTTTCGTAGATTAATCTATGCGTGGCGTTGGCTGACTTATTAAGTTTTGACTAGTTTTACTTCTGCCTTTAAATGAGTTTCTTTTTTTGTTGTTTTTGTATTTCATCGTAAGGCACGAGTTAATTAGTATGGTGTAAGAAATACAGGTACCGTCACGATTAATTGATATCTATCGCTTATTTCCAGTTTCGCGATCTTTTACTTCAAATAATTTTCTCCGAGTCACATTTATTTTTTCGAAGAACAAAAATAAAAAATACGGCGGTTTTTATTCGTGAAAAAAAAAAGAGTACAAGAATATATTGTGAAGGGTTTTATTGTAGGAATACATTGACAATGTTTTCTACTAAAGGAATGCGATGCAAAGAAATATACTATAGGAATGTATTTGATATAATATTGCATTGTAAATGATTTTACTATAAGAAAGCGTTGTAAATGTTTTGTTTATTTTACTATAAGAATGAATAGGAAATTATTTATTATAAGAATGTATTGGAAATGATTTTACTATAAGAATGCATTGGAAATGATTTTACTATAAGAATGCATTGGAAATGATTTTACTATAAGAATGGATTGGAAATGATTTTACTATAAGAAAGCATTGGAAATTATTTTATTATAAGAATGCATTGGAAATGATTTTATTATAAGAATGCATTAGAAATGATTTTACTATAAGAATGAATTAGAAATGATTTTACTATAAGAATGCATTGGAAATGATTTTATTATAAGAATGCATTAGAAATGATTTTACTATAAGAATGCATTAGAAATGATTTTACTATAAGAATACATTGGAAATGATTTTAATATAAGAATGCATTGGAAATGATTTTACTATAAGAATGCATTGGAAATGATTTTACTATAAGAATGCATTGGAAATGATTTTAATATAAGAATGCATTGGAAATGATTTAACTATAAGAATGCATTGGAAATGATTTTATTATAAGAATGCATTAGAAATGATTTTACTATAAGAATGCATTGGAAATGATTTTTTTATAAGAATGAATTGGTAATGATTTTGATATAAGAATGCATTAGAAATGATTTTACTATTAGAATGCATTGGAAATGATTTTGATATAAGAATGCATTGGAAATAATTTTACTATAAGAATGCATTAGAAATGATTTTACTACACGAATGCATTGGAAATGATTTTACTATAAAAATGCATTGGAAATGATTTTATTATAAGAATGCACTGGAAATGATTTTATTATAAGAATGTGTTGGAAATGATTTTACTATAAGAATGCATTGGAAATTATTTTGATATAAGAATGCATTGGAAATGATTTTACTATAAGATTGCACTGGAAAGGACTTTACTATACTTGTTTACTATTTCAAAAGTCATTATTTACCTGCTTTTGCTTAAACAAGGTAATAGAATCAACGAGATGCAGTTTGACAGAATACGAGAAAAAGAAAACATTATTAATGGAAGTGAGATAGAGAGTAATAAATGAATAGGGATTAAAAATGATGATTGACATTGCATTTAAATCTTTGAAGATCAAACTTGACTGGAAAGCAGGAAACTGAAAAAGAGTTTCACAAGCGAGATGTGCGAGAGAAAAACCGTTAGCATATAACTTGCGATGAAATCTAGTCATTTCCGTTTTGTGATGATGAGACCCATTTGCCAATTTGCTACCGTGTTTATATTGATAAAGTTTAGATATCCCAGAGGAAAATCCACCAGATCAATTATATAGGGAAGCTAAATTACGACTTTAGTCGAAATGCCAGCTCAGGACAATTAACATTGCAGATTTTTTGTTCGTATTTTTTTATATTTTATATACCACTTATATTATCATTGACTATCTATCTATCTATCTATCTATCTATCTATCTATCTATCTATCTATGTCTGTTCATTGTCTTTTCTACTTATCTATCTATTTATCTATCTATCTATCTCTCTATCTATCTATCTATCACATTCTGTTCATTGTCTTGCCTATCTATCTATCTATCTATCACAGTCAACACATATTTATCATACTGTATGCATATATATATATATATATATATATATATATATATATATATATATATATATATATATGTATCTATCTACTTCTAACTCTTTATTATCTATCTGTCTATCACATGTTTTTCATTGTCTTGTCTATCACATTCTGTTCATTGTCTTATCTATCTATCTATCTATCTATCTATCTATCTATCTATCACAGTCTACTCATATCTATCACACTGAATATATGTATATATGTATCTACCTCTAACTCTTTATTATCTATCTATCTATCTATCTATCTATCTATCTATCTATCTATCTATCTATCTATCTACCACATTCTGTTCATTGTCTTGTCTATCTATCCATCTATCTATCTATCTATCTATCTATCTATCTATCTATCTATCTATCTATCAATCACAGTCATCAAATATATCAAATCTGAGAATGCTCATATGTGTGTACGTATCTATCATAGATTTTTTGTTCGTCTTTTAACAAGAATCTCTAAAAACAGAGCAGATGAACTAGACCAATTATGGCATATGAAATAAATAAAATAATATTAGTGAAAATGATTAAATCTAAAAAGCAACAATAATAAGATGTAGTAAAACTGGTATTAAAACTGGTATTAAAATAATACATTCAGAATCCTGTATCCGAAATTATTTGAACCGGAAGTATTTCGGTTTTCAGATTTTTTTCGCATTTTGGAATACAGGTTATTTACTTTGTATATAGCATCTTGGAAATGGAACCCAAGCGTAAATACATTATCCTTTTATATTTCATAACACAGCTTATATATATACGCTGAATTTGATACAATTGATTTGCATATGGATACAGGTAATTACCCTAGTCAAGTAATGCTTGCTCAATCATTTTGAAATGGTGAAATTAACGTTTCACGTAAAAATAACGCTTCGTACCTTTGTGTACGTGTACTAAAAGCAAGATCACTACTTACAACAACATATAAATGCAAGAAAATTGTGAATAATATCTTTGCTGAGCCCGAAATACATGTTAAGTGTTATTCTGACGATCGCTAAGAGAAAACTGGCGCTAATGTAGGCAAAGTAGCTGGCCTGCGTAGTCACCACCCAAGAGAGATGAGATCATATACAACAGCTGCACATCACCTCGGAGCCTTTCCATTTGTTTTAAATCAAGTCAGTACCTGAAAACATCCGGAATTTAGAATTTCGGATAAAGGATACTCAACCTGTAATAGCTAAATGGTTTTCTTTATTATAAAAATCAGCAATAATAGTAAAGGTAGCAATAAAATTATCTATCTTTGAATTTCTGCTCATTATATATAAAAACACACACACACACACACACACACACACACACACACACACACACACACACACACACATATATATATATATATATATATATATATATATGTATACTAGCAGCATGGCCCGGCGTTGCCCGTGCTTGATTCAAAAATCGTACGACTCATACAGCAATCTCTATCACGTGACTTATAATATTTTTGACCTTCCTTGCCTTTAAAGGAGTGCCCTTTGCCGTGCTGATGTTGCTACATCCCTTACTTCTTGCCTATCTCACACTGCGAATTTTTCCTAAGCTCTATACTAAACATTAAATCTAAACAAAATGAACACAAAACGATCAGCTTTTAAAAAGAACTGAAAAAAACGAATGAAAAAAGAATGTTACCAACAAATACGTTTTTACACCCAGCCCATTTCTGCAGAATCAGAATCAACGTTGAGTTTAAGCAAGTGAATGAGCCAATTGGAGTAAAGTGCCATGCAGATTTGAATTTTTCCAACTTTTGACGAATGCACCTCTCGATTTTTTATGCATGCTAGCATGCTAGTTAACATTAGTATCAGTGAGCTGCTGGCTCTCATGCTGGCCAATAGAGTCTTCCTGCCTATTCGTGGTAGCCAGCTATCGACTCCCACTCTGGCCAGTAGAAAATGTCCGCAAACTACATGAAAACTGCCGTAGAAGCATGAAAAAATCGATTTATTTCCACTATCGTTGGGAGTTGGGAAATGCCATGTCGGCCTTGACCTTTTCTCTAACTTGAAGCATGTGCATGTAAATTTTGGTGCAAATCCGTCGAAAATTGCGGCCGTGCATTCGTTACACACACACACACGCACACACACACACACATACACACACACACACACACACACATCCTGCCTTTTATAGATAGATATATCTGTCTATGAATTTAACACACTCTGCTCATACTTATCAAGGGCTACTCATATCTTTCTTTCACATTGTGCTCACATCTATCTATCTATCTATCTATCTATCTATCTATCTATCTGTCTGTCTATTTCGCTAATTAGCTATGTAGCTAGCTAGCTTTCACAGTCTGCTTGTATTTATCCATCACATTCATTTTGTTAATTATCTATCACAGACTGCTTATATATGTGTATGTATGTATGTATGTATATAAGGTATATAAGTATCTATCTATCCATCTCTGCCTCTTTATCTATCTATCTATATTTCTATCTATCTATCTATCTATCTATCTATCTATCTATCTATCTATCTATCTATCTATCTATCTCACTGTTCATATCTATCTATCTATCTATCTATCTCAGTCTGTTCGGATCTATCTGTCTGTCTATCTTTTTTCTGTCCCTTTATTATCTATCTATCTATCTATCTATCTCATTGTTCATATCTATCTATCTATCTATCTATCTATCTATCTATCTCACTGTTCATATCTATCTATCTATCTATCTATCTATCACAGTCAACACATATCTGTAACAGACTGCTCGCATATATGTATGTATGTATGTATGCGTGCATGTATGTTTGTATCTATCAGTCTGTTCCCATCTATATATCGTTTTTTTATCATTTTATTATCTGCCTCTTTATCTATCTATCTATCTATCTATCTATCTATCTATCTATCTATCTATCTCACTGTTCATATCTATCTATCTATCTATCTATCTCAGTCTGTTCGGATCTATCTGTCTATCTATCTTTTTTCTCATTTTATTACCTGTCCCTTTATTATCTATCTATCTATCTATCTATCTATCTATCTATCTATCTCACTGTTCATATCTATCTATCTATCTATCTATCTATCTATCTATCTATCTATCTATCACAGTCAACACATATCTGTAACAGACTGCTCGCATATATGTATGTATGTATGTATGTATGTATGCGTGCATGTATGTTTGTATCTATCAGTCCCATCTATATATCGTTTTTTTATCATTTTATTATCTGCCTCTTTATCTATCTATCTATCTATCTATCTATCTATCTATCTATCTATCTATCTATCAAAAATGCAATGATGATGGAACAGATTGAACAAATAATAAAAGTAATAATAAAAAAATTCTGTATATAATTTCGAACTTCAAAAAGCTACGATACAATTGTGAGATCGTAAAAACAAAGATGGCGTAGCGAAACTACATTACGACCTGAAGGATTCGCGGCGAATCTAATCTTCTTCAAACGTGTCAAATGTTTGTATTAAGGTTCAATGCAAGCAATAAAATAATAATACGTATGGAACTGCGGTACATCGTTAAAAAATAGATGCACATTAGGGAAATGGGTTTTTATCCTCGTAACTTGATGGCCAAAATAATGCAAATAAAATATAAAGGAATGTTTTTGCTACCTGATCTTTTAGGGCTGTAAAACAGGTCTTTGCAATCAGTAAATTTAGGCGTAATGTTATCCAAGTATTCCTTCCTACCCAGATTTGGCCTAAACTAAGATAAAGGAGACGACCTGTTTCGTTTCCTCGCTTTACGGGCTCAGTTACAAATTAGAAATTGACTTCTGATTCTTGAGGTAGGTCCTCAGAAGTTGGAGAGACGACAAAACGAAATTTATTTATCTCTGCTTGTACAATCCATCAATCTATTTAACTATCGATGTCAGTTCATGCATATCTATCTATCTATCTATCTATCTATCTATCTATCTATCTATCTATCTATCATGCATATCTATCTATCTATCTATCTATCTATCTATCTATCATGCATATCTATCTATCTTGGTTTTTCAAAGAAAAAGACAGAGATATATATAACATATATCTCTGTCTTTTTCTTTGTTTCTTTCTTTCTCACTATCTATCTATCTGGGTTTAGTCATATATATATATATCTTTTTCTTTCTTTCTTTCTTTCTGTTATGGTCCAAGGTTAGAACCAAGGAAGAACAACACAAACACAAGAGTAGAAATAACAAAGATATACTAAGCAGAATAATAATACAAGAGGTTGCAGATGCTAGTATGACTGTCAGTCTGGTTTGGAGTGAAATCCCATTGGCTCGACTCGATAGTCTCGTCTCGTCCCTCTCTCTTGAGAGGCGCAGTATTCATAGTGTCAGGAAGAGTTCACTCTGTCGTTATAGGTAGGATCCCATAACACCCACCTCCCAAAGCTTTTACCTCGCAAGGGTCTTTAATATTTTTCCACTCCGGATTAATCATTAAAGGCTCTGTAAATTTTCTTTTTCTGCTTGATTTACGCGGTTCGGAATTTGCTTGAGGCCTTTGCATATTGAATGTGTCAAATATTGTGTCTATTACTTCCTCCTCTTCCTGAGGTAGACCGTTATAATCCTCTAACAGCCTCTTTCCGATCTGATTTAAGTGATTTAAGGAACAGCCCTTGCATGTGTCCACCATATGTATAATATCTTGATCCATGTTTGGCCAGTACACGTAACTTCGCATTAAGGATTTCATCCTGTTCTTTCCTGGGTGGCCCATGTGAAAATCCTTGAGGATTCGCCTTTGTAGCGTTTTCGGAGTTACTACTCTTTCATTATATAGCAGAACATTATCACATAACGAAAAACTGTCTGATATATGCTTATCTTTTCATGCAATTTTTGTTTTCTTTTCTTTTATAAATTCGTCATTCACTGCTTCGTTTCTTATTTCCTGTAATGTGACGGGGAGGTTTCAAACTGTGCTACATAATGATGTTTTAATATCTTCCTCATCTCGTCGGGCTGCAATTACGGAATCTTCTAATGGCTCCGTTTTCTTTGGTATTAGTCTCTTAAGACCATCTGCATGCCCTATTTTGTTTGATGGAAGATACTCCAATTTAAAGTTATAGTTTAATAAAATAGTCCCCCATCTTAGCAATCTATTAACAGTGTAGACAGGCAGACCTTTCTTTGATCCAAATATTGACAATAACGGCTTGTGGTCCGTCTGTAAGGTGAAAAATCTACCGTAAATATATCTGTGGAATCTCGTAACCACAAAAATAATCCCCAGCCCTTCTTTTTCGATTTGCGAGTAACTTTGTTCGGCTGGTAGCAAGGTTCTTGACGCATGTGCGATGGGTTTGAGTGTCCCAACCGGCATTTTTTTAAGTATACATGCCCCAACGCCATAGTCACTCGCGACTATTATTTCCAATTCTGGGTCATAATGCGCTAAAAATAAATTTGCGGTTAGTGTCTTAATGATTTTGTCGAAAGTTTTCTGTCATTCATATGACCATTCCCAAACTTTTTCATTCTTCAACAGTTCGTTTAGGGGTGCACGTAATTTGTGCATGTTAGGAATAAATTCTTGATAATAATTTACTAAGCCCAAGAAGCTTTGTAATTCGGCTAAATTTGTTGGAGCCGGCATTTTTTTTATCGCCGTGGCCCTTTCTGGGTCTGATATTCTTCCTTCTTCGTCAATAATATGGCCTAGATATTTTATCTCCTTCATAAAGAAGTCACATTTATTTTCCTTTACCTTAACACCGTAGTTTTGTATCTGCCTGAAAACCTCTTGAACGTGTTCCCAGTGTTGTTCAATATTTTTGCTATTTATCAGGATGTCATCAAGGTATGCAATCGTGAAATCCAGTCCGCCTAGCATAGTGTCCATTATTTGATGAAATATCGCCGACGCGACCTTGATCCCGAATGGTAATCTCTGGAACTTATATAACTCTTTATGTGTGTTTATGCACAACAACCTCGAGCTTTCCTCATCTACTGGTCCTTGTAGGTATGCTTCGCTCAATTCTATGTTTGAGAAAAATTTTCCTCCGTTCAACTTTGTAAAAATTCCTCTGGGCTAGGGAGAGGATAGTGATAATCCTTAATCGCTGCATTCAATTCCGTCGAGAAATCAGCGCATACTCGTATCTCACCCGATTTCTTTCTCACGTAAACCGTAGGTGCGGCCCATTGACTATATTCCACCTTTGTCAATATACCGGTTTTCACGAGTCTATCCAACTCTACTGGTCTATTTTTTCTAATGATGCGAAAGGTACATTTCTTTACTTCTTGAAAATGGGTTGTACATTTTTATTTAGTTCGATTTTGGCCGGCATTTTTTTACACCTCTCGAGGCCGGTTGAAAATACGTCGGGGAAACTCTCCTTTAATTTTTCCTTCAATTTCTCTGCCTCGGTCGATAACCTTTCCACTTTTTGGCAGAACGTATTTATCGGTAAATAATAATTTCCCTCTCAAATTTGATTTTTCTTCCTGTTACCGACCTGGCTTTTTATCGGTTCTCAACATGGTCGGTTTGTTTAATTTCTTCAACGTCTGTAAGTTAATAATGGTTAAATCTGATCCGGAATCTAATTGTAATCTGATTTTTTTTGTTTAACATTTCTACTTGTACGTATTTTCGTATATTTATCCCGTCCGCTTGGTCAGTTCTAGTGACTTACTCGGCTTTTGTTTTCTTTCTTTGTTCTACAGTGAGAATTTTTATGTCCCACTTTATTGCACGACAGACAAGTCTTATAGCGGAATGGACAATCTTTGTACCAATGCAAAGTCCACAGCGATAGCATGGACTGGGTGGTAGTTTTTGTAGTAAAATAATTTGTTTGGTTTGTTTTTGAGTAGGGAAAAACGTGTTTATCGTTGTACTTTTCGTGTGTGAGCGACGCCAGACTCTTCGATATCTTTCGAGTCCTTTTTTACGCTTATACATCTCTGACGGTCTTCAGCCAATTTTTGTAGCGTCAATTCAGGTTCACTATCAAGTTTTGTTAGAATTCTCCGTCTGATCTCCGCATCTTTAGTCGAAACCAGGCCTTGGACGAATATTAAACATTTAAAATTGTCAGGGCTGAGTTCAGATAACTTAAAGTCATTGCAGTGTTTGTTTACTACGGAGGTGAATGTTATATAGTCTTCGCTATCCATTTTTGTTAAATTTAAACATCTCCACCTTTTGTGGAATAGTGAAGTGTTCGGACTAAATAATTCTGTGAAAGGTTTCACGGCTTCCTTGAAAGTCAGCTCATTCGTTTTCCTCGGTAGGATGTACTCTACGAATTTAGTGTATTCACTCGACCCTAGTTTCCTCAGTAAACTCATATGAATCTTCATATCTTCTGAAGTAAGCCGCGAAGGTTTTGTCTTCGTCCGGTGCATTGATAGAGCTCCATATAGCATTTTGCTAGAATGTCGCTTCATTTCCAGAATTTTGCCCTTTATTTGTTACTGCCCGTAGTAGTAATTCTTGTTGTTCGAGTTGCTTCTTTTCCTTTTTCTGTTGAATTTCCAATAGTTGTTCTTCGTTTTTCTGTTGGATTTCTAATTGTTTTTCTTCGAGCCTAGTCTGTCTTTCCTCATTTTTTTGCTGCTGCTCGAATTGCATTTTCATTAGTTCCAATATGGTTGCCGTAAACTCTTCCATGTTTACACCGTAATTTTGTGTAACGATTTTTCCTTTTTTTCTCAGTGTAGACTTCAGGTCTTTGTCGCCTGTTGTTCTGGAACCTTAGTACGAAAACATTTTCCTGCGTAGAATTCGATTCTGTTTTGGCTGACAGGTAAAATTCCTGTCTTCGTTACCACTGTTAAGGTTGGTGTCCAAAACTTTTTTTTTATCTTAATTTTTCTCAAGTAGGACTTGTTTTCTTTTCTCAATAGCTCCGTCGCCACAGTGATGGACGACCGATAGCAACAAGGATTTTTTTTTAATATATATATATTCTCCGCGTAGCACTTCGTTTCTTCAGTATCCTCGTCGCCACTGTTATGGTCCAAGGTTAGGACCAAGGAAGAACAACACGAACACAAGAGTAGAAATAACAAAGATATATTATACAGAATATATAATACAAGGTGTGGAAGGTGTTAGTATGACTGTCAGTCTGGTTTGGAGTGAACTACTATCGGCTCGACTCGATTCGTCTCTCTCTCTCTCTTGAGAGGCGTAGTATACATAGTGTTAGGAAGAGTTCACTCTGTCGTTATAGGTAAGGTCCCATAACACTTTCTTTCTTTCTTTCGTTCTCACTATCTATCTCGGTTTAGTCATATATATCACTGTTTGTTTCTCTCTTTCTCTCTCTCTCTCTCTCTCTCTCTCTCTCTCTCTCTCTCTATCTATCTATCTATTTTCTATCACGGCCTCTTCATTATCTATCTATCTATCTATCAATCTCGATTTAGTCATATATATCTCCGTCTTTATTTTCCTTCCTTCCTTCTTTCCTTCCTTCCTTCCTTCCTTCCTTTCTTATCTATCTATCTATCTCGATTTAGTCATATATATCTCCGTCTTTATTTTCCTTCCTTCCTTCCTTCCTTCCTTTCTTTCTTTCTTATCTATCTATCTATCTATCTATCTATCTATCTATCTCGATTTAGTCATATATATCTCCGTCTTTATTTTCCTTCCTTCCTTCCTTCCTTCTTTTTTATCTATCTATCTATCTATCTATCTATCTTCAAATTTCTTCCAGACCATTCAGATCAACCAACACTGAATTAACTGACATAAAAGGAACCCGGCGGTATCGTGTGGGGCTGAAAAGAGACGACGATTAAACGTTGACTTTTCAAATGGAAGAAGCCTTCTAGGAATGAAAAAAAAAGCAAAAAAAAACAGCCGATTAAACTATAAACAACTGACGTCGCAAATTATAAATAAGAAAGTTGTTTAATAATGAAAGTGAAGATAATTTTCGGACTACTATTAGACGAAGGCGTCAGTAATTAATCATTCCTTAAAAAAAGAAAAGAAGAAAAAACGTCACAAATAAATGTTTGAGGAGTCGTCTGATCATTTGTCTATCCAGCTGAGAAGCAGACGATAGTTTAAATTCTTTTTCTAAATATTTTATTTTATTTTTGACTTGATACAGTTCTTAGATTAATGTTCTTGGGAAAACCAAGGTGAAATATATATATATATATATATATATATATATATATATATATATATATATATATATATATATATATATATATATATATATATATATATAAAGTAAAAGTTCCGAAAAGAAGATGAAGGAAATATAAAAAGATATGCCTTCTTTCTTCAAGGAGTGTTGAACAGAAGTCTCTTGTCCCATGGCTTAATGAATGTTAGTCAATTTCCCCACAGATGAAGAAGAAATGTGAGACAATGGGGATGCCGTACTACCGGAGGATGCCGAAAATAAAATAGACCAGCATTTCTCAAATGTTTTACCCTTGTGCAACCCTTGAAATAGTTTTTATGTCTCAATGTGTGTGTGGGCGATACTGTATAAAATTAATTATATACCAATAACAGATACATGTGGAGAGTCATGACTGCTCATGCCTTGAAAGAGCATGGCCTATACAGGTTGAAATGGATAAAGAGTCGTCAAAATTACGCAAAAATCAATATATATATATATATATATATATATATATATATATATATATATATATGAAGAAATATATATATATATATATATATATATATATATGAAGAAATATAGTTTTAAGGATGTGCTATATTGATGTGATAAAGTGCTCAATGTCAGAGATAGAGCGTATGTAAATATAAATATAAAAGTGAACATTGAAGTCAACACTGAGAGGCGACAGGCTGTTTCATGTTAGTCGCAATCGTCATACACACGCGAAACAATAAATTCGGTCGAGCACTTTAGAGGGAAAGCGGGAATTTGTAAACAGTGACTGCTGCTACTAGTGATGCAAAGCTCTTCTCTGAATCGAGCACTCCGAGAAATTGGTGTGTTAATTCAAAAAATAAATACATAAAAATTAGCCTTCCTCTCTGCCGGGAACTGATAGCTTCGGGGGAAAAATCTCCGATTAATGTCAAATCAGCCGGGTTTTGATCCTGGACTGAGACAATCGGATGTCTATCCACACTGATGAGCTGTGATACAGCGAAACAGTCTGACCGTGGATGACTATATATATATATATATATATATATATATATATATATATATTGTCATCCACGGACTATATATATATATATATATATATATATATATATATATATATATATATATATTGTCATCCACGGATTACATATATATATATGCAAGACTCTTCGGTAAATCGAATCGAGTTCTCTCAGTCACTGTGTGTTTATCTAAATATAAATACGCTTAAATTCACCTTCTTCTCTGCCGTGCGCCAACGGCTTCAGGGTAAAATTTCCGACTGACGCGAATTCAGCCGGTTTTCGATTCTAGCCAGAGGCAACCGGACGTCTAGCTACACTGATGAGCTTTGATACAGCGAAACAGTCTGTCTGTGGATGACAATATATATATATATATATATATATATATATATATATATATTGTCATCTGTGGATGTCATCTTGTCATCTGTGGATATATATATATATCTTGTCATCTGTGGATATATATATATATATATTATCATCTGTGGATGACAATATATATATATATATATATATATATATATATTGTCATCCACAGACAGACTGTTTCGCTATATCACAGCTCATCAGTGTGTAAGACGTCCGGTTGCCTCTAGATAGGATGGAAACCCGACTGCATTGGCGTCAGTCAGGGATTCTACCCCTAAGCCGTTGGCAGGCATGAAGGTGAATTTAAGCGTATTTATTTTTAGATAAACACACAGTGTCTGAGAGAACTCGATTCGATTTACCGAAGAGTCTTGCATTATTAGCCGTAATAGTCACTGTTTACAAAACCCGCACTTCCTCCCCAGAGAGCTCAGCTGAAATAAATTTTTCAGGAGCATATATATTGTCTTCCACAGAGAGGCTGTTTTGCTGTATCACAGCTCATCAATGTGGCTAAATGAAATTAACTAAGTCCGACAGTTATTTTCATATATTTTATTGTTACACTTTATTTTTCTAGATACAAATATTTAAGTTAATGCTCTGTTTATAATAAACAGTATTAATAACATTTACCGGCCTGAATGTCCGAGATATTTCATGGAAAGTATATGTCCACCGACAGGAATCGAACCTGTATCCTATACGGAACCGTCATATAGCCTGACGTGCTATACCATTTATATCTAGAAGAAGCGTTAGAGAACACATATTTTCTAAGAAATTTCCCATTTTATAGGATGTATAAGATTTGTGTTCCACGATTTGGTCAATTTTGCTGTTACACACGTTGCAGGACGTCTTGAAGTCTTCTGGAGGCCCTGAAGCCAATGGCGATTTTATTGAATAAATTTCAAAATAGATTTGTGTAATTTTGATAAATATATATGTTAAAATGAGATATCAGTACTATATTAATTTAGACGGCAATTTATCCATCAGACCATGTACATATATATATATATATATATATATATATATATATATATATGTGTGTGTGTGTGTGTGTGTGTGTGTGTAATTTTTATATCTATCTATCTATCTATCATAATAATAATAATAATAATAATGGACTCTCCAGTCAGTTTCGACGTATGAGGATCTGACAGCTTAGTTGATTCAGTTATGAGATTTTGTGCGATAAACTTAAGTGGCATTTAAGACCCGCTAGTGATTTACAAAGGAGGCCACATATGGAGCAAGTGTGAGGATTGTGAGATGAGATCACTGTTGGATTGGCTGACCTTTTAGATCTTGCTCTTGCTTCTTGAAGATGATTCAGACAAGCAGATTGAAAATTGCTGAGTCCACTAAAACACGTTGATCTCCATTCTACCCGCTCCAAGGCTAAGCGCTCAAAGGTGATATGTGGTATATTGACTGCTGATAAAATCTAAAATTCTATCTATCTATCTATCTATCTATCTATCTATATATATATATATATATATATATATATATATATATATATATATATATATATATGCCCGGTACTTATTGGAAAGCGCTCATTATCGGTGATAGAACTAACATATTTAGTTGGGTTGATGTGAGTTTGTGACCCTGTGTTTTACGCACTTGCGATCGTCAGACAAACTCTGAAGGGCGTGAAACCCAAGGTCAGAAACTCACATCAATGCAACTATATATATATATATATATATATATATATATATATATGTGTGTGTGTGTGTGTGTGTGTGTGTAATAAAATATAAACCAAAAGAGCCAGGTAAAATTACCTGGGTTTCACCGAAACAGATCGTCAGGATACAACTGGCTAAAGAGGTAAAAATGGAACAGAATATACAGCCCAAATCAAAAAGAACCCTGACCACGTGACAAAAAATAATGTAAAAGCAGTAAAAACTCAACAATGGGGGGTTACGAGTTACGTTCTTTATTCAACAACGAATAAAAAAGCCTATTCTAATAACCAGCGTTTTCTATGTCAACACCTACTAAGAATTTCTGATTTTAGATTTAATAAATTATTGGGTTCTTTATAGCTAGCAATAGCTAACTTTTCCTCCATGCATAGGGAACAAAATTTATCACCTGCTTTATACCTATAACATTTTTTAAATATTTCCCATTTCAAAATGGGGTCTTTATTATTTTCTTGTTTGACCTTCCATACATAAGAGGACAAGGTGTTACTGTGTATTTAAGTTACGCTGTTGAAACTACTAAGATGATTCTAATATCCTGTTTTGGTGTTTGTTTTTTTTCTTTGGACTTGAATTCTGGACGATTGTTTTCGCCTCAATTTCATGTTCTTAGTTCTTTCTTTTTTTTATCCCTCATTTTTCCTTGGGTAATGCTTTGTTAAAAAATGCCTAAGGTTTTTCCAAGCGAGTACCATAACAACTGTTCAGACTCATTGATAATCATAATTCATAAGAACAGTCCTATGGTTACAGAGAATTTCAGTTGAGTTCCACCACGGAATATGGGAGCGAGCGGCGCTATATTGAGTCTGATTTGCTACCTCTTCGTCACCGAGGCCCGTTGCAACAGTTGGTATGGTGTTTGCTTGATAACTCAATTGTCAGGGTTTCAATTCTTGGTAGTGGATGCGCACTGCTGATGAGTCCCAAATATAGGACGAAACGGCCGTCCAGTGCTTTCTGCATTCTGTTGAGGTTTCTTTCAGACTCAATGAATTACTTAATGATAATTATCAAATCCGCCTAACAATTTCTATCATCATATATATATATATATATATATATATATATATATATATATATATATATATATATATACCACCATTAGAATGTCTGACTTCATAAATTTAAGCGTTCTACTAGGCTGGCATCGCCCTCTCACTCTTTCACTGTCGAAACAGTTAAATGTAGCCGTCTCTTCTACTCCAATAGATTCATGTTTCACACCTCTCGCCTGTGGAACTCCCTCCCTTTTTCCTGTTTCCCTGATAGCTATAATCTACAACTATTCAAATGTAATGTCAATCGACGTCTGCAGATGCCTTGATCTATTCCCTATCCTTCTCTTCATCCTTTCCTCTATCACTCCTATTTGCTCTAGCTCCAACTCTCTGTAACCCCTTGCGTGCTAGTAGCTTCCCGCCTTGCTTGGGGTGAAACGCTTAATATATATACATATATATATATATATATATATATATATATATATATATATATATATATATGTAAGCAAATATATGGATATAGATCCGACAGTATGAGGAAAAATATGAAAAAAAAACAAAATCCGAAGATGCAAGTTTACTGTTTTATAAGTACGTTTGTCCAGCATTAATCTTGCCAGAAAAGGCGAAATATTTAAGAAGCCGGGTCTAGTATTTACCGTGCGCGAGATAGATATTATGCCTGCCTCATACATCCGTCTAAGATTTTTATTATGAATATATCTCAAAACCTTCACAGAATCAAAGTCGAAATTATGATCATATTTAGTCATGTGTACAAACAAAGCATTGTTTATAAACTTTAGTTTCAAGTAAAATTCTTTCTTTTATAATAAACTCTATTTTTAGGAATACGTTTTCACAACATCGCCCACGTGACGGCGACGTGATCGCATTTCAAAACGGAACGCTGATCTTAAAATTCAGCCATTTTGTTTTGATTATTCTTATGTCTATCGTCTTTTTATGTTGACTTGAATATCGTTTAAATATGTTTTAATAACTATGTCCTGAAGAAGGTCTACTAGACCGAAACGTCTGACGTCGACATTGAAACATTAAAACAGTAAACTTTCACATTCGGATTTTTTTTTTTTTTCATATTTTTCCTCATATATATATATATATATATATATATATATATATATATATATATATGTTTATATGTATATATTATTATTATTATTAACGTTATTTTCAGTGGGTACTCGTGTTTGAGTTGGTATGCCTATTTTTCTTCTGTTAAACAGTCAAATAAATAACATACCGTCTAAGGGATACGCGTATAACCACTCAAGATAACGTTAATACTGAGGGGAAATCATGTTGGGTAAAAAAAAATCGTTTCAAACATTTCTGTCGTTTACGTGTCACGTAGGAGAACGAAACTAGCACGAATACTTTAGCACAAAGTCCCAACGAGAAAAAAAAAACAAAAACAAAAAAAACAAACAAGTTTTCCTTAAATAGGTAATTCTTACATTTTCGTGTCACCCTCATCTCCGCGAACCAACCTGGAAGAGAGACACGCTCACTCAAAAAATAATTTCTCTGACAGAAAATCCTGCTGCATGTTCGATTCCTATCAGAGGCAGATTGTTTCCTGAGTAAGACTTCTCAATCTAGGCCGGTTGTTATTATTTACACTGTTTAATAATAATGAAAAAAAAAATATGATAACAAATGAATCCATAACATCGGTTAATAATACTCTAAAATATATAATAAAATTTAGTTTTAATGTTTACTATATTTCAAGGGTCGGCAACATACGGCACGCGTGCCATACGTGAAACGCCGAGTCATTTATAATGGCACGCAACAGAAAATGACATCAGGAAGTCCGAACCGATAACTACTACAACGCAAGAAGATATTTATTAGCTTCAATTTTAATATATATATATATATATATATATATATATATATATATATATATATATATATATATATATATATATATATATATATATTAAGACATTTTCATGTTTATACATTCTTTTTTTATAGATACAAATATTATATTATTATAAACAGACAATTACTTAAATATTTGCCCTCTATAAAAAGAATGTATAAACATAAAAATGTCTTACAATAATTGTCGGACTTTGTCCATTTCATAATGTGTGACGTCATTTGTTTACATTTGGATACGCTTTGAGCAGATATGAATGTACGTGAGAGAATCATGGAAAATTGTACTTTAGAAACAGTAAAATCGACCTTGCTAACCGTGGAGAAATCGGTAAATATACGTCAGACTAAATGACGGTTCCGTATAGGATACAGGTTCGATTCCTGTCGGAGGACGCATATTTTCTATGACAATTTCTCGGACATTCAGGCCGGTAAATGTTATTTAATACTGTTTATTATAAACAGAGCATTTACATAAATACTTGTATCTATAAAAAGAATATTAAACATAAAAATATCTTAAATAATTGTCGGACTTTGTATATTTCATAATGTGTGACGTCATTTGGATACGCATCGAGCAGATATGAATGTACGAAAGAAAATCATTGAAAATTGTAGTTTAAAAACAGTAAAATCGACCTTGCTGACCGAAATGCTCCTCTGTGGCGAAATCGGTTGAAGCACGTCTGGCTATATGAGGGTTCCGTATAGGACGCGGGTTCGATTCCTGTCGGAGAACGAATATTT
Organism: Acanthosepion esculentum; assembly: GCA_964036315.1. Classification (NCBI taxonomy): domain Eukaryota; kingdom Metazoa; phylum Mollusca; class Cephalopoda; order Sepiida; family Sepiidae; genus Acanthosepion; species Acanthosepion esculentum. The sequence continues at coordinate 8,280,636 of OZ038518.1, read as the reverse complement.
TCTATGAAAATTTCTCGGGCATTAAGGCCGGTAAATGTTGTTAATACTGTTTATTATAAACAGAGCATTTACGTAAATATTTGTATCTATAAAAAAGAATGCATAAACATAAAATGTCTTAAAATAATTGTCGGAATTTGTCCATTTCATAATATATATATATATATATATATATATATATATATATATGTATTTATATACAATTATAAAAGTGAACATAGAAGTCAACATTTAGAGGCGACAGTCTGCTTTATGCTAGATGCAATCGTCAGGCCACTCTGCATCGAGCATGAAACAGACTGTCGCCTCTAAGTGTTGAATTATATGATTACTTTAATATATATACACATGATCCATCTCTGATATTGAGTAGTTTGTCCCATAAATATAGCACATCTTAAGACTATATTTCTTCATATATATATATATATATATATATATATATATATATATATAGTATGTAATTCTGTATTAAATATATTCTAGAACAGGTATATTGACCTTGAGTTGTATAAAATTCCGTATGCCGTTGGCACACTGAATGATTTTAAAACCCTAAGTCGGAACATAGGTAGCAACAGGTTGCTGACCCCTGCTATATTTGATCAATATCAGGGACAAGTCGTGTGTAAATATAAAAGGGGGCACAGGTATCAACATCGAATGGAGGTAGTCGGATTCATACTTGAACGTATTCTTAATACTCTACTTAGCTTTTGGAAGGCATCTTTCGCTATCCCAATGATGCTTTGTATTTCAGTCTAGCACTTTCCGTCGTCTATTAAAACACTTCCCAGATATTTCAATTTTTGTACTTGTTTGATTTTGGTATGTCCGATTTGTAATTTGCATTTGGGCTTATCCTTTTGCTGAAAAGCCATGAAATCTGTGTTCTTTAAGTTCATGCCGAATCCTTTTTTTCTCGCTTTCCTTACACAGTCATATGTGCGATAGACTTTATATAAAATATCATCCTCTGCCATTTTCGTATTGAGGACTTTATCTTCAGTCATTTTAACATATTCTTTAGGGAGTTATTTACGAAATTATCCGCCATGTGTCCTTTAGGGCAAAGTCATTGGTTAGATCCAGGGACAGGACCTAAATAGTTGTGAGTTCAATACCTGGTTAAGGCTGTGGGGAACTTGGAGAGGGGAATTAACAGGAGATAACTGATAACTGACATCCATTAAACATGGCATGTGGAACTAAGCAGTCTACTCCAGTGAGCGAAATAAAGGGTTCAGTTCGACATACCAACCACCTGAAGAAGGCCGGAGCGTACAACGGCCGAAACGTTGTAATAAATATGGCGAAAAGATGAGGACACTAGTCGGAATAATGTAAATAGTGTCCTTGAGGGCAAAGGCGTTGGTTAGATCCAGTGACAGGGCCTAAATAGTTGTGAGTTCAATACCCGGTTAAGGTTGTGGGGAACTTGGAGAGGGGAATTAACAGGAAATGACTGATAACTGGCATCCATTAAACATGGCATGTGGAACTAGAGCAGTATACTTCAGTGAGCGGAATAAAGGGTTCAGTTCAACATTCCAACCACCTGAAGATAGACCTCAGCGATGCATATCTACAAATACCGGTACAGGAAGAAACGTCTAAACTTTTGTGTATTAACACACATCGGGGTCTGTATAAATTCAACAGACTACCTTTTGGGATTAAGGTCGCCCCGCCATTTTCCAACAAGTAATGGATTCGATGTTGGCTGGTCTGAATTTTGCTGTAGCGTGTCTGGACGACATCCTCATGAGAAGTACAAGTATTCCAGAACACGTGAAACATGTAAATGCAGTAGTTTCCAGAATACAGGATTTTGGATTTAAACTCAAGGAAACTAAATGTGAGTTTTTTTTATGGAAAAAGTGAAATATATGGGGCAGATCATTGATAAGAATGATAGAAGGCCAGACCCAGAGCGAGCAGCAGCTATAAAAGACATGCCGGCTCCGAAAGATATTACAACTTTACAAAGTTTTTTGGGATTAGCTAATTATTACCAAATATACATCCCTAAAATGTATGATCTGCGGGAACCATAAAATGAACTATTGAAGAAAGGAAAACCCTGGAAGTGGACTAATGAATGCCAGAAAGCATTTGAAAAGATAAAGGAAGTGTTAACCTCGGAATTATTTTTAACTCATTACAATCCGGATTTAGAAATCATAGTAGCTTGCGAGGCAAGTGCGTATGGAATAGGAGCATGTATGTTACACAAAATGACAGATGGTCAAGTAAAACCAATTGCTCATGCTTCTAGAGCACTACTTCCGGCTGAGAAGAATTACTCTCAGATAGAGAAAGAGGCGCTAGGAATAATATTTGCAGTAGTGAAATTTCACCGTTTTCTCCACGGTCGACATTTTAAGCTACAAACCGATCATAAGCCTCTAATTTCGATTTTAGGATCGAAAAAGGGTTTGCCGAAGCATACAGCAAACCGACTACAAAGATGGGCTACAATATTGCTAAATTATAACTTCAGCATGGAGTACATAACATCGAATAAATTTGGCTATGCTGATGGGCTGTCCAGGTTAATTCCTAAAAGGAGCGAGCCATTAGAATACACGGTAATTGCTTCACTGAAGTCAGAAGAAGAGCTGAAATTTACTGTGTGTAATGCAGTTCGGGAACTTCCAGTAACTCTAGAAAAAATAAAAGAAGAAGCCACCAGGGACGAGTATATCTTGAAAGTAAAAGAAAAATAGCCAAGAGGGACCAGTACACAACAAATGTCTTTTCGTTTTGCGACACAGTATTGTTATATAGAGAACGTGTGGTGATTCCATACACGCTCCAAAAACAAGTATTAAAGGATTTTCATACTGGTCATCCAGGCAGCACTAGGATGAAGAGCCTAATGCGAAATTTTGTTTATTGGCCGAATATGGACAGGGACATTGAGAACGCAGTGGCAAAATGTAAAGGCTGTGCTTTGGCTGCAAAGGTACCCCCAGTAAAATTTAATCTCTGGCCAAAAACAGACCTACCATGGTTTAGGTTGCATGTAGATTTTGCAGGTCCACTGAATGGATACCATTACATCATAGTAGTGGATAGGTTCTCAAAATGGCCTGAGATACAAAGGATAAGAAAAACCGACGACGCAAAGTACGAAAAACTTCCTGCTGGAATTGTTCGCAAGGTTTGGTGTAGTAGACACAATTGTGACGGACAACGGAAGTCAATTTACGTCGAAACAATTCAAAGATTTCTGCAAGGAATACAATGCCGAACGTGTTACCACAGTTCCATATCACCCAAGATCAAACGGGTTATCTGAAAAAATTGTGGACACCCTTAAAAGAGCTTTAAAGAAATCTAGGGAAATACCTGCAGATGAAGCCCTACAGAAGTTTCTACAGGTATACAGACTTACCCCAAATAACGCAACACCAGCCTCACAATCGCCAGCCGAGGTGATGTTTGCACGTCGGGTAAGATCTGTCTTCGACAAATTATTATCAAAAAAGACAAAGCCAGGTAGAGAAAAATTTATTCAAAATAAAGAAATACAATCCTGGTGAAAAAGTATACTTTAAGGTATATAAACAGAATAAATCATTCTGGGAGAGTGGGAAAATAGAAAAGCGGATTGGCAACATGATGTACTTCGTGAAAGGTGAAAAATTCACGTGCAGCCGGCACATTAACCAGATCAGACGTCGCTCTTCAGACGTGGTTGACAGCGCTCCAGTTGAAGAAACACCTATGGAGGTGATTTTTGATACGTTTGATCTTCCAACGCCAGCAACGATGTTACCTGAGATACGCCGATCCAAGAGAAAAAGAAAGGCAATTGATCATTTAAAAATTGATCCATAACGTAGGAGATAAGCTACGATGTTGCTAAAAAAAATGAAGTTTTTTTTTGTTTTTTTTCTCGCCTTTTCTGTAAAAAAATTAAATAAAATAAAATAAAAAAATTAAGAAAACTTTTACTCCTACGGAGTAAAGTTTTAGGAGGTGGGTGTTACAGTGAAAGACACCTTGTCTAGATAATAGACTCTCCCATCTATTATAAGTAGGAGTCAGTAGGAGTCGAATAAAAAGAGAAGTAGTCAGCGACCACAACTCGATTACTCTGCGTAACACTTTATTACAAGTCCCTAACGTTTCTGTACGTTTAACCTATTTAGGACGCATTTAGTCCAAATACAGTTTCCACTAAGGAAATAAGTCCACAACACTATCTATCTATCTATCTATCTATCTATCTCACAGTGTTCATATATATATGTATATCGGGCATTTCACATCTATCTATCTATCTATCTATCTATCTATCTATCTATCTATGTCTATCGGGAATTTCACATCTATCTATATCGGGCATTTCTCAGTCTGTTCGCATCTATCTCAGTCTATACATATCTATCTATCTATCTCATTCTGTTCAGTTTCTATCTGATGAGATGTTGAGTGTTTCCACGTGAGTATATGGTAATAACGAACAAACACAGTCGTAGGGAAAAATACTGGTATATTCAGAGAGGTATTTACATCAGAGAGATTAGTAGTAGAACGAACGTAGGTTAGTAGTAACAATAAGTAATAGTAATAAAGTCTAACGGTATCTTCCGGTCGAGAAACGGAAGTGTAACTGATCACTACAGAAGTCTCACTCTGCACTGCATACACTGCTACACTACTGACAGTCTCTAGAACTACTGTTCTATTTATAATAATGGGATCAGTCTATTGTGGTTGAGAAGGTGGGTGCGCCCCAACACTATCTATCTATCTATCTATCTCATTCTGTTCAATTTCTATCTATCTATCTATCTATCTATCTATCTATCTATCTCATTCTGTTCAATTTCTATCTATCTATCTATCTATCGATCTATCTATCTATCTATCTATCTATCTCATTAAGTTCAATTTCTATCTATCTATCAATCTATCTATCTCATTCTGTTCAATTTCTATCTATCTATCTATCTATCTATCTATCTCATTCTGTTCAATTTCTATCTATCTATCTATCTATCTATCTATCTATCTAT
>OZ038518.1:8255606-8270606 GCA_964036315.1 Acanthosepion esculentum | reverse complement strand
ACTTGTTTATATATATATATATATATATATATATATATATATATATATATATATATATATATATATATATAGGCCTGACGATTGCGTCTAGCATGGAAAAGCCTGTCACCTCTGAGTGTTGACTTCAATATTCACTTTTATATTTGCACACGCTCTATCTCTTGTATTCAGCACTTTATCCCATAAATATAGCACACCTTAACAGTATATTTCTTATATATATATATATATATATATATATATATATATATATATATATATATATATAGTACTAGTAGTAGTAATTATATAAATATAAGAAATTATACTCCTCCAGAAAACCTTCGGTTTCTTGATTTGTAAATAAACTAACCAATACCAAAGGGAAAAAATGGTACCAAAACAAAAAAGAACAGACAACATGTACGTCAGCCGAAAATAATCGTCTAGCCTCCAAGTTCAGAGTCCAAAGAAAAAAAAAACGATACGAGTGAGTCGAATAACTAAATAAAGTGTTCGATACGCTAAGTAGAGCAAACTGAAGTTAAACCTGAAGAGCCAGAAAAACCTACGACGGTTTCAGCTAAGGGGATTGTCAGGGACTGAAGATCCACTTAGGTGAAACCGTGGTTGGTTTGTCTGGCTTTTCAGGTTTAATTTACATATATATATATATATATATATATATATATATATATATATATATATATATATACTAGCAACATGACCCGGCGTTGCCCGTGCTTGATTAAAAAATCGTACGACTCATACAATAATCGCTATCACTTGACATTTTTTGCCCTTCCTTGCCTTTAAAGGAGTGCCCTCTGTCGTGCTGATGTTGCTACATGCCTTACTTCTTGCCTATCTCACACTGCGAATTTTTCTAAGTTCTATACTAAACATTAAGTCTGTTACGGAAAAAGAACTAAACAAAATGAGCACAAAATGATCAGCTTTAAAAATGGACTCGTAACTGGAAAAACCGAATGAAAAAAGAATGTTAACAACAAATAATTTTTCACACCCAACCCAGTTCTGCAGAATCTGAATCAATGTTGAGTTTAAGCAAGAGAATGAGCCAATTGGAATAAAGTGCCATCCAGATTTATATTTTTCCCACTTTTGACGAATGCAGCTATCGATTTTTTTTGCATGCTAGTTAACATTCGTGTCAGTCAGCTGTTGGCTCTCACGCTGGCCAATAGAATCTTCCTGCCTATTCGTGGCAGCCAGCTATAGGCTCTCACTCCGGCCAGAAGAAAATGGCCGTAAACTACATGACAACTGCTGTAGAAGCATGAAGAAATCGTTTATTTCCACTATCGATGGGAGATGGGAAATGCAAAGTCGGTCTTGACCTTTTTCTCTAACTTGGAGCATGTGTATATAAATTTTGGTGCGAATCCGTCGAAAATTGCCGCCGTGCATTCGTTACACACACACACACACACACACACACACACACACACACACACACACACACACACACACACACACACACACACACACATCCTGCCTTTTATAGATAGAGATAGATATATACCACGTCTACTACGACCAGAATAATACATGTACGTTTAGATATATGCGTATCTATTTTATCAGCCTAAGTTTTAGCTGTTTTGTTTTTACATCGAGCGCTATTTTATTATCACCAGCAGTCCATTTGCGCATGTACAGGGCGCATAGATAAATTGTTGTCTAAATTACGCAGAAATGAATATCACACTAACATCTCATTTTCAAAGATATATTTACCAAAATTATTAAAAAAATATCTTGAAATGCTAAACATTAAATTCATTCAATAAAATCGCCATTGGCTTCAACCACAGCCTACAGACGGCTTCGGAATCTTCTGCGTCTCTTCTGGACTGTTTCCTTGTTTAAGTTGGTGAATGCTGCCATAATCGTTGCCTCCATTTCATCTTTGGTGTCACAAGTTTTGTTGGCCTCTCACTCAACTTCGCCCCACATATAATAATCAAGGATGTTTCTGTCTGGGTTGCAGTTTGGTGGGCAGATGTAAGGGGTGATGTGGTTCCAGAAATTGTCTGACAGTCATGACTGAGTTCTCTTGCTTGTGTAACTTGATGCAGAGTCGTATTGCCACGTACAGGATCTTCCAACAGCCATTCTTTTTGACCCAGGGCATCACTACCTTCTCAATGACGTATACCTTTGTGTTGAGTCTGAGGCCCTCACCAACAAAGTCAGAAGTTCCTTTCTTATGAGAATGATGAAAGGGAGTTTTTAAATCTGGTATTCCTTCATAGTAAGTATAAGACTCATCCAACACTTTCCAAATCCTCTGAACTTTATTCTATATATCACTGTATATATATATATATATATATATATATATATATATATATATATATATATATATACAGTGATATATGTTGTCTATTTTTGCGTAATTGATATATATATATATACTTTCCAAATCCTCTGAACTTTATTCTATATATCACTGTATATATATATATATATATATATATATATATATATATATATATATATATATATATATATATAGAATAAAGTTCAGAGGATTTGGAAAGTATATATATATATATATATATATCAATTACGCAAAAATATCTTGAATTACTAAAGAGAAAATTTATTCAATAAAATCACCATTGGCTTCCAACACGACCTCAAGGCGACTTTGGAATCTCCTGCAACTCTTCTGAAGGGTCTCCTTGTTTAAGTTGGTGAATGCTACCATAATCCTTGCCTTCAGTTCATCTTTGGTGTTACAAGGAGTTTTGTTGCTCTCTCGCTCAGCTATGCCCCACATATAATAATCAAAGTGGTTACCGTTTGGGAAGTTAGATGGCTTGATGTCAGGAGGGATGAGATCGCAGAAATTATCTGACAGCTATGACGGGTTCCCCTATTGTGTGGCATGGTGCAGTGTCCTGTTGCCAGAATTGAATCTTCTAACAGCCACCCTCTTGATCCAGGGAAGCACTACCTCTTCAAGACACTTGAGGTAGGCATAACGACTCCATCACTAGTAATCACTCCAAACACCTTCGTCATCAACATTAGACTCATCCAACTCTTTCCAAATCCTCTTCATTGTCCTCAGATTGACCCCCTAATACGTTGATATGTTCGTATTTAAGTATCCGGCGCGAATGCCAAGCAGTACAGTATGCCGTTTCCAAATTACTGGAAGTCTGAATTACGTCATGGTGCTCTTTTTTTCTTACAGACGGTGCCCAACTGACCCTACTATACTATGCAGTCGACAAAATAAAAATAAAAAAAACGGCGCATGCGCGAAATTAAAAATATAAAATAGCGACAATTTATAATTATTTTTTAAAAGTGTTTCCATCGCGACACAGAAATTACAAGGTTTCAAAATCTAAACTTGAATCATAAATTAAATTTAAAATTTGAAGCTCAGTACCATTTTCAAACGATACTAAGAATACACATCGAAAAAATTTGATTTACTCTATATATAAGTCAAATAGTACAGAGTGTCCATAAAGTTCGTGTGCACTTTAAAAAAATTATAATAATTTGTAAAAAGGATTATAAATAAATAAATCTATATTTTTGTAATGTTTTATTGAAATTTTATTTAAGTTTCCACATGTCCTCCATCATTAGCAATACAAAGGGTGATACGATTTTGCAGCTCACGGAAAACATTTGCCAACTGATTTACAGTAATGCCTGAAATCACATTAGTTATTTTAGCTATACTTAAAACTAGGTACATTAAATTTTACAACATTTTTTACAGATTATTCCTTTCGCAAATACGAATAAAGTTATAATTTTTTAAAGTGCACACGAACTTTATGGAGACCCTGTATATATATATATATATATATATATATATATATATATATATATATATATATATTACATGAATCATTTATACAAAAAACAGATACTGAAGATAATGATATAAATGGCCATTTATATCATTACTTTCAATATCTGTTTGTTGTATGAATGATTCATGTAATGTAAATTGAACTGCACCACATACTTGATATATATATATATATATATATATATATATACAAATATATATATATATATATATATATATATATATATATATATATATACATATACATATATATATATATATATACACGAGGGTCATTCAATAAATAAGGTGAATTTTTAGGTATAAGGACTTCTAATACAGATAGAAGCTTACTCTTTTTATTTTTGTTGTTTTACTTCTTTTTCACATAGAATTAATTTCTTTTGCCGATTAAAAAAAAACTTTGATAGTTTTGGCGATTAACAAAGATGGCCGACCAAGAAGCATGCTCCAGGATTGAACAGCGGTCAGTTATCAATTTTTTGTTGCTGAAGGGTGCAAACCAGTTGAAATTCATAGGAGAATGTTAACTGTGTATGGTGCCACATGTTTCAGACAAACAAATGTCTACAATTGGGCTAAATTGTTTAAAGAAGGACGGAGCAGTGTTGAGGATGAAGACAGACCTGGGAGGCCTACAGAAGTGAGGTCTCCCGAGGGGATCGAATCAGTCAATGACCTCATTCAGTCTGACAGAATGGTGACAGTGGATGACATTGCAAGGTCTTTGAAAGACATAAAGAACAAACGCAGGGGTCTTCAGTCAGAAGGAGTTTATTGCATCATGACAACGCAAGGCCCAAACGGTGCAGACCATCAACGAGCTGGGCTGGGAACTGCTCCCTCATCCCCCTTACAGCCCAGACCTTGCCCCTTCAGACTTTCACCTGTTTGGTCCCTTGAAAGCGTTCACGAGAGGCACGAAGTTTAAAAGTGACGATAAAGTCAAAAGTGTTGTGAGCGACTGGCTGAGACATCAGTCCAAAGATTTTTACGCTGAGGGAATACGGAAGCTTGTGCACAGATGGGAAAAGTGTGTGATAGTGCTGGGCGACTACGTTGAAAAATAAAAAAAAAGTAAGCTTTCATCTGTATTAGAAGTCCTTATACCGAAAAATTCACCTTATTTATTTTTATTTATTATTTATTTCAAATAAAATGTCTCATTAGAAAATATGAGAAAATTCAAAAGAAAATATGCAGGACGATGTTGTCTTTAACATTCAACACAACATGTTTAATATATATATATATATATATATATATATATATATATATATATATATATATATATATATATATATATATATACAAATAGAATACAATGAAGAATAAAATACAAAACGTTTAAAACATTAATTTAAAACAGGACTCAATACAACAGTAGAGCAAACAATATTTAATATACACTATTACATATAAGTTCATATGTAACATGTAAAGTTACATGTAAGATCTAATGTTACATGTAAGATCTAATGTTACATTTTCTAATGTAACAGCGTATAATATATATAGAGAGAGAGACTGTTTCGCTGTATCACGTGGTTAGACGTCCAGTTGCCTCTAGCTAAGTTAGATAACCGAAAGAATTGCCGTCAGTCTGGGATTCTACCACTACGCCTTTGGCTCACGGCAGGGATGAAGGTGAATTTAAGCGTATTTATTTTTAGATAAACACACAGTGACTGAGAGAATTTACCGAAGAGACTTGCATTGTTAGCCATAATAGTCACTGTTTACAAAACCACCTTTATATAGGATTGCTGTATACGGAATAAAATTCCAATAACCAGCAAATACTATTCTGAAAAGAGTGCTCAGTACAGATTAGAGCAAATATTATTTATTCGAAAATAATAACATAAATATATTATAAAATCACGACAAAAATACCCACTAAAAATGGTTATTTTTCTAGTGATTTTATAACATATTTATGTTACAATATTCGAATAAATTATATATATATATATATATATTAATGCATGTTTCATTAAATAGTATAGACAAGTTTTGTCTATTTATTTTAAGTAATTTCCTTTCATATTGTCTGATAAGCTTAATCATATTATCTTTGAAAGCGAAAGGAAAATACCATATTGATACATGTTTAAATCCATAAGCCATTATCAAAGATGACAATTTCAATATATCAAACAACACATGGACGAAACAACAATGAGAGTCCGCCCTTGCTGCATGAAAAATTTCAAAGTAACGACAAACTCGTATATACGAGACGCGGAAGCGAAAATCGCGTCGGAGCTCGTGACGTCACACATGACTACGCAAGAGTGAAAAACGAGAAGTATTAAGTATGGGATACAGTTGGTATAAACCAATGGCCTCTGATATAATTTATAGGCATTTAAGAATATTTGTGGAGATTTCATAGTGTATGTTTTCCTTTCGTCTTTCAACGATAATGTGCTTAATCTTATCAGAAAATATGAAAGGAATTTAGTTAAAATAAATAGATAAAACTTGTCTATATTATTTAATTAAACATGCATTAATGAAAAATTGCTGCCGAAATATACACAATATATATATATATATATATATATATATATATATATATATATATATATATATATATATAATTACTTATTTGAATATTACAACATAAATATGTTATAAAATCACGACAAAAGTAGCCATTTTGTTTCAACACTTCTAGTGTCTTTTCAAGTGACGATGTAGAATATAGAATAAATGGTTTTAAAAGTTTCAAATTAATCAACGATCCTTAGCCAGGAGTAAACGCTGTTACATAAGCTAGAGTGACCAATCAAAATACAAGTATAGGATGATTCGAAAAATTTGACAACTAAGCAAGTTTATCATATATATTAAAAGATTTATAAAATTTGAAATTAAAATTAAAAGTAAAAAATTAAAATTACCTATTTAGAAATCTAAATCAAATCTCTATTAAGTTTTAAATTGTAGAATTACCAAGGAGAAAAAATGTAAAAATATAAAAATAAAAATAAAAGATATATATGCTATTTAATTTGTATTTTCATTGAAATTATGTTGAAAGGGATGTTCAGAATCCCAGACATAAATGTATACATTATTGGTTATTGGATCTCACTCCGTATATACCAATCCTAAACTTGTATATATATATATATATATATATATAAGAGTATTTAGGCTGTAAGAATTCTTTTAAACATGTAATGATGAATAATGCCAACAAGGTTTGTCTGTGCATTTTCTTAGTTGTCAATAAATCAATAAATTCAATTAAAGCAATTGGTAAAACCCATATAGAGTGATCCCTCGATTAATACCATTTCAATTAGTGCACTAAAACACGTTTATATCAAAATTAGATTAGTGCATACCTAATACACAATTAGTGCTGTAAAACACTCTTGAGTTGAATCATAGTAATTGAAAACTGATTTTTTTATAGTTACCGATTAATTAAAAAAATTTTAAAATTTAAAAGTCTGTTTTGTCAATTTTGCTTATATTCGATTAATGCGTTTGCAATTTGTACCTAGTTTTTAATGTACATAATAGCCTGACTAATCGAGGGTTCCATATATATATATATATAGATATATATACAGATATATATATATATAGATATATATTGGGATTTACAGATATATAGGTTTCCTCATATAAATATATATACAGAAATAGGGATTCCTATATATATATATATATATATATATATATATATATATATATATATATATATATATATATATATATATATATATATATAATCACTCGATTATATACATATATTTATGAATATACACATCTTATTAGTAATTGAAAATTGATATTTTTATTGTTGAAATTTTTTTATTGTTAATATATATATATATATATATATATATATAGGGATATACAGGGATTCATATATGTGTATATATATATATATAAATATATATATATATATATATATATATATATATATATATATGAAATCACTCCATTATATATACATATATATACATATATATATATAAATCTATATATATATATTTGTATATATATATATATATATATATATATATGAATATATATACATATATTTGTATATATATATATATATATATATATATATATATATATATATATATATATATCACTCGATTATATACATATATATACGAATATACACATCTTATTAGTAATTGAAAATTGATTTTTTATTGTCAAAATTTTTTCAATATTTTCATATTTTTCATGTTTATTTTGACGGTCTTAAAAGGAAATTTCTGTTTTTCCTTAGAAAAAAAATGACGATTTAATTAGATACATAAATTTACATTCATTATAAAATATTGAAATATAAAAGATGTATGCATTTGCTACGGAATGATGAGAAATGGAATCTTCAGCTTAAAATACTAATAATTATGATAGGTTTGGCAAATTTGAAGAGGCAATTTCTCAGTACCGCCAATTATATGAAGAACAGAAGAATAGCATGCGGCAAGCCATTCTGAATGAGGTGTTCATCAAAAATCAGGTTAATAAACATTAATTCATCGCATTTTTATTTTATCTTCTTATATGTACCTGTATTTTAATTAAAAAGTTATCAAATTAGAAAATAATTGTAAATGAGATTAAAATTTCAGGTACAAATAACATTATTTCCTATAAGTCATTATATTCGATTAATGTGTTTTCAATTAGTGCGTATCTTTTAAAGTACACATTAGCCGAACTAACTCGCTTATACTATACACGCTTAGGTGATCATGTATCTTTCGATACATGGTTGACGAGGCAATTTTTTCTCTGCGGTAGACCAGTTGTTATCCAAGTCTATAGAACCCGGTTTGTGCTGCTATTTACCCATAGCTAGGGGGAGAAGAAGAGCATTCATACCTTTCCCAAGGGTATTAGCATGTCAGTCAGTCAGTTATGTGCCATGAATGATACACGCTTAGGCGATCATGTATCTTACGATATATGACTGACGAGGCAGATTCTTTTGTTGCAGTAGGTTGTCATTTCTTTCTGTGGTAGACCAGTTACCGTCCAAGGCTATATTTACCCATAGCTGGTGGGTGATGAAGGGGATTCCTACCTTTCCCGAGGTTATTAACACATCAGTCAGTTATTTTCCATGCATGATACACTCTTAGGCGATCATGTATCTTTTCGATACATGACTGACGAGGCAGATTTCTTTCTGCGGTAGAACAGTCGCCATCCAAAGCTATAGAACCCGTAGGTTGGGTTTCGGGAGAAGAAGAGTATTCATACCTTTCCCAAGCAATGGATCTGACTGGGATTCGGACTCGGCTCTCCGATTCCTCAAACAGAGCTGCAATCCATTGCTCCACCGTACCTCCTAATCGATTAGGGCGTATCTTTTAATGTACATATTAGGCGAACTAATTGAGGAATTTTTGTATATATCATTATCTTGAATCCCAGGGCTCCAATAAGTGTCAGAACGCTGCCAACAAGAACTTGTTTACCATACTGACACGTCCTCTAGTTCTTGGTAATCAGTTATGGATGATATTTTTTTTATGTGCGCATGTTTGCGCGCGTGTGCATTCTAAGGTTCTTTAAAACCAGAGTGCTATATCATGCCATGAAGCTTAATCGCTTTTTTTCCCGAAAAAACTGATTTAATAAACGTGTACACGCGCACACCTACATATATGGAAATAGACACATGTATGTATTTGCAATTTTATTTTGTTCGCCAGTTTCACATTGGTTTGATTGAATTTTGTTGAATAATTTCTTTAAACGATTTATTTGATAATATCTGAATCGAATGTGACGCAGTTCATTACATTTTATCAATAAAAACCTACTGCGTTGGCAGAGGCACGCCGTACGCATGTAATAGAGAAGAAGACACCTATATATCTATATATATTAAAAAGAAGAGAGAAACCGCAAACGCTTTTGGTTGTAATGTGGATTTAAAAAAAAAATATTATGCTTTATTTTCCATAATATTAATACACGAGTTTCCGGTCTCGCGACCTTTATTAGGCAAAGCGTGTAGATTTCCACATATTATTAAAACTAATTCATTTTTTTCTTTATGCTTTTCGATGTTAAATATTCTCGATATGAGACATTCTTTTTTTTGTGTTAGTAATCCAAACGTCTTTCTTGAACTGGCAGTGAAAAGTTCTGCGTGAAGGGTTATAAAACAATTAAGATTGGTTCTAGAAATGATGGAGTAGTTATCTGCATGCTTATCTTTTAATGACCCCTGTGTGTTCTTAGATCTATTTCCATTTTCGTGTGCTTTTGATAGCATGCGTGTATATATGTGTATATCCCCTCTGCATACATACACACTGTCTCACTACGAAGAATCAGGGAACACATCTGGTACACACATACACATAGACACACACATACACAAACACACACATACCGTTCCATTACAAGGAATCAATACATACATACACACACATAACGTATAATATATATATATATATATATATATATATATATAAAAGTGGACATGGAAGTCAGCACTTAGAGGCGACAGTCTGTTTCATGCTAGTGCAATCGTCAGGCGACTAGTGCTGTTATTTTTCTCGGCTATTTATATAAGAGACAGTGGTGCATTATGGGTAGTCTATTTTGGCGGTTACTTTTACCGGAAGTCGCTTATTTGTTTATTTATTTATGTCAAATTATTTTGCTTGATTTTGTTTGTTTTTTTATTTTTATTTTTATTTTTATCTTATATATTTATTTATTTATTCTTTTATTTTGATCGGTGTTTTTGGTTAACGTAGTAAAAATCTGTTTATATAGCTTATTGTTGGTATTCTATAATGGCCGTCATTTACCGGAAATCGCTTGTTCGCTTATTTATTTGGGTCAAATTGTTTTGCTTGTTTTTATTTATTTTCATTTTTATTTTTAGCTTATATATTTGTTTATTTGTCATTGATTAAATCTGTTTGTTGAATTTTGGGGTGTGATGTTGTGGTTTTTTCTGACTATTATTTAGGTGGGAACAGTTTTTAATTTATCTATTTAGGTTGGTTATCTTTATTTGTTTTTGTTTTGTTTTGTTTTTTAAACGGCTAGTTTATCGTAATCGGTTGTTAGTTTATTTATATATTTGGATGTATTTAGATCGATTTATTATACTTGTTGTTATTTATTTGTTACACTATATCTTTTTGGCTTTCGGTTTTTAAGTAACGTAGTATATTATCTTTTATTAATGTTTTTTATTTTTTTATTTATTTTTTTTTTATTATTATTATTTTTATTTGTATAACAGTTATAACTTTCGTCCGTTCTTTTGTTTTGATTTTATTTCGTATATTCTAACAGGTGTGGTTTTGTGATTTGTTTGGAGTAATTTATTTTGCTTATTTTATTGTTGTTTGTTTATATATTTATTTATTTTAAGTTACGTAGTAAAAATTTGTTTTCATGTCTACATTTTGAGATTAGCTCGGATCTTTTATTTAATAATTTATTTTGTTCAAGGAAGGTAATGATAGCTATTTTTTCATCCAAGCAAAGTTTGCAGGTTTTTGATAGGTTGTTGTAGGCTGATGATTTTTTCCTTATTTTCTAAGATATTTTTGGTGTGGTGTGTGTTTTGTTTTTTATTTCCCAGATATACTTAGAAAGCATTGTGCTGTTCGCATATTTACTATTTGTGAAAGACATTTTGTGTACATAATTTCTTTGTTTCCATGGTCCTTCGGTTACTCCTATATATACTTTTTCTTCATTATCTGCTGATTTTGTGGTGGCTTGGAAGATTACGTTGTTTTGTAAACAATTACCGTTTAAGGGACATTCGTTTTTTATTCTGCAGTTGCACGTGGGTTTAATTTGTTCGTGTGGTTTGTTAATAATTTTTCTGTTGTGCTTTTTTATTATTTGTGCCATGTTCTCGGTGCAACTGTAGCTGATTTTTACTGTGTTTTTGTTGAATATTTTGTGTAGGGTGCTTGATTCCGGGAAGTGTTTGTGTAAAAGCTTGAAGAATATTTTTCCTATGTTTGTTTTTACGTTTTTGCTGTACGGTGGGTTGAACCATATGATATTTCTTTTTCTGTTGGTCTTTTTGTGTTCTGTGGTGAGTATGTGAGTGTTGCTGGGAATCCGCTATCTTTTAGGGCTGTTTCATAGTCTTTCTTGGCTTTGTTAAATATAGATTCATCGGAAGAATTGTCGGAAAGCCTGCAGTTAATCGATTTAGGTATCTGTTTGATTATAGAAGGCTGGTGGTTGGAGTATATATGTATGTACTGTGGTTTATCATTCGGTTTTCTGTATGGTTTGTGTGTGCCTTTTCTTAGGTTGAAGGTGACATCTAGAAAATCTACTTCGTTTAGGTTAGTTTTTATATCTATCTCGAATCCGTTATTTTTGAAAATTTTAATTATTGCTTTTCTAGTTTTATCAGTTGGAAACAAAGAAATTATGTACACAAAATGTCTTTCACAAATAGTAAATATGCGAACAGCACAATGCTTTCTAAGTATATCTGGGAAATAAAAAACAAAACACACACCACACCAAAAATATCTTGGAAAATAAGGAAAAAATCATCAGCCTACAACAACCTATCAAAAACCTGCAAACTTTGCTTGGATGAAAAAATATCTATCATTACCTTCCCAGAACAAAATAAATTATTAAATAAAAGATCCGAGCTAATCTCAAAATGTAGACATGAAAACAAATTTTTACTACGTAACTTAAAATAAATAAATATATAAACAAACAACAATAAAATAAGCAAAATAAATTACTCCAAACAAATCACAAAACCACACCTGTTAGAATATACGAAATAAAATCAAAACAAAAGAACGGACGAAAGTTATAACTGTTATACAAATAAAAATAATAATAAAAAAAAAAAAAAATAAAATAAAAAATAAAAAACATTAATAAAAGATAATATACTACGTTACTTAAAAACCGAAAGCCAAAAAGATATAGTGTAACAAATAAATAACAACAAGTATAATAAATCGATCTAAATACATCCAAATATATAAATAAACTAACAACCGATTAGGATAAACTAGCCGTTTAAAAAACAAAACAAAACAAAAACAAATAAAGATAACCAACCTAAATAGATAAATTAAAAACTGTTCCCACCTAAATAATAGACAGAAAAAACCACAACATCACACCCCAAAATTCAACAAACAGATTTAATCAATGACAAATAAACAAATATATAAGATAAAAAATAAAAATGAAAATAAATAAAAACAAGCAAAACAATTTGACCCAAATAAATAAGCGAACAAGCGATTTCCGGTAAATGACGGCCATTATAGACTACCAACAATAAGCTATATAAACAAATTTTTACTACGTTAACCAAAAACACCGATCAAAATAAAAGAATAAATAAATAAATATATAAGATAAAAATAAAAATAAAAATTAAAAAACAAACAAAAAACAAGCAAAATAATTTGACATAAATAAATAAACAAATAAGCGACTTCCGGTAAAAGTAACCGCCAAAATAGACTACCCATAATGCACCACTGACCCTTATATAAATAGCCGAGAAAAATAACAGCACTAGTCGCCTGACGATTGCACTAGCATGAAACAGACTGTCGCCTCTAAGTGCTGACTTCCATGTCCACTTTTTTATTTACACACGCTCTATCTCTGATATTGAGCACTTTACCCCATAAATATAGCACACTTTAAGACTATATTTCTGCATATATATATATATATATATATATATATATGATGAAAAAATTCAGATATAGAAGAAAATATATATGTAAAAAGATTATATAAATAAAAACAAATGGGGAAAAATTCTTTACCGATATGATTCTTCTTCTGGAGCATTTGCAATATAAAACATATCATTTGCGTTCATATCGTCCATTAGAGGGCGAAACGCATCGGTAAAGACTAGGTTTTAATTTTCTCTTTATATATTTATATATATATATATATATATATATATATAGTTTAATGTATGCTATATTTAGAGATGAAAGGGATGAATATGAGAGATAGAGCGGATGTTAATGTAAAAGCAGAAACATAGGTCTACACAGACCATGTCTGCTTTATATATAAATATATTTAAAGACATTTTTATGTTTAATATGCTTTTTATCGATACAAGTATTTAAGTAAATGCTCTGTTTATAATAAACACTATTAAATAACATTTACCGGCCTGAATGTCCGAGAAATTTTCATAGAAAATATTCGTCCTCCGACAGGATTCGAACCTGTATCCTATACGGAACCGTCATATAACCTGACGTGCCGAAACCGATTCGGCCACTAAGGATCGCTCGGTTGGCCAGGTCGAATTTACTGCTTATAAACTTCAATCTTCCGTGAATCTCTCACGTTCATTCATAACTGCTCATGGCGTATCAAATGTAAACAAATGACGTCACACAAATAAGTCCGACAAATATTTAAAGACATTTTTATGTTTAACATTGTTTTTTTTTTTAATTTATTTTTGTTTTTGTTTTTTATTGATACAAGTAAAATCGACCTTGCCACCCTTAGTGGCCGAAACGGTTAAGGTACGTCAGGCTATATGACGGTTTCGTATAAGATACAGGTTCGAATCCTGTCGAGGATGCATATTTTCTATGAAAATTTCTCGGACATTCAGGCCGGTAAATGTTATTAATACTGTTTATTATAAACAAAGCATTTACTTAAATATTTGTATCTATAAAAAGAAAAAAATGTCTTAAATAAGATTATTATATTATTACATTTAGAGAAGTAGGAATAAATTATCATCAGTTAGGTCTAGATTTAATATTCAAAGTGAATTTGACTACAAATGAATCTTATATTGGGAGTAGAACTAGGGTATAATAGCTGATGGCTTCAGCGCCATGTTCACAGAGAAATGAGGATTCATTCGTAGGTTCAAAATTGCTTTACCAAAATTGTAATGTTAATTCATTTTTATATTTACAATTTACTGCTGTTTCGTAACTTTGATTTAATAGTTTTTCTTTACCAGGGTATTTAATTATTTGTATTTTCACCTGTAGACAGAAAAAACACGGTTCGGTTACGTTCATGACTTCGAGATTCTAGCCTGTTTGAGTTTTCTCCATCTAAGTTTGGGAGTTTCATTCTTGTCCTTTAATTCACAAAAAAATACTTGGGAAGTGAGT
>OZ038518.1:8170606-8253106 GCA_964036315.1 Acanthosepion esculentum | reverse complement strand
GAGAGACAGATACATACATACATACAAAGATACATACATACATACATAGATTGCAGCTATAGATGCTAATTTCGATAAAAATCTCGAAGAGTCTTCTGTGAGAAGATCATTACTTGCATGCAGATAACATTCAATTCCTGCCAAATGTTTTCAACTTCCTACCTAGTTTCTCTGAAGTTTTGTTTGTCTGTAGAAAATTGGATCAATTCACTTTTTCCAAACCAAAATCGATTCCACACGTTTCTTTGACGCCAGCTAAGATGAAAATGTCTTCGTTAAATGGCGCAAAGAGAAGTGCTTAAAAGAATTTCAGCCATTTCCTAAGAGATACTTTTCAAAGCCTTTTTGCTGTCGTTTTGTAAGTACGTTTTATTTCGCCGGCCATGATGACAGAGAAGCCATTTTCTCCCTGTAATGGCGGGAAAAATATCTATTCGTCAGATCCCGGATTCTGTTTGTTTGTGAACGGATGTGAAAAGGATTTTATTATTGGTTCTGCATGCTTTTGATTTCTTTATAGTTTTCTGTTCCACAATTTTTTTTGTTTTTTATTTATTTATTTATTTACTTATCTTTTTTTAAGTGGGAGACTCATGCTATATATTTATTGGGGTGTGTTTGATTCTGGAGTGCGTAGAATGTTTACGGTCCGACTATGAGAGACGGGTTCATATCTGCCTGTGGTTGATTTGGTCAAGGTAGTGACGTCTTGATAATATCGACATCGGTAGAAGTGCGGTACCTTCCCTTTGGATCACTTCGTCATTTTTTACGGCTTATCAACCCTTTTACGGTTAAATAAACACGAAAAATATTTTTGGATTATAATAATTTTTTGGAGATAGTAATGGCTATCTGACACAAGTTTTACTATTTAACCCATAGATGGGAGCAGAAGATGTGGATTTCTACCTTTCAAATGGGTAAATCGCAAGACAGACAGGTTCAGTAGCATTGGGTAGCAACTGGTCTACCGTAGAAAGAAATGGCAATCTACTGCGGGAAAAAATCTGCCTCGTCTGTCATGCATCGCAAGATACATGATCGCCTAAGCGCGTGTCATGCATGGCACATAATTGACTGACTGATATACTAATACCCTTGTGAAAGGTATTAATCCTCTTCTTCTCCCTCCAACTTTGGGTAAATAGCAGGACAGATTGGTTTCTATAAACTTGGATGGCAACTGGTCTACCTCAGAAAGAAATGAAAACCTACTGCGGGACAAAATCTACCTCGTCAGTCATGTATCGAAAAGATACATGAACGGCTAGCGTGTATGAAGCAGGGGAGATAACTGACTGACTGACGTGTTAATACCCCGTATTAACGACCTGAATGTCCGAGAAGTTTTCATAGAAAATATGCGTCCTCCGACAGGAATCGAACCTGTATCCTATATAGAATTGACGTGCTTTAAGCGATTGGGTCACAGAATTGGGCCACATGGAAAATGTGTTTAAAAACAGTAAAATCGATCTTGCTAACCGAACGCTCCTCTGTGGCCGAATCGGTTAAGGCACGTCAGGCTATATGACGGTTCCCTATGTCCTGTCGGAGGACGCCTATTTTCGATGAAAATTTCTCAGACATTCAGGCCGGTAAATGTTGTTAATACAGTTTATTATAAACAGAGCATTTACTTAAATATTTCTATCTATAAAAAGAACGTATAAACATAAAAATGTCTTAAAATAATTGTCGGACTTTGTCCAGTTCATAATATATATATATAATATAGAAAAAAACAACTGAAAAGTTGCAAATTAAATAAATTGAATGCTTTTTTGTGAAAGATATCTATCTATCTATCTATCTATCTCAGACTGTTCCTATCTATCTATCTATCTATCTATCTATCTATCTATCTATCTATCTATCTCAGACTGTTCCTATCTATCTATCTATCTATCTATCTATCTATCTATCTATCTATCTATCTATCTATCTCAGAATGTTCCTATCTATCTATCTATGTATCTATCTCAGAATGTTCCTATCTATCTATCTATCTATCTATCTCAGAATGTTCGTATCTATCTATTTATCTATCTATCTATCTATCTATCTATCTATCTATCTATCTATCTCAGAATGTTCCTATCTATCTATCTATCTATCTATCTATCTATCTCAGCATGTTACTATCTATCTATCTATCTATCTATCTATCTATCTATCTATCTATGTATGTATCTATCTCAAAATGTTCCTATCTATCTATCTATCTATCTATCTGTCTATCTCAGAATGTTCCTATCTATCTATCTATCTATCTATGTATCTATCTATCTATCTATCTATCTATCTATCTATCTCTCAGAATGTTCCTATCTATCTATCTATCTATCTATCTATCTATCTATCTATCTATCTATCTATCGCACTGCCTCTCTCTTTTATATGAGTTACGTGTTTCCGATTAAAAATGATACATGCATCTCGATGTAGAATCGCTATACGTTTCTTATTTTATATATATATATATATATATATATATATATATATATATATATATGCATATGTGTGTGTGTTTGTGTGTGTGTGTGTGTATGTGTGTGCGTGTGTGTGTGGATTATCGTTTTTTTTAAACGAACAATCCGTCCACTTTTCTTCTCAGTTCTGAAATAGAAAGAGATCGCTCAAAGCGAAGCAGTTGGATTGAAAGAGTTGCCAGACTGAGTGTCTGGTGTTAGTGAGACTACAAGATGAATATTGCCAGCTCATTAGTCTGCCAACAATTCTTTCCCTACCTGAATAAACATAGCGATAATGCTGGAAGGAAGACATTGTTCTGTCGGCTTCTAGTTGTCCCCCTTCTCCTCGGATTATCTGCATTGTAGAATTCACAATGGCAAACTGATAATTGAGTTTATTTCTACAATTACTACAACCACGATGACGACGACGACAACTAAAATAATCTCGTATACAGGCTGTCCCAAAAGTGACCAAAGGATTTTAAAAAATTTAATAACTCCTTTATTTTTTTGAATTTACTTCACAATAACAGAGTATTATATACATTAGATACGGGAAATAAATTTACACTAGTTGAAAAAGGTGACATCTTTTAAATGGCGTCCATTTTCTGCCTCAAGTCCACATTGTTTCAGGCGTTAATGCTTCGCCATCTGTTGACGTTCAGTCGTTGGACAGTCTGTGGCTTGTTTGTCATGCACCTTTTCATTGGGATAGTCGCAATAGGAGGAACTCGGGGCTTGTCAGACCCGGGGAAACGTAGTGGCCAGTTTATGCCACAGCTGCGCGAAAATCTGCCTGAGAAGCTGAATTGTGGCGTATAGAGGTGTTAGCCACTGCTCGATTACTTCAAGTTGTCTCAGTGTCTTAGTTACTATATATAATATCTTATGCCTAGTAGATAGATAAGTATAAATAGAGAACAACAGGTAAACATAGGCGACAGCTCTACCTAGCAAACCCGGAATGCTATTCAGAACAAGAGTGCTGTACTACGACTACTACTACGCAGAGATATATGCAAAACAGAAAAGTATTATTGGTAATTTTAATATAAATAGATTATATAATATATTTATATTAGTATATAATAATATATATTACTATATAAAATAAAATAAAAATATACATATAAATATATATATAAAAATATATATATACAATATATATATAAAATAAATAAATATATATAAATTATATAAAATAATATATATATATATATATATATATATATATATATATATATATATATATATATATATATATGTGTGTGTGTGTGTTAAAAAGAAGAGAGGTACCGCAAACGTTTTCGGTTGTAATGTAGATTTTTTTTAAAAATATTATTATTTGTTTTTCATAATTTTACAACACGTGTTTCTGGTCTCGCGACCGTCTTCAGGTAAAGGGTGGAGATTTCCACATATTATTAAAAATAATAATTTTTTTTCCTTTATGTTTTTCAATGTTAAATATTCTTGATATGAGACATTCTCTGTTTTTCTGTTAGTAATTCGAATGTCTTTCTTGAAATATATATATATATATATATATATATATATATATATATATATATATATATTTATATATATAATAATATATATTACTATATAAAATATATTGCTGATATAGTCACTATAAAAATGTATATTTATACTTTCATACTTTTGGGTTTTTTTTGGGGGGCTGGGATCCTAACGGTTGCTTGCATCTTAGGTCAAAGTGGTTCCCTAATAGCTATAAATTCCAACTCTGCTATGTCAATCAACATCTCTAGATGCCTTGATCTGTCCCCGTCCTTCTCTTCATCCTTTCCTCTATCACGCTTCTTTACTCTTGCTCTCACTCTTTAACCCCTTGCGTGCTTGTGGCACTCCCACCTTGCTTGGGATGATATGCTTAAAAAAAAATAATACATGGTTGTGTGGATATCATCACCGGAGGCGGTGATATGTGTGTTTTATGTTGTAGTTTTGTTGTAGTTATATTTTTTGTCGAAGTTATATTTTGGAATACAATTCTTTCAGAAATTTCAGGTTATTATATGCATTAATGTCGAGAAAGAGTTCTTTCAAGCAAATTGGTTGACTGATTTTGCTTGGCAGCATATCAACCTCTGTTATTTAATGCTGAAATCTAAATATTTTGAACGCAATTGTATGCCTTTAAATACAGATATAACGTATTTGTAGTATCGTATTCAGATTAGACAGACAAGTATAAATACAGAACAATTGGCGAACATAGGGTGGCTATGCCTAGCAAGGACACCTCTACGTGGTGTAATTGTTATAAAGCTTGTCTTGCTAGATCAATTACGACTAAGTAGTGGGTGCCCCATACTTTCAGCCTTGTGCCACATCTAAGCTGGGCTTAGAAAATCACGAGGGCAACTCGATGTGGTGTAATGGTTAACGAACGTGTCTCGCGAAATCAGTTACGTCTGAGTAGTGAGTTCAATCCTCACTGGGTGCCCACTACATTCGGCCTTGTGCCACATCTAAGCTACGCCTAGAAAATCTGAGCTTGCTGCGATCTGATCTAGCAAGACGGTTGAACTCTCTGCCTTCGGGCAGAGAGGAACCCGGATAAGACTCTGTCGAAGGACAGAGTCTCGTTCGGGGACGTTGACCAACCCGATCCTGTTTTTACGGTTTATACTGGCATTTTTTGACCGGGCCTACGGGCTCGGATAACCCACGTAAAACTCGGCCTTGTGCCACATCTTTCCCTCGTGTGTGTGTGTGCGGGGGGGGGACAAGTAAATATTGGCTACGCCTAGAAAACACGGTGGAACTGTACTACGATTATTACAACGCAGAGATATATGCAAAGCATAACACTATAAAAGCAAACCAAAAACTGAAATCGTCTGAAAATGAAACGGCTTTACCAAAATAACTGGTGGGGAAGGGTTGGCTCTTGGAATATATATTTCGGACGTCCCAATACGTCTTCGGATCTCATTGTTGCCCTTTCCGTCCTATGGTTACCATTTTTTTTTATCTTAAATATTTCTAGCAAATTATTAATTATAAGTTTTTCTTTCTAGATTCTTCGCCTTTCTTTCCAGCATTTTGTTTCATTTACATCGATTTCCCTGTCTTACTTATTGATTTTTTGTTATTGTCTCTTTGTTTTTTCAATCAAACGTAACAGTAATTGTATCGCCCGACATTCCGTTACATTTACTTACCCCTCCATCCAAATCACTTCCGCTGTTTGGGTTTGCGAGTTCAAGAAAGAGGCTAAAGTATTTTTAGACCGTATGAACTTTGTCCGACCTTCAATGAAAACAGAGAAATACAATGATGAATTTCGTTCCTTGCTTTTCTTTTATTTTTTGCCTGGTTTGTTTGTTTCTTTTTTTTTGTTGTTGTTTTTATTATCTGTCTGTTTGTTTATCGGCATATCAAAATCTTATGGGTCATTTAATTTCTTGGGAGCATTAGTACAGTAGTCACCTCTATAGCGCGGGCCTTGGGGTCCAAGATGGCCGACGCGCACTGCAAGTGAATCGCGGTAGCTGGGAGGCTTTCAATGAAAACAGAGAAGAAATAAATAGATGATGAATTTCTTCCTTTCTTTTCTTTCATTTTTTGCGTGGTTTGTTTGTTTCTTTTTTGTTGTATTGTTGTTATTATTGTCTGTCTGTTTGTTTATTGGCATATCAAAATCTTATGGGTCATTTAATTTCTTGGGAGAATTAGTACAATTGTCACCGCTATAGCGCAGGCCTTGGAGTCCAAGATGGCCGACCCGCGCTGCGAGTGAATAGCGGTAGGAGAAAGTGTGGGAGATAATAGGAGGTTGAACACCTACCTGATTTTTGGGTCCTATTTGCTCTATTTCGCGATATATACCGTAGATAATTGCTCGAAAAGAACCTCAAAAAATTATACTAATTTACGCCAATGATTCCATAAGAAATTTCGGGTAATTTACTTTTTAAGCCCCACGCTAAGTATCTAATAACAATTTCCCGAAAAGTATTTTTTTTATTCTAGATTTACATGCCTAATTCGAAAATAACCAAAATTTTTATAAAAATCTACCGTTTTTGAGTTATCGACATTAAAATTTCGGACTCATTCGTATCGTTGTAGGCTAGAACACGGCAGCCATTACTGGCGTTGTAGGCTAGGACACGGCAGCCATTACTGGCGTTGTTTGCATCTGCGCGTGCGCAATAATCGAGACAAGTGAATGTCTATTCCGCTAACAAATATATATAAACAACGCTCGATATTATAGGAACTCTCTGATCGAGTGTGAAATAGAAGTATGAAGTAACCATGTGTAATTATCAACAGTACAGATGGATTCGTTGTGAACCGGCCGAGGTGTCAACATTTCGCAAAATTTGGGCTGTTTGATCATCATATTCAAAGTAAAACGTCTGAAAAATGGGTGTAATTATTAAAATAAATAAGGACCCATCTGATGCTCACTGTCTGTTCTGGGTATCGTGAAGAAGATGGGCCAGAAATTGGTAAAATAGGGCGGAATTTCTAAAAGCTCAGGGTACGTGAGAAAAATCTTGCGGTCCACTACCCACACGCGGTACTCCGGGTACCGCGGTAAACTGGTTCACCTAATAGCGGTGGACTACTGTAATTTATTTTTAAAAATGTATTGCTAGCATTTTTTTGTTTGTTTGTTAAAAAACGCATTGGTGGTAAATGTATTTTTATATTCTCATAGAATTTTAATGCCAGTTTTCCCATAGTTATGACCCTAACAGATGCTACTACCCCGTAGTAGGGTGAACCTGGGAACAACACATAAGATGAGGCTCCACGTTCCTCAAAACCACCCGATTAAAATTATTGCTGCCGGATGTAGTTAATCGTCATACCCAAGACGGTTGTTGAAGTGGATTCTATTTCAAAGATTATTTTCTCGTTTTTCTTTACTCATTCTTTCTTCTATATTTTTTTTCGTTTTTTATCTGTTGGTTACAACTTTTATATCTTTTGTGATATCAATGAACACTAGTTGTCACTTTTGGGATGTTAACGAAAACTCGTTGTCACTTTCGTAATGCTCGTTGTAGTCGAGACTTTGTAATCGCAGATACAACTATAGTAACGCCGTTGAACAATTCTGGTGTCAGACGCCTTCGAATAACACTCGCGCTAATAGTACTTGCTCGATAATACTCGCTCGAATAGTAACCACCGAATAGTGATCTGAATAGTGAAATAGTATAATGAAAAGAGTAGAGAAAATCTACCATCCGTCCCTACATTGAATATTGCTGCCATTTCTGGTCTGGTGTTCCCGATTTTTGTGATGTCAACGAACACTAGTTGTCACTTTTGGGATGTCAACGAAAACTCGTTATCACTTTCGTAATGCTCTTTGTAGTAGAGACTTTGTAATCGCAGATACAACTATAGTGACGCCGTTGAAGAATACTGTTGTCAGACGCCCTGTACTTGCTCGATAATACTCGCTCGAAAAGTAACCAGCGAATAGTGATCCATACAGTGATCTCAATAGAGAAATAGTATGGTGAATAGTACAGAGATAGAGGATAGTGTAGAAACAGTGATCCGTATAGCAATAGAGGATAGAATAGAGATGGTGATCGTTTAGACGTCACGCTGTTTTTCATATACATATTTCCTTACTATCACGTGGTATACTTATTCAAAATGGGATCGCCTGTGTTCGCTCTCTGGCGATCTAGGTTCAAACTCAAGTGTCGTCAGCGACACTTTATTCCTATATAACAATATCTTCTTTAACCATTTTGTCTTTTCTTTCTTTCTTTCTTTCTTTCTTTCTTTCTTTATTTTTCTTTCTTTCGTTATTATTATAATTATTGTTCGTTTTCTCTACGAGTTTTCAACAACTTTTTTTATCTGTAGCAGAATGTTCCCCGCCCATATATATATATATATATATATATATATATATATATATATATATATATATATGTGTGTGTGTGTGTGTGTGTGTGTGTGTGGGTGTGTGTGTGTGTGTATGTGTGTTTGTAAACATTCTGCTACAGATAAAGAAAAAGTTGTTGAAAAGTTGTAGAGAAAATGAACAATAATGATAATAATAACGAAAGAATATATTGTCATCCCCAAATATATATATATATATATATATATATATATATATATATATATATACTGGATGTAGTAGGAATAATGAAAAAAAATGACTAACTTCATATATTTATATTAAAATTACCAATCCCGTGTATGACGATGAACTACATCTGGCAGCCAGGTATCTGATCGGGAAATTTTGAGCAGAGAGGAACCACCTCTCAGTTGCTGCTGTTCCCGGGTCCACCCTGTCCCGGGGTGGTAGCACCAGTTAGGGTCCCAGCTATGGATGAATATGACCCACCCACCCCCAAACAAAAACGAAATATTATGAAAGTATAAAAACTACATTTTATAGTAAATATACCAGCAATTATCTACAATACATATTTATAATGTAATTATGAAATTCGAAGGTCTCAAAGAAATTAAATTTCGGCATTAAATGACCCATCAGGTGTTACTATGCCGTTAAACAAACAAATCAATCCATGAATGATATTCTATCCTTTGTCGTTGTGGCAAAGAAGAAAAAAAGATTAATCTAGTCACCTTCGAAAGGTTCAGGCTGAAGGGACAGGTGAAAGCCGGGATTATATTTTGATTACTTTAAAGCCCCCAAGAAAATTGAATTTCGGCATTAAATGGCCCATAATGAGTTAATGTGCCCTTAAGCAATGAAATCAGATCAAATCAAAACCTTGATTCACGAACGAGAATTCTTCGTTTTTTTTTCTCATTCTTTCTTAAAGATTTTCCTTTCTTTCTTTCTTTCTTTCTTTCTTTTTTTAATTTTTCCTTTTTTAATTTTTCTTTTTTCTTTCTATTTTTCTTTCTTTCTGAATTTATTTTCCTTAACACCATCCCCTCTCTCTCTCTCTTTCTCACTCATTCTTAATTCATAACTTTTTCTTTCTTATTCTCTCTCTTCTTTCTTTCTTTCTTTCTTTTGTCATTCTTTCTTTTTTAATTTTTCTTTTTTTTTTCTATTTTTCTTTCTTTCTTGATATATTTTTCTTAACAACATCCATTATCTCTCTTTCTCACTCATTCTTAATTCATACTTTTTCTTTTTTATTCTCTCTTTCTTTTTCTTTCTTTCTTTCTTTCTCTTTGTCTATTTTTATTTTCTTTTTATACTTTCTTTCCTCATTGCTTTTTTATATTTTTATTTCTTCGTTTCTTGCTTATGTTTCGAGCATCGAAGTTAAGCAGCGCCGAGCCCAGTCAGTACCTTGATGAGGGAACATTTGGGAACATCGCGTACTGTCAGCAACCTCCTCCCGAAATCCGAAATGATAAATAACCAAAACGGAGGTTAGGAATTAAAATCAACAAAATACAATACTCGCCAGCGGCGTGAAGTAGGTAAACCACTGCTAGTGGTGGACTACTTAGACACCATATTACCCCCCACTTACAATAGTGTCTCAAGTATTTATGGGGATTGGGACATGCCCATTAGTGCTCATAGGTACGGTACATAACTGATGTACACACATTTTACAACAATTCGCTATTCTTAATTAAAAGCCGTCTGAGTGTGGACCTTTTTTCTTTCATTCGTAACACGGAGGAAATGAGGGTGAGTCGACTCCGTGGAATCATCATGGCGTGTCCTAGCTGTACATGATTAAATATATTAAAGGAATCCTTTGAAAGACTTCAACTGATTCTGCCAGTCAGAATCGCTTGACATCAGGACCTTGCTTCACTAATCCTGGGTCTGACGATAAATTACACCCGGCAGCATTTTTCTGATCGGGAAATTGAAAGTTTTGAAGAGCGTGGAACCACATCTTAATTGAAGATTCACCTTGACCCATTGTGGTAGCACATATTAGGGTCCTAGCTATGGGCAAATAGTGAATCCCTAAACAAAAGCGAAACACTATGAAAGTATAAAAATACATTTTTATAGTAAATATACCAGCAATACATTTTTATATACAAAAAATGACCAACTTTATATATTTATATTAAAATTACTAAAATACATTTTATCGCAAAATGACTAACAAATCATTTTATCTGTAGTTGAAAGCATATAATTATAGTCAAAATATATTTAGTTGAAGCCATAACATTGTGTAAGAAACAAAACTTCGGTTCTCGAGCAACATTGCCGAACCGAGCCGAACCTAGCCGAGCCTAGCCGAACCTAGCCGAACCGAGTTAACCCGAATGGAATCATTTCTGAGACGACCGCCATGTTGTATACATTCATGTCTTGTGCTGTGTTTTTCTTTTCCAATTTTATTGTACTGTGCCTTTTATTCTCTTCATTTGTCCTCAGTCATGGCTCAAAAGAAAGCTAGCAATGATATTGGTGAAATAGGTTTTGCAACTGAAAATTCGAGATGAAAATGCCTCGGTTATCGAATAAAATTCCGGTTCTCGAACAATAATGCCGAACCGAGCCGAACCTAGCCGAACCGAGCCGAATCTGCTCGGACCGAGCAGAACCTAGCTAAACCGAGTTAATCCGAACGGAATCATTTATTAGTCGACCGCCGTGTTTTCTTTTCCAATTTTATTGTGCTGTGACTTTTTTCTCTCCTTATTCTTCCTCAGTCATGGCACCAAAGAAAGCTAGCTGTGATGCTGGTAAAGGAAAAAGAAAAGTTAAGAGAAAAAACAATTGTTGATGATATTGTCTCTTCCTAATCAGTTTTATATGGCAAAATCAACGATCTATACTATTCTCATAAATAAAGAGACGATCATGTCTATCTTTCCTTTTTCCAAACAATAACATCTCTTTCCTTCACTTTCCACTTACGCCATCAACTCTCCTACATACAGGTACTGTAGATTTAAAGGGTTCGTTTATATTTTATCTATTTAGTACTGGGTTTATTTATTATTTCTTAGATTTAATTATTAAAGAACTGTTGTAAAAGTTTAAATAAGCAATCATCTTGGGACAAGGAACGAATTAATCCATTTTACATTGATTCCTATTGGAAAAATAGTTTCGGTAAACGGACATTTCTGATTACGAACGCGCTTCAGGATATCCGTGAACCGAGGTTCCACTGTGCCATATTCTTATTACTTCAAAACTCTCAATAAAATTAAGTTTTGGCATTAAACGACCCATAATGTTTTGATCTGCCGTTAAACAAATCAATCCGTCGATCAAATAATTCCCACACCTATCGCCCAGAAATACATTACCCATAATGGTAAGATATTAGCTAGATGAAGATGTAGAATCGTCCATGTTATTTTAACACCCCTGCTGTGGGAACAATCTATTCTTTACACCCACGTAAAATTAGCTTATCCAATGAAAATTTCATATTTCCGATCTGAGAATTCTATTGGCTTACAGCTCGAAAATTCGAAAGCTCACGTGAAAAGAAGTAAATTGCGCCAAAATTCTGTGAGCCGATTTTGATATCCGAGAACTTATAAAAGAAAGATTTTGGACTGACCAAGTCCGTCAGCGGATCGAACACAGAGAGATGCCAAACAAAACAACGCTACTCAAAACAATAACTTTCCCGCGCAAAAAGAACATCACTGACTCAACGACAACTGGCCCGAATAATCCTCTGTGACCAAGAAAGATTTTCGAAATTTAAACAAACTTTGCTTACCTAAAGTGAACAAGAAAATATTCACTACTATTTAAGTAAAAATTACGATCGAACTAAAACCTTAACTACAGTTAAGGGTACGCAACTTCAGATGACTTAACCAAAAACAGTACGTAAATAATTGCATACACATTCATGTTGAATTGTAAATGAACATTTAATTTACCAAAAACTCATTCTACCATAACTTTGTAATAGTACACGAATATATTGAAACACTCGAAGAATCCGGATATTATAATACAAGACATCATTAACACACCAACTTTTGATAACATAAAACATCATTGTAAATATTGTTTAATTGTATATAAATGTGCGTATTATTTGAATTGAATTATTGCCTTGTTGTGTTTCATATGTTAAACATTTTTATTGTTGAGGATGAATGTTTAGAACACACCAGCCTAACAACCAAATCCTTCTGATAATTTCCAACACTAGTTAAAGAAACGTATTACATTCTACTCGTCCCCAACAAAGACACCAATGCCAATAAAGACTTACCATCCTGTGCCAGATATTTCCGGGCAGCATGTAATGATTTTCTAAGGGCTGCTTAGATGTGGCACAAGGCCGAAAGTATGGAACATCCAGTGAGGATCGAACTCACAGCTCAGTCGTAATTGTTCTAGCGAGACAATTATGCTAACCATTACACCACGCCGAGGTGCATTTCTGGGCGGTATGTATGGGAGGTATTTCTACCGCACACAGTACATATATATTTATTCAGCTCTCAGAACAGGTACGTGAAGGGAACAGGCCAGGTGCCCAAGGGTGCATGGAACGACCCTCAGATCACACCTGCTCATGGGATCGATGATGATCATGATGATGACGAGGTATGGTGATGATGAGACTCGTAGCCACTTCAAAGGAAAAGAGTGCACACAGACCGGCTATTTAACCCATATCTAGGGAGAGGAAGAACAGACCCGCACCTTTTCAATTTTCGAGTAGATGACTGTTATACACACGCATACAAATAGGGGGAAGTGAGGCTGATTGTTCCATTGGCAGTGCTTCGCCAAATGGAAGAATAAATCTTCCAACAAAGAATGTATTATGTTACTCATGATATGGAACTCCCAAATAGACTTACATTTGAATTCTCTTATCTTTTTCTTTTTTTTTTCTTTTGGCGTTTCGTCTTTCGTCTTTCCTGAACAGTACGCTGGAGAATCATTCGTTTTAGCCAATTACCAATTTCTCTGGTTACAGTCTCTGAGACAAGCTTGTTCATTGTGAGGTCAATATACTATATACTAAGGGAGGTAATCAATGCGGCTTCAGATATATTGACTCGGGGAAGAGAAGGGACAAGCAGGCGGAGTGCAGAATCATTGCTACTGCATTTGACGGGAGAAAGATAAATCATAAGGCACCCGTCGTCTGCGACTAGCCCTCATTTAGGCAACGAAGATATACCTACACGGGTTCGTCAAAGTAAAGCTTAAATGTATGCTTTACGAGGACAGACCTGAAACGAACCATTCCTTTCATGGCTGGTTCGATTCTGGACCAAACGTGTGCGAATTTCGGCGGTTCACAAACGCGCAAATACATTTGGGATAAGGACGACGTAATTGCTGGTTTTCCCAGAGCCACCCTCTACCCCCGGGTGGTAGCACCTGTTAGGGTCCTAGCTGTGGGCAAATAGTTGAACCCAAACCCGTCTTCGTACTGTGTAAGACGATAAATTACATCCCGCGTCCTGAGTATGGTAATAAACGCCCTGCATAAGACGATAACGTACATCCGACAGCAAGGCCTCTGATCAGGATATTTTGAGGAGCGTGAAACCACTGGTGTTCTTTACCTGTGGTGTTAGCACCTGTTAGGGTCCCAACTATGGGCAAGCAGTTAACCTCAAACTGGGGACAAAAAACTATGAAAGTGTAAAAACAGTTGGAGGAAACAAAATATTACGAGCAATAAAATAAATGTCGGAATAAAATAACCCATTGAGATGTTGATATGCCGTAAAACAAACCAAAGCAAACGACTATTCTTCTGGCTAGACTTACATGCTTTAATGTGGCAACCACTTCAGGAGAAGGAAAATTCAGAATTCAAAACCATCATCAAGAGAAAGGGGCCACATCAGACTAACATGACCTAGGTACACCATTGTTGATTATACACCCTGTGGGCGTGTACACACACACACACACACACATACACACACACATACATATATATATATTGTCATCCACAGACAGACTGTTTCGCTGTATCACAGCTCATCAGTGTGGCTAGACGTCCGGTTGCCTCTAGCTAGAATCGAAAACCGGCTGAAGTCGCGTCAGTCGGAAATTTTACCCTGAAGCCGTTGGCTCACGGCAGAGAAGAACCGAATGGGTGAATATAGGTAGTTACACGAGCGATCGATCGTATACAAATACATATAAATAATCTATAGTGAAAAGAAAAACAAGTGTTAAGTAACAGAGCTATTTAATATATATATATATATATATATATATATATATATATATATATATATATATATATATATATATATTAAGAAATAGACATAATAAATTACATTAATTGCACAACTCCAAGATTCATGCCAAAACAATTTACATATAATTATGTTATTTATTTTTATTTATAATATATATTTATTGTGCTATTAATATAACATATTACGTATATTTCATTATATATATATATATATATATATATATATATATATATATATATATATATATATATATATATATATATATATATATGATTAATGAAAATCTTGCTAATCCGTATGGATAATGCCAAAAAATATAACATCCGGAGAGCTCAATGTTCAGTCAGAGCGAATAATTTAATTTAAAGAAAAAAAAAAACACTTTAAGTTATCATTGTAATAATTTAATTCACCAGAGAATTTATTATTCTCTGGGTCTTCAATGTCTTGTCCTTACCCCCGCTCCTCCTCAAGTATTGTAGTAAAAATTAAAATAAATTCTAAAGTTCTCTCTTCCCTCCAAAATTTCGAACATGACTCTCACACTATTCCTGATCACCCTCTATGTCCCCTTATAATACATTTTTATAATTACATTTTTTTTACCATTGAGATTATTTTGTAAGAACCTGAATAAATGAAAATCAAAAGGAGCAGTGGTGAATATGGCAGGTTTGGGTAACACATCCCAGACATGCTGTAGTCATTTTTGCCGGCTAGCCAAAGAAACGCGAGATCTGGCTTTATCCTGATAAAAAACAACCCCTTTCCTGTTCGCCCATTCTGGGCGTTTTTTTTTTCTTGAATTGCTGCTTTTAATTCATCCAGTTGCGAACAGTACTTTTCAGAATCAACTCTCTGGTTACTTGGCAGAAGCTCATAGTACAGGAGTTCTTTTCAATCTCACCAGATGCACAGCATGATTTTCTCAGGATGAATGCCTGCTTTCGAGGAGGCTAAAGTTGGCTCATATCGCTTACTACAGTCTTTTTCGCCGAACATTGCTGTAAACGATCCATTTCTCATCCCCCATCATTATCATTTTTTTTAAGCTTATCACCCCAAGCAAGGCTGGAAGCCACTAGCACGCAAGGGGTTACAGAAGGTTTGGAGGAAGAGCAGATAGTAGTGGTAAAGGAGAGGATGTGGAGAAAAGATAGTGGATCGATCAAGGCAAGGGGGTTACAGAAGATTTGGAGCGAGAGCAGATAGGAATGAAAGGTGAAAGGATGTGGAGAAGGGAAGTGGATAGATCAAGGCAACTGGAGATGTCGATTGACGTTACACTTAAATAGTTGGTGATTGTATTTGTCAGGGAAACAGGGATAGGGAAGGGAGTTCCACAGGTGAGATGTGCGAGACATGAAGCTATTGGAGTAGAAGAGACGTCTACATCTAACAGTTTCAACGGTGAAGGGGTGGGAAAAGCAAAAAAAACTGGTGCATTTTCATTGCGTTTATACAGCAAATCACAGATGAAATGCGATCCAAAATATCATTTCACTCAGCTCATGTGATACCCAAATATCGTCGCGGTTTGAGTACCCCTGCTTCCCTGAATGCTCATGGGCGGTGGATTTTGATAAATCTAATGTTTCGGGCAATTTCCACGCTGTTTAATATGGGTTATTCTCAATCAATGTCTTAGTTTCGTCTTCATCTCCATTTTTCCATCTTCCTAGAATTTCGGTGGTTTCTCGGCAAAGAACTCATTAAGGGTTTTTTTTTTATCATCCAAAGAATTGTAATTTTTTTACCATTGAGATTATTTTGCAAGGACCTGAATAAAATAAAATCCGATGGACCAATGTCTGGTGAATATGGCAGGTGGGGTAACACATCCCAGCTAAGCAGGGACAATTTCTGCCGGCTCGCCAAAGAAACGTGAGATCTGGCATTATCCTGATGGAAAACAACTCCTTTCCTGTTCGCCAATTGTGGGCGTGTTTTTTCTTGAATTGCCGCCTTTAATTCGACAAGTTACAAGTAGTACTTTTCAGAATCAACTCTCTGGTTACTTGGCAGAAGCTCATAGTACAGGATTTCCTTTCAATCTCACCAGATTCACAGCATGACTTTCTTTGGATGAATGCCTGCTTTCGAGGTGGCTAAAGTTGGCTCATGTCGCTTCCCGCGGTCTTTTTCGCTGAGCATTGCTGTAAACGATCCATTTCTCATCAGCCATCATTATTGAAAAAAAAAACAAAAAAACTGATGCATTTTCATTACGTTTATACAGTAAATAACAGATCAAATGCGATCCAAAATATTAGTTTCACTCAGCTCATATGATACCCAAATATTGTAGCGGTTTGAGTACCCCAGCTTCAGTAAGTGCTCATGGATAGTGGATTTTGATAAATCTAGTGTTTCAGGCAATTTCCACGTTGTTTTAATATGGGTTATTCTCAATCAATATCTTGATTTGGTCCTCATCTGTAATGGTGTTGGGGGTCTGCCTGGATGGTCTTCATAAATATAGCTACAATCACCAACTTTTAACTCTGGCATGAACATGACTCCCAACAATCGTTAAAATCCAGGGACACCTTTGTACGTTCCACTGTTCACGATGACAGCCGCAGATACTGTAAATACTAAATAGAGAGTTAAGAGAACAAGGGAAAGCGAAGAACGAGAAGGAGGAATGAGGTGAAAAATCAGATATACAAAAATTAATTGACCAAACTAAAAGAAATTATTCGTAGAGAAAATGGAATGAAAGATCTGACCAAAAGATAAGAAGAAATAATTCTTTATGAATTTAATGGAGAAAAAAGAAGTAAAAGTATAAAAGGAAGTGAATGAGAGAATGAACGAATTTTACACCAAACAATATATATAGAATAAAAAAAAGAATACGTGGTAAAATCGGGAAAGAAAAAGAAGGACAAACATAAGACGAAGAAGAAGAGGAAGAGCAAAATGAGAAGAAGAAGAAAAAGAGGCAGAAGAAGAAGAAGAAGAAAGCTGATGTAGAAGTAACAAAATAGAATAAGAGAAAAAGAAGAAAAGAAGATGAAAAGTGTAAAAGAAGAACAAGTAGGTGCAGGTAAAGTTGTAAAAGAAAAAAGATGAAGCAGAGATATGATGAAGGAAAACAGGAGAAGAAGAAGAAGAAGAAGAAGAAAGAAAGACGGAAAGAGAGAAATAAAATAATAAAAGAAAGTGAATGAGAATGAAGAAATGATGAAGAGATATGAAAAGAGAAAAAGAAGAAGACGAAGAAGAGCAAGAAACTGCTGATGAAGATGTAGAAGAAACAGAATAGAAAAAGAGGAAGAAGAAGAAAGAAAGAAAGAAAAAATAATAAAAGAAAGTGAATGAGAATGAAGAAATGATGAAGAGATATGAAAAGAGAAAAAGAAGAAGACGAAGAAGAGCAAGAAACTGCTGATGAAGATGTAGAAGAAACAGAATAGAAAAAGAGGAAGAAGAAGAAAGAAAGAAAGAAAGAAAGAAAAAATAATAAAAGAAAGTGAATGAGAATGAAGAAATGATGAAGAGATATGAAAAGAGAAAAAGAAGAAGACGAAGAAGAGCAAGAAACTGCTGATGAAGATGTAGAAGAAACAGAATAGAAAAAGAGGAAGAAGAAGAAAGAAAGAAAGAAAGAAAAAATAATAAAAGAAAGTGAATGAGAATGAAGAAATGATGAAGAGATATGAAAAGAGAAAAAGAAGAAGACGAAGAAGAGCAAGAAACTGCTGATGAAGATGTAGAAGAAACAGAATAGAAAAAGAGGAAGAAGAAGAAGAAAGAAAGAAAGAAAGAAAGAAAGAAAAAATAATAAAAGAAAGTGAATGAGAATAAAGAAATGATGAAGAGATATGAAAAGAGAAAAAGAAGAAGACGAAGAAGAGCAAGAAACTGCTGATGAAGATGTAGAAGAAACAGAATAGAAAAAGAGGAAGAAGAAGAAAGAAAGAACGAAAAAAATAATAAAAGAAAGTGAATGAGAATGAAGAAATGATGAAGAGATATGAAAAGAGAAAAAGAAGAAGACGAAGAAGAGCAAGAAACTGCTGATGAAGATGTAGAAGAAACAGAATAGAAAAAGAGGAAGAAGAAGAAAGAAAGAAAGAAAAAATAATAAAAGAAAGTGAATGAGAATGAAGAAATGATGAAGAGATATGAAAAGAGAAAAAGAAGAAGACGAAGAAGAGCAAGAAACTGCTGATGAAGATGTAGAAGAAACAGAATGGAAAAAGAGGAAGAATAAGAAAGAAAGAAAGAAAAAAATAATAAAAGAAAGTGAATGAGAATGAAGAAATGATGAAGAGATATGAAAAGAGAAAAAGAAGAAGACAAAGAAGAGCAAGAAACTGCTGATGAAGATGTAGAAGAAACAGAATTGAAAAAGAGGAAGAAGAAGAAAGAAAGAAAGAAAGAAAAAAATAATAAAAGAAAGTGAATGAGAATGAAGAAATGATGAAGAGATATGAAAAGAGAAAAAGAAGAAGACGAAGAAGAGCAAGAAACTGCCGATGAAGATGTAGAAGAAACAGAATAGAAAAAGAGGAAGAAGAAGAAAGAAAGAAAGAAAAAATAATAAAAGAAAGTGAATGAGAATGAAGAAATGATGAAGAGATATGAAAAGAGAAAAAGAAGAAGACGAAGAAGAGCAAGAAACTGCCGATGAAGATGTAGAAGAAACAGAATAGAAAAAGAGGAAAGAAGAAGAAAGAAAGAAAGAAAAAAATAATAAAAGAAAGTGAATGAGAATGAAGAAATGATGAAGAGATATGAAAAGAGAAAAAGAAGAAGACGAAGAAGAGCAAGAAACTGCTGATGAAGATGTAGAAGAAACAGAATAGAAAAAGAGGAAGAAGAAGAAAGAAAGAAAGAAAAAATAATAAAAGAAAGTGAATGAGAATGAAGAAATGATGAAGAGATATGAAAAGAGAAAAAGAAGAAGACGAAGAAGAGCAAGAAACTGCTGATGAAGATGTAGAAGAAACAGAATAGAAAAAGAGGAAGAAGAAGAAAGAAAGAAAGAAAAAATAATAAAAGAAACTGAATGAGAATGAAGAAATGATGAAGAGATATGAAAAGAGAAAAAGAAGAAGACGAAGAAGAGCAAGAAACTGCCGATGAAGATGTAGAAGAAACAGAATAGAAAAAGAGGAAGAAGAAGAAAGAAAGAAAGAAAAAATAATAAAAGAAACTGAATGAGAATGAAGAAATGATGAAGAGATATGAAAAGAGAAAAAGAAGAAGACGAAGAAGAGCAAGAAACTGCTGATGAAGATGTAGAAGAAACAGAATAGAAAAAGAGGAAGAAGAAGAAAGAAAGAAAGAAAGAAAAAAATAATAAAAGAAAGTGAATGAGAATGAAGAAATGATGAAGAGATATGAAAAGAGAAAAAGAAGAAGACGAAGAAGAGCAAGAAACTGCTGATGAAGATGTAGAAGAAACAGAATAGAAAAAGAGGAAGAAGAAGAAAGAAAGAAAGAAAGAAAAATATAATAAAAGAAAGTGAATGAGAATGAAGAAATGATGAAGAGATATGAAAAGAGAAAAAGAAGAAGACGAAGAAGAGCAAGATACTGCTGATGAAGATGTAGAAGAAACAGAATAGAAAAAGAGGAAGAAGAAGAAAGAAAGAAAGAAAGAAAAAAATAATAAAAGAAAGTGAATGAGAATGAAGAAATGATGAAGAGATATGAAAAGAGAAAAAGAAGAAGACGAAGAAGTGCAAGAAACTGCTGATGAAGATGTAGAAGAAACAGAATAGAAAAAGAGGAAGAAGAAGAAAGAAAGAAAGAAAAAATAATAAAAGAAAGTGAATGAGAATGAAGAAATGATGAAGAGATATGAAAAGAGAAAAAGAAGAAGACGAAGAAGAGCAAGAAACTGCTGATGAAGATGTAGAAGAAACAGAATAGAAAAAGAGGAAGAAGAAGAAAGAAAGAAAGAAAGAAAGAAAGAAAAAATAATAAAAGAAAGTGAATGAGAATGAAGAAATGATGAAGAGATATGAAAAGAGAAAAAGAAGAAGACGAAGAAGAGCAAGAAACTGCTGATGAAGATGTAGAAGAAACAGAATAGAAAAAGAGGAAGAAGAAGAAAGAAAGAAAGAAAGAAAAAATAATAAAAGAAAGTGAATGAGAATGAAGAAATGATGAAGAGATATGAAAAGAGAAAAAGAAGAAGACGAAGAAGAGCAAGAAACTGCTGATGAAGATGTAGAAGAAACAGAATAGAAAAAGAGGAAGAAGAAGAAAGAAAGAAAGAAAAAATAATAAAAGAAAGTGAATGAGAATGAAGAAATGATGAAGAGATATGAAAAGAGAAAAAGAAGAAGACGAAGAAGAGCAAGAAACTGCTGATGAAGATGTAGAAGAAACAGAATAGAAAAAGAGGAAGAAGAAGAAAGAAAGAAAGAAAGAAAGAAAAAATAATAAAAGAAAGTGAATGAGAATGAAGAAATGATGAAGAGATATGAAAAGAGAAAAAGAAGAAGACGAAGAAGAGCAAGAAACTGCTGATGAAGATGTAGAAGAAACAGAATAGAAAAAGAGGAAGAAGAAGAAAGAAAGAAAGAAAGAAAAAATAATAAAAGAAAGTGAATGAGAATGAAGAAATGATGAAGAGATATGAAAAGAGAAAAAGAAGAAGACGAAGAAGAGCAAGAAACTGCTGATGAAGATGTAGAAGAAACAGAATAGAAAAAGAGGAAGAAGAAGAAGAAAGAAAGAAAGAAAGAAAGAAAGAAAAAATAATAAAAGAAAGTGAATGAGAATAAAGAAATGATGAAGAGATATGAAAAGAGAAAAAGAAGAAGACGAAGAAGAGCAAGAAACTGCTGATGAAGATGTAGAAGAAACAGAATAGAAAAAGAGGAAGAAGAAGAAAGAAAGAACGAAAAAAATAATAAAAGAAAGTGAATGAGAATGAAGAAATGATGAAGAGATATGAAAAGAGAAAAAGAAGAAGACGAAGAAGAGCAAGAAACTGCTGATGAAGATGTAGAAGAAACAGAATAGAAAAAGAGGAAGAAGAAGAAAGAAAGAAAGAAAAAATAATAAAAGAAAGTGAATGAGAATGAAGAAATGATGAAGAGATATGAAAAGAGAAAAAGAAGAAGACGAAGAAGAGCAAGAAACTGCTGATGAAGATGTAGAAGAAACAGAATGGAAAAAGAGGAAGAATAAGAAAGAAAGAAAGAAAAAAATAATAAAAGAAAGTGAATGAGAATGAAGAAATGATGAAGAGATATGAAAAGAGAAAAAGAAGAAGACAAAGAAGAGCAAGAAACTGCTGATGAAGATGTAGAAGAAACAGAATTGAAAAAGAGGAAGAAGAAGAAAGAAAGAAAGAAAGAAAAAAATAATAAAAGAAAGTGAATGAGAATGAAGAAATGATGAAGAGATATGAAAAGAGAAAAAGAAGAAGACGAAGAAGAGCAAGAAACTGCCGATGAAGATGTAGAAGAAACAGAATAGAAAAAGAGGAAGAAGAAGAAAGAAAGAAAGAAAAAATAATAAAAGAAAGTGAATGAGAATGAAGAAATGATGAAGAGATATGAAAAGAGAAAAAGAAGAAGACGAAGAAGAGCAAGAAACTGCCGATGAAGATGTAGAAGAAACAGAATAGAAAAAGAGGAAAGAAGAAGAAAGAAAGAAAGAAAAAAATAATAAAAGAAAGTGAATGAGAATGAAGAAATGATGAAGAGATATGAAAAGAGAAAAAGAAGAAGACGAAGAAGAGCAAGAAACTGCTGATGAAGATGTAGAAGAAACAGAA
Organism: Acanthosepion esculentum; assembly: GCA_964036315.1. Lineage (NCBI taxonomy): Eukaryota > Metazoa > Mollusca > Cephalopoda > Sepiida > Sepiidae > Acanthosepion > Acanthosepion esculentum. The sequence goes on along the minus strand of OZ038518.1, from coordinate 8,230,735 downwards.
TAGAAAAAGAGGAAGAAGAAGAAAGAAAGAAAGAAAAAATAATAAAAGAAAGTGAATGAGAATGAAGAAATGATGAAGAGATATGAAAAGAGAAAAAGAAGAAGACGAAGAAGAGCAAGAAACTGCTGATGAAGATGTAGAAGAAACAGAATAGAAAAAGAGGAAGAAGAAGAAAGAAAGAAAGAAAAAATAATAAAAGAAACTGAATGAGAATGAAGAAATGATGAAGAGATATGAAAAGAGAAAAAGAAGAAGACGAAGAAGAGCAAGAAACTGCTGATGAAGATGTAGAAGAAACAGAATAGAAAAAGAGGAAGAAGAAGAAAGAAAGAAAGAAAAAATAATAAAAGAAAGTGAATGAGAATGAAGAAATGATGAAGAGATATGAAAAGAGAAAAAGAAGAAGACGAAGAAGAGCAAGAAACTGCTGATGAAGATGTAGAAGAAACAGAATAGAAAAAGAGGAAGAAGAAGAAAGAAAGAAAGAAAAAATAATAAAAGAAACTGAATGAGAATGAAGAAATGATGAAGAGATATGAAAAGAGAAAAAGAAGAAGACGAAGAAGAGCAAGAAACTGCTGATGAAGATGTAGAAGAAACAGAATAGAAAAAGAGGAAGAAGAAGAAAGAAAGAAAGAAAGAAAAAAATAATAAAAGAAAGTGAATGAGAATGAAGAAATGATGAAGAGATATGAAAAGAGAAAAAGAAGAAGACGAAGAAGAGCAAGAAACTGCTGATGAAGATGTAGAAGAAACAGAATAGAAAAAGAGGAAGAAGAAGAAAGAAAGAAAGAAAGAAAGAAAAATATAATAAAAGAAAGTGAATGAGAATGAAGAAATGATGAAGAGATATGAAAAGAGAAAAAGAAGAAGACGAAGAAGAGCAAGATACTGCTGATGAAGATGTAGAAGAAACAGAATAGAAAAAGAGGAAGAAGAAGAAAGAAAGAAAGAAAGAAAAAAATAATAAAAGAAAGTGAATGAGAATGAAGAAATGATGAAGAGATATGAAAAGAGAAAAAGAAGAAGACGAAGAAGTGCAAGAAACTGCTGATGAAGATGTAGAAGAAACAGAATAGAAAAAGAGGAAGAAGAAGAAAGAAAGAAAGAAAAAATAATAAAAGAAAGTGAATGAGAATGAAGAAATGATGAAGAGATATGAAAAGAGAAAAAGAAGAAGACGAAGAAGAGCAAGAAACTGCTGATGAAGATGTAGAAGAAACAGAATAGAAAAAGAGGAAGAAGAAGAAAGAAAGAAAGAAAGAAAGAAAGAAAAAATAATAAAAGAAAGTGAATGAGAATGAAGAAATGATGAAGAGATATGAAAAGAGAAAAAGAAGAAGACGAAGAAGAGCAAGAAACTGCTGATGAAGATGTAGAAGAAACAGAATAGAAAAAGAGGAAGAAGAAGAAAGAAAGAAAGAAAAAATAATAAAAGAAAGTGAATGAGAATGAAGAAATGATGAAGAGATATGAAAAGAGAAAAAGAAGAAGACGAAGAAGAGCAAGAAACTGCTGATGAAGATGTAGAAGAAACAGAATAGAAAAAGAGGAAGAAGAAGAAGAAAGAAAGAAAGAAAGAAAGAAAAAATAATAAAAGAAAGTGAATGAGAATAAAGAAATGATGAAGAGATATGAAAAGAGAAAAAGAAGAAGACGAAGAAGAGCAAGAAACTGCTGATGAAGATGTAGAAGAAACAGAATAGAAAAAGAGGAAGAAGAAGAAAGAAAGAACGAAAAAAATAATAAAAGAAAGTGAATGAGAATGAAGAAATGATGAAGAGATATGAAAAGAGAAAAAGAAGAAGACGAAGAAGAGCAAGAAACTGCTGATGAAGATGTAGAAGAAACAGAATAGAAAAAGAGGAAGAAGAAGAAAGAAAGAAAGAAAAAATAATAAAAGAAAGTGAATGAGAATGAAGAAATGATGAAGAGATATGAAAAGAGAAAAAGAAGAAGACGAAGAAGAGCAAGAAACTGCTGATGAAGATGTAGAAGAAACAGAATGGAAAAAGAGGAAGAATAAGAAAGAAAGAAAGAAAAAAATAATAAAAGAAAGTGAATGAGAATGAAGAAATGATGAATAGATATGAAAAGAGAAAAAGAAGAAGACAAAGAAGAGCAAGAAACTGCTGATGAAGATGTAGAAGAAACAGAATTGAAAAAGAGGAAGAAGAAGAAAGAAAGAAAGAAAGAAAAAAATAATAAAAGAAAGTGAATGAGAATGAAGAAATGATGAAGAGATATGAAAAGAGAAAAAGAAGAAGACGAAGAAGAGCAAGAAACTGCTGATGAAGATGTAGAAGAAACAGAATAGAAAATGAGGAAGAAGAAGAAAGAAAGAACGAAAAAAATAATAAAAGAAAGTGAATGAGAATGAAGAAATGATGAAGAGATATGAAAAGAGAAAAAGAAGAAGACGAAGAAGAGCAAGAAACTGCTGATGAAGATGTAGAAGAAACAGAATAGAAAAAGAGGAAGAAGAAGAAAGAGAGAAAGAAAAAATAATAAAAGAAAGTGAATGAGAATGAAGAAATGATGAAGAGATATGAAAAGAGAAAAAGAAGAAGACGAAGAAGAGCAAGAAACTGCTGATGAAGATGTAGAAGAAACAGAATAGAAAAAGAGGAAGAAGAAGAAAGAAAGAAAGAAAAAATAATAAAAGAAAGTGAATGAGAATGAAGAAATGATGAAGAGATATGAAAAGAGAAAAAGAAGAAGACGAAGAAGAGCAAGAAACTGCTGATGAAGATGTAGAAGAAACAGAATAGAAAAAGAGGAAGAAGAAGAAAGAAAGAAAGAAAAAAATAATAAAAGAAAGTGAATGAGAATGAAGAAATGATGAAGAGATATGAAAAGAGAAAAAGAAGAAGACGAAGAAGAGCAAGAAACTGCTGATGAAGATGTAGAAGAAACAGAATAGAAAAAGAGGAAGAAGAAGAAGAAAGAAAGAAAGAAAAAATAATAAAAGAAAGTGAATGAGAATGAAGAAATGATGAAGAGATATGAAAAGAGAAAAAGAAGAAGACGAAGAAGAGCAAGAAACTGCTGATGAAGATGTAGAAGAAACAGAATAGAAAAAGAGGAAGAAGAAGAAAGAAAGAAAGAAAAAATAATAAAAGAAAGTGAATGAGAATGAAGAAATGATGAAGAGATATGAAAAGAGAAAAAGAAGAAGACGAAGAAGAGCAAGAAACTGCCGATGAAGATGTAGAAGAAACAGAATAGAAAAAGAGGAAGAAGAAGAAAGAAAGAAAGAAAAAATAATAAAAGAAAGTGAATGAGAATGAAGAAATGATGAAGAGATATGAAAAGAGAAAAAGAAGAAGACGAAGAAGAGCAAGAAACTGCCGATGAAGATGTAGAAGAAACAGAATAGAAAAAGAGGAAAGAAGAAGAAAGAAAGAAAGAAAAAAATAATAAAAGAAAGTGAATGAGAATGAAGAAATGATGAAGAGATATGAAAAGAGAAAAAGAAGAAGACGAAGAAGAGCAAGAAACTGCTGATGAAGATGTAGAAGAAACAGAATAGAAAAAGAGGAAGAAGAAGAAAGAAAGAAAGAAAAAATAATAAAAGAAAGTGAATGAGAATGAAGAAATGATGAAGAGATATAAAAAGAGAAAAAGAAGAAGACGAAGAAGAGCAAGAAACTGCTGATGAAGATGTAGAAGAAACAGAATAGAAAAAGAGGAAGAAGAAGAAAGAAAGAAAGAAAAAATAATAAAAGAAACTGAATGAGAATGAAGAAATGATGAAGAGATATGAAAAGAGAAAAAGAAGAAGACGAAGAAGAGCAAGAAACTGCTGATGAAGATGTAGAAGAAACAGAATAGAAAAAGAGGAAGAAGAAGAAAGAAAGAAAGAAAGAAAAAAATAATAAAAGAAAGTGAATGAGAATGAAGAAATGATGAAGAGATATGAAAAGAGAAAAAGAAGAAGACGAAGAAGAGCAAGAAACTGCTGATGAAGATGTAGAAGAAACAGAATAGAAAAAGAGGAAGAAGAAGAAAGAAAGAAAGAAAGAAAAATATAATAAAAGAAAGTGAATGAGAATGAAGAAATGATGAAGAGATATGAAAAGAGAAAAAGAAGAAGACGAAGAAGAGCAAGAAACTGCTGATGAAGATGTAGAAGAAACAGAATAGAAAAAGAGGAAGAAGAAGAAAGAAAGAAAGAAAGAAAAAAATAATAAAAGAAAGTGAATGAGAATGAAGAAATGATGAAGAGATATGAAAAGAGAAAAAGAAGAAGACGAAGAAGAGCAAGAAACTGCTGATGAAGATGTAGAAGAAACAGAATAGAAAAAGAGGAAGAAGAAGAAGAAAGAAAGAAAGAAAAAATAATAAAAGAAAGTGAATGAGAATGAAGAAATGATGAAGAGATATGAAAAGAGAAAAAGAAGAAGACGAAGAAGAGCAAGAAACTGCTGATGAAGATGTAGAAGAAACAGAATAGAAAAAGAGGAAGAAGAAGAAAGAAAGAAAGAAAGAAAGAAAAAATAATAAAAGAAAGTGAATGAGAATGAAGAAATGATGAAGAGATATGAAAAGAGAAAAAGAACAAGACGAAGAAGAGCAAGAAACTGCTGATGAAGATGTAGAAGAAACAGAATAGAAAAAGAGGAAGAAGAAGAAAGAAAGAAAGAAAGAAAAAATAATAAAAGAAAGTGAATGAGAATGAAGAAATGATGAAGAGATATGAAAAGAGAAAAAGAAGAAGACGAAGAAGAGCAAGAAACTGCTGATGAAGATGTAGAAGAAACAGAATAGAAAAAGAGGAAGAAGAAGAAGAAAGAAGGAAAGAAAGAAAGAAAGAAAAAATAATAAAAGAAAGTGAATGAGAATAAAGAAATGATGAAGAGATATGAAAAGAGAAAAAGAAGAAGACGAAGAAGAGCAAGAAACTGCTGATGAAGATGTAGAAGAAACAGAATAGAAAAAGAGGAAGAAGAAGAGATGAACAGCAGCTCCAAATGATTTTCGAACCCCGCTGGCCGAGGCTGTTGTCACACTGAAAATAATTCCAACACGATTTAATCATTCCTATTTTATATTTGTAGTTGCATATGCAATAGCGTTGTTGTACCCGATTTGCTTCTTTACGACACTGCTCTTTCTTCCCGCGTCACGCGTTGACAAAGCAATCCCGACATACCTTGTCATACGTCTTCTTTTGCTCCTGCAAGTATGAATAACGTTCCTATTTCAATATTTGGAGGCTCTTTATAGCTATTTCGGTGATTGATGGACGAATCGCTGCGCTTCTGACATCCTGGCCGTGTTCTTTGTATTCTTCATCAATCCATCTTCAGACGACGCTCGCCCAGACCGCCCACATTGGCGGACACTTCATTCTACTCAGACTTCGTATCCAGCGTTACAAAAGTCAGCTATTTGTAGGTTGTATTATTGGGCAGTCTGTCTGTCTGTTTTCGGATTCTTCTTCTTCTTCTTTCTTTCTTCTTCTTCATCATCATCACCAGCAGCATCTTTATTTCATCTCCTTCCCCACTGCTACTTAGCTCCCAGATCATCTTTATCTTTCTTTCTTTCTTTCTTTCTTCTTCTTCTTCTTCTTCTTCTTCTTCTTCTTCTTCTTCTTCTTCTTCTTCTTCCTTCTTCTTCTTCTTCTTCTAATCTCTTTGTATCTTCTACACCTTCATCTGCATCATTCGTCTTCTTCTTTTTCTCTTTTCATATCTCTTCATCATTTCTTCATTCTCATTAACTTTCTTTTATTATTTTCTCTCTTTCTTTCTTTCTTTCTTTCTTTCTTTCTTTCTTCTTCTTCTTCTTTTTCTTCTTCTTCTTCTTCTTCTTCTTCTGTTTCCCTTCATCATATCTCTTCTTCATATTTTTTCTTCTACAACTTTATCTGCACCTACTTGTTCTTCTTCGTCTTTCATCTTCTTTTCTTCTTTTTCTCTTATTCTATTTTGTTACTTCTACATCAGCTTTCTTCTTCCTCTTCTTCTTCCTCTTCTTCTTCCTCTTCTTCTTCCTCTCCTTCTTCTCATTTTGCTCTTCCTCTTCTTCTTCGTCTTATGTTTGTTCTTCTTTTTCTTTCCCGATTTTATAACGTATTCTTTTTTTTATTCTATATATATTGTTTGGTGTAAAATTCGTTCATTCTCTCATTCACTTCCTTTTATACTTTTACTTCTTTTTTCTTCATTAAATTCGTAAAGGATTATTTCTTCTTATCTTTTGGTCAGATCATTCATTCCATTTTCTCTACGAATAATTTCTTTTAGTTTGGTCAATTAATTTTTGTATATCGGATATTTCGTCTCTTTCCTCCTTCTCGTTCTTCGCTTTCCCTCGTCCTCTTAACTCTCTATTTAGTGCTGTTCTTTTACTTTTTCGTCGTACATTTTTCTTACGATCTTCTCAAACACATCTTTTCTTTCCCTTCTCTTTTTGAATCATTTCTTCTTCCTCATCCTATTCGTCTTTCCTTTCTTCTTATCTGTTCATCTCCTTGTTTGCTTTCTTAGACCTACTCTTCCTCCACTTCTCCCCCTCCCCCTCCTTCTCCTTATCCTCCTCCTTCTTCTTCTTCGTCTTCTTCTTCTTCTTCTTCTTCTTCTTCTTCTTCTTCTTCTTCTTCTTCTTCTTCTTCTTCTAATCTCTTTGTATCTTCTACATCTTCATCTGCATCTCTTTCTCCCTTACAACTTCCGAGCTCCCAGAACATAATTTTCTATTTTCTTTCTTTCTTTCTTTCTTTCTTTCTTTCTTTCTTTCTTTCTTTCTTTCTTTCTTCTTCGTGATCATCACCAGCAGCATCTTTATTTCATCTCCTTCCCCACTACTTCTTACCTTCCAGATCATATTTACCTTTCTTTCTTTCTTTCTTTCTTTCTTTTTTCTTTCTTTCTTATTTTATTTCTTTCTTTCTCCTTCCAATTCTACTTCTTCTAATCTCTTTGTATCTTTCATACCTTCATCTGCATCTCCTTCTCCCCTACAACTTCCTAGCTCCCAGATCATCATTTTCATTCTTTCTTTCTTTGTTTCTTTTCTTCTTCTTTTTCCTCTTCTTCTTTCTTTCTTTCTTTCTTTCTTTCTTTCTTTCTTTCTTCTTCTTCTTCTTCTTTTTCCTCTTCTTTCTTTCTTTCTTTCTTTCTTTCTTTCTTTCTTTCTTTCTTCTTCTTCTTCTTCTTCTTCTTCTTCTTCTTCTTCTTCTTCTTCTTCTTCTTCTTCTTCTTCTTCTTCTAATCTCTTTGTATCTTCTACACTTTTTCATCTGCATCATTCCCCCAACTACTACCGAGCTCCCAGATCATCATTTTCTATTTTCTTTCTTTCTTTCTTTCTTTCTTTCTTTCTTTCTTTCTTTCTTTCTTTCTTTCTTCATCATCATCACCAGTAGCATCTTTATTTCATCTCCAAACTCACTGCTTCTTAGCTCCCAGATCATCTTTCTTTCTTTCTTTTTCTTCATAGTTGTCTCTTCTTCTTCAAATTTGTTTCTTCGACACCATCATAATCATAATCATGATCATGATGATGTTGATCATCATTCTCATCTATTTATTTTCTTTTACTTTGTTTCCTCTACAACTTTATCATCTTCTTCTTCATGGCATCGCTTCTTCAACTTATTTTGTCTTTCCCAACTCTTCTTCTTCTTTTTCATCATCATCATCTGTTCTTTTTCTACTTTGTTTCTTCTACATTAGAAACATCATCAGCATCAGCATCATCGTTTCCTCTACCGCTTTCCTTCTGCCTCTTCTTCGACAATATATATATATTATTTCTCTTCTCTAAATTCTTTTTATCGCTCTATTAGAAAGTCCGTTTTTCATTTCATACTTGGTTTTCGTTCTTTTTCTTCATTTTTCACGCTTATTCTTTTTATTATTCTTTGTTATACACATCGCAGTAATTCTTTCTTTCATTGAATTCTTCTTCTTCTTCTTCCTCTTCTTCTTCTTCTTCTTCTTCTTCTTCTTCTTCTTCTTCTTCTTCTTTTCTCCTTCTTCTCCTTGTTCTTCCCCTACAGTGTTTCTTATATACCATCATTATCTTCCCCTATTCACTTATACTTCTTCTTTTCTCCTTCGTCTCCCCCTTCTTTTCTCCTTCGCTTCCTCTTGCATTTCCTAATCCTTCTTCTTCTTCTTCTTCTTCTTCTTCTTCTTCTTCTTCTTCTTCTTCTTCTTCTTCTTCTTCTTCTTCTTCACGTATTTTCGTCTTTATCGTCTCCTACTTCTTTTCCCCCTTCTCGTGAAAGTAGCTTCTCCTTCTTCTTTGCTTGGTTTACACTTTTTCTTCTTCTTCTTTTCTCCTTCGTCTCCCCCTTCATTTCTCCTTCGCTTCCTCTCGCATTTACTCATCCTTCTTCTTCTTCTTCTTCTTCTTCTTCTTCTTCTTCTTCTTCTTCTTCTTCTTCTTCTTCTTCTTCTTCTTCTTCTTCTTCTTCTTCACGTATTTTCGTTCTTTATCGTCTCCTACTTCTTTTCCCCTTCTCGTGAAAGTAGCTTCTCCTTCTTCTTTGCTTGGTTTACACTTTTTCTTCTTCTTCTTTTCTCCTTCGTCTCCCCCTTCATTTCTCCTTCGCTTCCTCTCGCATTTACTCATCCTTCTTCTTCTTCTTCTTCTTCTTCTTCTTCTTCTTCTTCTTCTTCTTCTTCTTCTTCTTCTTCTTCTTCTTCACGTATTTTCGTCTTTATCGTCTCCTACTTCTTTTCCCCCTTCTCGTGAAAGTAGCTTCTCCTTCTTCTTTGCTTGGTTTACACTTTTTCTTCTTCTTCTTTTCTCCTTCGTCTCCCCCTTCATTTCTCCTTCGCTTCCTCTCGCATTTACTCATCCTTCTTCTTCTTCTTCTTCTTCTTCTTCTTCTTCTTCTTCTTCTTCTTGACGTATTTTCGTCTTTATAGCCTCCTACCTTTTTTTTCCTCCTCGTGAAAGTAGATTCTTCTTCTCTGCTGGGTTTACACTTTTTATTCTTCTTCTTTTCTCCTTCGCTTCCTCCTCCTCCTCCTCCTCCTCCTCCTCCTCCTTCTTCTTCTTCTTCTTCTTCAACCGCATTGAACATAAATAAGTTCCAAATATTAACATACTTACGATTGTCCATTTATGAAAGAAACTTCAATGAACATGCAATTGTCGGAACGAGACGTATTAATGAAAGAAGGTCGCTTGGTACGATCTGTCTAAATAAAATAGATTGCAGCGTATGTGTTCAGGGCAACTCTGTTAAAGCAACGGCATCAGGATGCACTGTGTAAGCAGTGGCATTATTTTGGTAAATTTCGGCGAAGAATCACCAGCTGATATCATACGTGCAAGTGAAAATGTCGTGTTCCACCGACCTTAAGATCATTGATGTTCAGGTACACGTCTATGTGGCAATTGAGATGATAGTGGCACCCCTCACCATGTTAATTCTCTCTATCTCACTGCCCAGCTTGGACTGCAATGGTGCCAAGAACATTAAAAAGGACTTCCCCTTAATGTCTTGGACACCCAACGCTTCCGATGTCAAACACGTTGAGCAATTAAAAAGATGAAAGGAAAACAAAATCTGTCGAAACAGTCGTATGCAACTTGATGCTCCTAAAAGACTGCAAGTACTTACGATTTTTATGTGACTTTTCAGCGCAGCTTATGTTAAGGATGCAAAAGTATGACAAGCCACATAATTTATAAATCCATTGAATCCCAGCTGAGCCAATACAATCTTTTTAGCAAAATGTTTTACTACTTGATTCAAGCATTTTACTACTTGTTTAATGCATTTTACTACTATATACATGCATTTTACTGCTTGATTCATTCATTTTACTACATCATTCATACATTTCACTATTTGTTTAATGCATTTTACTACTTGATTCACGCGTTTTACTATTTGATTCATGCATTTTACTGCTTGATTCATTCATTTTACTACTTGATTCATGCATTTTACTACTTGATTCACGCATGTTACTATTTGATTCATGCATTTTACTATTTGATTCATGCATTTTACTACTTGATTCACGTATTTTACGATTTGATTCATGCATTTTACTACTTGATTCACGTATTTTACTATTTGATTCATGCATTTTACTACTTGATTCACGTATTTTACGATTTGATTCATGCATTTTACTACTTGATTCACGTATTTTACTATTTGATTCATGCATTTTACTACTTGATTCACGTATTTTACGATTTGATTCATGCATTTTACTACTTGATTCACGTATTTTACTATTTGATTCATGCATTTTACTACTTGATTCACGTATTTTACTATTTGATTCATGCATTTTACTGCTTGATTCATTCATTTTACTACTTGATTAACCCATTGTACTATTTGATTCATGCATTTTACTACTTGATTCACGTATTTTACTATTTGATTCATGCATTTTACTACTTGATTAACCCATTTTACTATTTGATTCACGCATTTTACTACTTGATTCACGCATTTAAACTATTTTATTCATGCATTTTACTACTTGATTAACCCATTTTACTAATTGATTCACGCATTCTTTTCCTCCGAAAATCTATTGCTGGTAATAATTTTTCTTAAAAAACCTATTGCTGGTAATAACTTCCTTTTTACAATGTATTTCTGGTCTTAAAGCTTATTTTTATACTTTCATAGTGTTTTGACCCCAGTTTGCGGGTTAAGTATTTGCCCATAGTTGGGACCCTAAGAGGTGCTACCACTCCGGGTCAGAGTGGACCTGGGAACACCATAAATTAAGAGGTGGTTCCACGCTCCTGAAAACCTCATGAACAGAGGCCTTGCTGTTGGACGTAGTTCATCGTCTTACCCAGGACGCGGATGTAGTTTATCGTCTTGCCCAGGACGCGGAGGTAGTTTATCGTCTTAACCAGGATGCGGATGTAGTTTAACGTCATACCCAGGACGCGGATATAGTTTGTTGTCTTACCCAGGACGCGGATGTAGTTTATCGTCTTACCCAGGACGCGGAGGTAGTTTATCGTCTTAACCAGGATGCGGATGTAGTTTAACGTCATACCCAGGACGCGGATATAGTTTGTTGTCTTACCCAGGACGCGGATGTAGTTCATCGTCATACACAGGACGGGTCCAATGTGGACTTTTTCAAGGCAAAAACGAAATGAATTTATTAAACAAAGTAAGTAATAATAATAAACCAAAATGTCCTTAGCAACTGGAAGAATTTAGAGAACGCTATTTTCATACTGTTAACTGAAATTACGTTAATTACTGTCACGTGTGGAGATATTGTTATTATTGCTGTGTTGACGGATTTAACTATTTTCTTTTGATTTCTTGACACTGTTCTGTACGCTTGTTTGGGCGTACGCGCTCGGGTTCGCACCTAAAAATAGACCTTGTGTTACATCTCGTCCTAGTGGGGGGACAGAGTAAATACCACGAGTTAAAGTGTTTGTTTAAGGTCAACTGTACCAAGAACAAAAGACGAGTTTAGATTGGGAAGAATGACAAAAACTCTGAATTCAAAATCAAAATACGAAGTCACCCAAACCACTTAACGAAGAATTGATACAATTCACAGTATTTAAATATTAGGACACCCCATAAGTTCTGAACGAATTTTAACTTTTTGTTAAAATGAACGAAATTTAAAAAGTATTTTATAATGTCTAATGGAGCTGAACATTATTTTTATGTTTAGATGCATTTAAACTGATCAAATTTTATTTCAGAGAACAATAAAATTAAATTTTGTTTGATTAAAACCCTGCTAACATGAAAGTACCCAAGAATCATTTGAGGCACATAATGCTTTATGAGTTCAAGAAAGGAAACTCAGCAGCCGAAGCGGCTAGAAACATTCACTCAGTTTATGGAGAGGAATGTGTGAATGAAAGAACTTGCCGAAGATGGTTTGCAAAATTCAGAGGTGGAGATTTCACCCTTGAAGTTGAAGATCGAACCGGACGTGCAGTTGAGTTTGAGGAAAAGCTTCTTGAAGCAGCCCTTGAAGAAAATCCTGTTTTATCAGTTGAGGAATTGGCAGTGGTTCGTAGTTCAAACCATACAACTGTTCATCGTCATCTTCAATAACTTGGAAAAGTTCCTAAACTTGGAAAATGGGTGCCTCATGAATTTTCTGAAAACAACCTTAAATCCCGAGTTGACTCCTGCTCTTCTCTCCATTCTCGCCAACTTGTTTCACCTTTTTTGGATAGACTTGTGACTGGCGACGAAAAATGGAGGACCCCAGCCACAGCCGAGAAGGGAACTTAATGGGTAAAAGGTTCTTCTTTCAATCTGGTGGGATTGCCAAGGAATAATCCACTTTGAATTCTTACCACCTAATGCAACAATTAATGCTCAAATATACTGTCAGCAATTATAGCGTTTGAACCACTTTGAGGGGAAAAGACCTGCTCTAGTGAATCGAAAACGGGTGATGCTTCATCAGGACAATGCGCGACCACACACAGCAAGAATCACGTCACAAAAGATCTTGGCGGGGAGAAAATTCCTCAACCACCTTATTCTCCCGACCTTGCTCCTTCAGACTACCATTTGTTTCGTAGCTTACAGAATCAGTTGGAAGAAACGGTTTTTGTAACACAGGAAAAGGTTAAAACTGACATATGTGAGTTCTTCGAATCAAAGCCAAAAGAATTTTACAGTAATGGTATTAGTAAGCTTGTTAATAGATGGAAGGAAGTCATAGATAATCAGGGAAAATACATTATTGATTGAATCTGTAATTAAATGTAACATTTGGTCACTTGTATTCTTTATTCAAAATTCGGACAGAACTTATGGGATGACCTGATATTACAAAGATCAACCCTTTTACTTTTGAATAGGTAAATACAACCTCCTCTCCTTCTCCAACAGTTTCTTCTCTCGCACTTCCAAATTGTCGACCTCCCTCCAGTTTCTTTGCTTCCCTGAAAACTATAATCTTCAAAAAAAAAATCGTAATTTGCAATTCTGCCATCTTTTATCTTCTAGAACATTGTCCATTTTTTCACCAGTCCTCCCTATTCTAAGTCGTCTTCTCTTGCCTCGGTGGGTGAAATGAATCAAAAATAATAACAACTAAATCTAGTCTTAGTGGGGAAAAAATCTGTCCGGAGAGGGTCACGTTTAAATCTCCGAAAGCTTTGGCATTATTCCGGAAAATAATTCCGTGACAAATAAAATAAGCCCCGTGTGGCTGGTTTTACGCAAACCATCATATCATATGATTAGGTCGTCTCAAGTATTGAGACCGTCGTATGTCGAAATCGACAGGAAAGTCCATCATTCTTAACGGAAATCTATGCACCGAAAAGTCATAACTTTTAACTTCTAAACCAATGCAGTCCCGTTTCTTGGTTCGCTGGCGATATCCAGCAAATAGCTATCGATCTAGAAGTCACTAATAACTGAACAGCACGGACTAGTTAGGGTTGAAATAGCAGGGTAGCCTGCACTCTGCAGTGTTAGGTGGCAACCAGTCTTAGAGGAAGACGGCTCTGAATTCGAAATAGTGTAGGAGGCAATGCAAACATGTTTCAATGAGCCATCGACTTAAAGAATAAAAAAACCCTCAATTCATAAGTCCTTTTTGCTTCTATTTTCTCATTCTATTCATATCTATCTATCTATCTATCTATCTATCTATCTATCTATCTATCTATCTATCTATCTATCTATCTATCTCATTCTGTTCATTATCTATCTATCTATCTATCTATCTATCTCATTCTGTGCATTATCTATCTATCTACATATCCCAGCCTATTCATATCTATCTATCTATCTATCTATCTATCTATCTATCTATCTATCTATCTATCTATCTATCTCATTCTGTTCATTATCTATCTATCTATCTATCTATCTATCTATCTATCTATCTCATTCTGTGCATTATCTATCTATCTACATATCCCAGCCTATTCATATCTATCTATCTATCTATCTATCTATCTATCTATCTATCTATCTATCTATCTATCTATCTATCTATCTATCTATCTCATTCTGTTCATTATCTATCTATCTATCTCATTCTGTGCATTATCTATCTATCTATCTATCTATCTATCTATCTATCTCATTCTGTTCATTATCTATCTATCTATCTATCTATCTCATTCTGTTCATTATCTATCGATCTATCTATCTATCTATCTATCTATCTATCTCATTCTGTTCATTATCTATCTATCTATCTATCTATCTCATTCTGTTCATTATCTATCTATCTATCTATCTATCTATCTATCTATCTATCTATCTATCCCAGCCTATTCATATCTATCTATCTATCTATCTATCTATCTATCTATCTATCTATCTATCTATCTATCTATCCCAGCCTATTCATATCTATCTATCTATCCCAGCCTATTCATATCTATCTATCTATCTATCTATCTATCTATCTATCTATCTATCTATCTATCTATCTATCTATCTATCCCAGCCTATTCATATCTATCTATCTATCTATCTATCTATCTATCTATCTATCTATCTATATATATATATATATATATATATATATATATATATATATATATACATATATATATATATATATTACCTTAGTGCCTGGGCATGTTCTAATGTAACACTGCATAATAAATAAATATTTATTGCTCTTCTTTTGTATTAAGCCCTGTTTAAATTATGTTTTAAACGCTGCGTACACACATCTATATATCCAGCTTGTCATCTAATGTTAACGTAGAAACACACACATGTATGTGTGTGTGTGTATATATATATATATATATATATATATATATATATATATATATATATATATATATATATATATATATATATATATATATTCTGAAATGAGTTATTTTCATAATTTGCACTATTGATATTGTTGAAACTGTTGTCCTAATCTTTGTTACCATACTCATGATATTTTGGCCGTTGTATGCTCTGGCCTTCTTCAGGTGATAAGGATTTCCCCAAGAGCACATGGCCCAACGGATGAAAGCGTTGGTTAAATCCAATGATTTTGACCCAAAAAGTTGTAAGTTCAATACCTGGCTACAACTTAAGTTATCCAAAGTTTGGATATCTCAGTTAAAGGGAGATAAATGATACTGCCACAACCGAAAGAGTTATGGTGTATGGAACTATGATAAACTACGTCTGTGGACG
Source organism: Acanthosepion esculentum (assembly GCA_964036315.1). Lineage (NCBI taxonomy): Eukaryota > Metazoa > Mollusca > Cephalopoda > Sepiida > Sepiidae > Acanthosepion > Acanthosepion esculentum. Next base: position 8,215,623 of record OZ038518.1, on the reverse strand, counting down.
AAATAAAGCGTTCTGAACTAATTTCCAATTATAAGAAGAAGGCCGGAGCATACAACGGCCGTAACGTAGTGAATATGCAACGAAGATGAGGACAACAGTTCGGACAATGTAAATAGTGTAAATAGTTACAATATTTCATCTCAGAAATATAGACAGATCCTGAAGAAGTCCGGAGCGTACAACGGCCGAAACGTATTGAATATGACAACAAAGATGAGCACAACAGTTCGAAAAATGTAAATAGTGTAAATATATAAATATGCATTTCCTATTTTTTTTGTCAACCTATCATAATCTTGTTTGTGTCTACCTGTCGAAAGCTCTGCATTTACGTGCGTGTCAAAGCGTGTGCGTGTGTGTGTGTCTGTGTCTGTGGCCAGCGTGTCTTTCTACGTAGCTTTTTCTTCCTTTTTTTTTTGTTTAGAGTGATTCTCTTAATAATCTGTTTCAGACTCATTCACATCGCTAAACAATATGACTGACACGAGACAAGTCACGCTCTCGGGAAATCGTGATGTTAGTCGGCGAGATTTTGAGCGAATTGTTTTCATCAGCGTGAATTATTTTGCATAGAGAAAAACTAAGGCCAATATTTTGGTACAGCCATTTTTTGTCTGTTTGCTTGTCTGCTCTCTTCAAATTTACAGGCGTGATTTTCACTACCTTATTTTATTTACAACAATCTGGCTACTTCTTTTCTTCCCCCTTTTTTAAATCTTGAGTCTTTGTTCGTAAGCGAAACCAATATATATATATATATATATATATATATATATAATCAAGTAATTCATCGAGTCTGAAACCTCAACAGAATGCACTGGACAGCCGTTTCATCCTATATTTGAGACTCATCAGCAGTGCGCATCCACTACCGAGAATTGAAACCCTGGCAGATAGGTTATCAAGCAAACGCCATACCAACTGTTCCGACGGGCCTCGGTGCCGAAAAGGTAGCAAATCAGACTCAATATAGCGCCATCCAACGGCCGTCCAGTGCTTTCTGCATTCTGTTAAGGTTTCAGACTCGATGAATTACTTAATTATAATTATCAAATCCTCCTAATAATTTCTATCATATATATATATATATATATATATATATATATATATATATATATATATATATATATATATATATATATATATATATATATATATATATATATATATATATATATATATATATATATGTTAAAGGTAAGCAATTCGTTGATATATAATCCAAGCAGATCCTAGTAATATAAACTATTTAAAATGATCCACCAAAAAAAAATCATTATTACAGAAACAATAATTAAGAATCATTAAAATCCAAAATCATCTCATATGGGTAATATTCTATTTCGGTAAACGAAGATACCTGCCTTCTGTTTCCTCAACCCCGGTGTGGAGCGATTTTTTTTTTTTAAGAAATTTTTATTGTTTATTAATTATTTGCTCTGTATTATTAAATACACTGAACTCTTTTTGTGGATCAGTTTTAATATTTTATATGACTAGGATCCACTTGGATTATATACCAACAGATTTATTACCTTTACTCTCTTTCTCTCTCTATCATATATATATATATATATATATATATATATATATATATATATATATATATATATATATATATATATATATATATATATATGTATATATGTATTAAACAAAACAATTTTACAATGGACATAGACAAAAATGTGTGTGTGTGTGTGAACATTTGTGTCTGTTCTTTGGTGAATATTTCGTATTTTGATAATGTTCGTATTTTGGTGAATGTTCGTACGCACGTGTATGTGTGTATAATGTTCATGGCGTCTCCCACAAATGGGAAGACGGAGTTCTTCTAAGAGAGCTTACATTGTAGTCGCTGAAATGAAGAAATAAAAAAGAGAACGAGGCGAGAAGTCGCCCAGTATTTATAATATAGGGAGAGTGACCCCTAGTGAATAATTAGGGAATTAAGGAGGAGTTAAAGCCGACAATACCCCCCTCAGTTGAAAGTTGTAGGAAACGAAAACTTTTAATACGTAAAAAGTTCATGGAAGTTTTGAATATTGACCTTGTGAACAGAAAAGAAAAGGTGTCGGAAGTGTGGTTGAGATGCGTAATTCGACGAAATGTACTTGTGCTGTCGTCAGGGTGCTGTATATTTTTCTCTAGTGGGTCAAAGTCGGAGCACGTCCTGAAAGAAACGTCGGTAGTGTTCAGTGATTGCTATTAAAATTTGTCTTTTCCAATGCTCCAAGTTGGATTGGGTTTGTCTTCCCGTCGCACTAGTTCCCGACCGTAGTTTTGTTTGAAAACGAGCGTGTTTATTTATGCTAATGACCTCCAGATTGCCCAGACACAAAACCACACACACGTATATATATATATATATATATATATATATATATATATATATATATATATATATATATTGAACGATAAAAATTATGAAAAAAATTAATTAAAATCTTCAGACATACTGGGTTGTAGATTAATATTCTTACGTTTTTATTATTATTATTATTTCATTTAGATTCCTCGACTAGTTTCGGCCAACATGGCCATCATCTGGAGAAAATGTTTCTGCTTGCTGGTAGCTGTAAACTACAGAAATGAATGTCTTGATGGAGAAAATGAACTTTTGTCTGTAGTTTTCATTTGTTTTTTATTTGTTTTTTTATCTTTTTAACATGAGTTTATTAACATTCCTTGTGTTGGTCAAACAGTCTCTTTTAAGTTGTCATTTGAGATAAGAGCTGGATGGATTCATGCTAGTTTCGTTTCCCTCGGTCAGTTCAGCATTTCTTTGGTACCTGGAGAGGGGATGGTAAGTGTGTGTGTGTGTGTGTTATTTAGTTTAGTGTGTGTTATTTAGTTATTTAGTCTCTGGTAAGTATGTGTGTGTGTGTGTGTGTGTGTGTGTTATTTAGTTTTTAGGGAGTGAGTGAGTATGATATGTGTTAGCTTGTATATTGCTATGGGTGTGTGTTATCATTTGGCTCATTAGGAAAGTGAGTGAGTATGATGTGTGTAAATGTGTATATTCGTGTAGGTGTGTGTATAAGTGTGAGGCCTCCACACCTCCGTAAGCATGTCTGTTTTGTGTGGGTGTGAAATATGGGTAGGTTTTGATTTGTAGGGTTATGTGTTACTACTATCTACATTGTTAAATTTATGGTTTAGCCCGGCTGGAAACAGCGTATGTAAACGTCGTATCCACTTATTTTCATGGAACTCTAAAAATCTTTCTAATGTTATCTGCTTTGGGCTTTTCTATTCTCTCAAGTATAGTGAATTTGGCATGGGTTTTGAAGTCGTGTTTTTCTATGCGGAAATGTTGTTCTACAGTTAATAATTTTTCATGGGGAGTCGACTTAATTCGATTGCGTTAATTATTAATTCTGTAGTGAAAGGGCCATATATATATATATATATATGTATATATATATGTATATAATATATATATATGTATATAATATATATATATATTATATATATATATATATGTTGTGTGTATTTAGGCAGCATTTTTTTATTACTACATATTTCATTAAATAATATAGACAAGTTTTGTCTATTTATTTTAAGCATATTCCTTTCATATTGTTTGATAAGCTTAATAAAATTATCATTGAAAGACGACAGAAAATCACCTTACTGATACATGCTTGTTAATCCTATCTAAGCTTTCGGCTTATATAAGCCATAATCAGATAGGACAAGTACATTATAATAAATTAACCATATCAAACGCTATGAAAGGAATTTGCTTAAAATAAATTGACAAAACTTGTCTATATTATTTAATGAAACACGCATTAATATATATATAATTGCTCCGATGAGTTGCTTTCGCTGGTCCCCAGGCCTCATGAATTTAAGCGTCCTACGATGCTGGCAAACCGTTCCCACCCCTTCACCGTTGAAACTGTTAGATGTAGACGTCTCTTCTACTCCAATAGTTTCATGTCTCGCACATCTCGCCTGTGGAACTCCCTTACTTATTCCTGTTTCCCTGAAAAATACAATCTCTAACTATTTAAGTGTAACGTCAATCGACATCTCCAGTTGCCTTGATCTATGCACTTCCCTTCTCCACATCCTTTCCCCTTTCATTCCTATCGGCTCTCGCTCCAAATCTTCTGTAACCCCCTTGCCTTGATCGATCCACTATCTTTCTCCACATCCTCTCCTTTACCACTCCTACCTGATCTTCCTCCAAACCTTCTGTAACCCCTTGCGTGCTAGTGGCTTCCAGCCTTGCTTGGGGTGAAAAGCTTAATATATATATATATATATATATATATATATATATATATATATATATATATATATACACACATTTTGAATTGGACATAGTCCGACAATTTATTAAAGACATTTTTGATACGTTTAACGTTCTTTTTATAGATACAAGTATTTAAGTAAATGCTCTGTTTATAATAAACAGTATTAAATAACATTTACCGGCCTGAATTTTTTCGGAGAACGAAAATTTTCTATGAAAATTTCTCGGACATTCAAGCCGGTAAATGTTATTTAATACTGTTTATTATAAACAGAGCATTTACTTAAATACTTGTATCTATAAAAAGAACGTTAAACATATCAAAAATCTCTTTAATATATATATATATATATATATATATATATATATATATATATATATATATATATATATATTTGAAACAAAGATTAGACACGACAGAACAGGAATATTGATTTAAATAAACATAATTTTATGTTCATTTTTTATTTTTAAATATCCGGACCTAGGCTGCCTTTCGCCCAACGTATCCTCAGGGACCAATCGTTGATAACTTTTAACTCATTTGTTTTGATAAGAGATAGTACTGGAACACGCTTAAAAGTACGGATTTTGTAATTACCTAAAATTAAGGGAAAAAAAACATAAATTTACGATTAAAATACGTAAATGAAGGAATAAAATTGATCCAGTGGACCATAAAAAGGAAAAAATGAAGCTCACATATCTCCGAATAAATTCAAGGATCTTAAAAAATTATCCTTCTGCTTGCATAGTACAGGCTGGAATAATTTTAAGCATAAACCTTCCAAAATTACCTGTGGTCCTTAGGGCCGATAGGTGAATTGTCATTTAATTGATAGCTCTTTTCTTAGTATCTGGGATGTTCCTGGTAGGGTGATCTTCTGGGCAACTTGTATATTGATGTTACCTGGGACACTACTAGTAAAACTGTCCATTCCTTTTCTCACGAGGCCCATAGCCCCGATTGCTATTAGTACAGTCTCAGTCTTCATTCCCAACAGTCTGTTAATCTCGTTCTCCATGTCCTTGTATTTGGACAATTTGTTCATGTTATGTTTTCTTCTTTGTATCCTGTAGAACCGGGTTCAACCTATCGTCCTTAGGGCCTATAGAAGAATTGGGATTTAATTGATAGCTCTTTTCTTAGTATCTGGGATGTTCCTAGTAGGGCGATCTTCTGGGCAACTTGTATATTGATGTTACCTGGGACACTAATAGTAAAACTGTCCATTCCTTTTCTCACGAGGCCCATAGCCCCGATTACTATTAGTACAGTCTCAGTCTTCATTCCCCACAGTCTGTTAATCTCGTTCTCCATGTCCTTGTATTTGGACAATTTGTTCATGTTATGTTTTCTTCTTTGTATCCTGTAGAACCGGGTTCAACCTATTGTCCTTAGGGTCTATAGGTGAATTGTCATTTAATTGATAGCTCTTTTCTTAGTATCTGGGATGTTCCTAGTAGGGTGATCTTCTGGGCAACTTCTATATTGATGTTACCTGGGGCATGTATGTAAGTGTATAGTAATTCTGCTATGTCTATGAGGAATTAAAATAATATGCTATATTCGTACGGTTTTATGTGTATGTATGTATGTATGTATGTATGTATGTATATATGTGTGTTTGTGTTTCCAATAGACTTTGTGTTTGTTGGGTTTTCGCCTGTCTATTTGGGAACGTGTTTCCGTACATACCGTTTTTGTTTTAGCTAAACATACGTTCAATTCTTTAAGATTGGATTTAATAAAGATTGGTGATGTAATATAATGTTTTTGACGTGTGCTTATAGTCGGTAATATTGACATTAGTAGACTCTCGAATTACTTTGGACGTAAAAAATATTACGTTCTTTTTATAATTAAGGTGGCATTTGAAAAAATCAAATTGATTATTATAATCATTTGGGTGTGTTATGTTTCCTGCTTTGTATCCTGTAGAGCCGGGCCCAAACTATGGTCCTTGGGTCCTATAAGAGAATTGTCATTTGATAGCACTTTTGTTAGTATATGGGATGTTCATAATAGATCTTCTGGACAATTTGTATGTTGATGTTACCTGGTACACTGTTAGTAAAATTGTTCATAACTTTTGCTACAGTCCCATTCTTCATTCCCCACATGCCGTTCATCTCGGTCTCCAGGTCTTTTTATTTGGACAGTTTCTCGATAATTTCCATGGCTGTGTTTTCTCGCTGATGATACTGCTATATCAATAAGCATACACGTCCTTAATTTCTTGTCTTTTATGGCAATATCAGGTTTGTTGGCTTTCTATGCCAGAGGATAGTTACATCGTTATTTTGGGTAACTGTGTCTGGTTGGTGGTCAAACCATCTTTATTTTCCTGTTAGCATTGTTGTTATTATTATTATTGATATTATTATTATTATTATTATTTGTGTATGTTATGTTTCTTGCTTTGTATCTTGTAGAGCCGGGCCCAAACTATATGTCCTATAGGAGAATAGCCATTTAATTGATAGCACTTTTCTTAGTGTTTGGAATGTTTGTAATAGGCTTATCTAATGGACAACTTGTATGTTGATGTTACCTGAGACACTGGTAGTAACATTTTTCATTCCTTTTCTGACAAGGCCCAAAGCTCCGATTATTATTATTATTATTATTTTTATTTGTGCATGTTATGTTTCTTGCATTGTATCTTGTAGAGCTGGATCCAAACTGTATCCCTTAGGTCCTATAGGAGAATTGTCATTTAATTGATAGCACATTTCTTAGTATCTGCGCTGTTCATAATCGGGCGATCATCTGGGCAACTTGTATGTTGATGTTACCTGGGACATATATGTTAGTATATAGTAATTCTACTATAGCCATGAGAAATTAAAATGATATGGTATATTCGTAGGGTGTTATGTGTGTGTGTATGTCCAATAGACTTTATGTTTTTTGGTTTTTCGCATCTCTATTTGGGAACATTTTTACGTACATACCGTTTGTTTTTACGTCAGATTCGTAAGAATCCATTAAATAAAGTTTATAGATTTATTACAATGTTTTTGTCGTGTTTATAGTTTGTAATGCTGTTCTTATTAGACTCTCAAAGTAGCTCATGTATCTATAGATACGCGTATGGATAAGCAACAAAAAAGACATTAAGATACACGAATTCATTCCGTAATCTGGAAGTTTGCATGTGAATTGAACGCAATTTGCCAAAGCTCAATTGAGAGAAATATTGACTCAAATTTAAGAGAGAAAAACAAAGTGATTATATACATTTGATCTTTGATCCGTCTGAACATGGCGTTCCATCTCATATGATGATTTTGTTTTTGTAACGCATTTGATCGGCGTTTCTTTATGTTTGTGAATTGTGTTTTCTGTAATGATTTTGGATCAGAAATTTCTAGCGTAGAGATTTGCTGTTTTCCGACCATCAAACACCGAGAGTTTTTTGCATTGTTCAATTGTTCAGGTGTAGGTTTTCCATTTTGTGCCTTTTATCTATCTATCTATCTATCTATCTATCTATCTATCTATATATATATATATATATATATATATGTATGTATATATATATATATATATATATATATATATATATATATATATATATATGTATGTACACACACACACACATATATATATATACATATATATATACACACACATATATATATGAATGTATATATAAATATATATATATACACTCATATATATATATATATGTATGTATATATATATATATATATATATATATATATGTATGTATATATATATATATATATATATATATATATATATATATATATATTATAAAATGCTAAACACTAATATAACATGGTTATAATTTATTACATTGGAATCGTAATTATGATTTAATTCATCAAACCTACAAATTCACAAAAAATCGGAAAATATAACTCCGGGTATAAAAAAAACAAAATTTTAGTGAGAGTGTATGTGTGGGACTGGGAAACAAGTGTGAGAGGGAAATGTATGACAGCTCTAGAGAGAGGGTGTAACAGAAGAAAGAAGAACAGGAAGGGCCTAAAGGTGAAGGTGGGGATTCAAATTTAACAGAGAAAAGTTTTAAAGAGAGGAGTTAAATAACGGTTTAAACGAGTGAGATACAGATAAATATGAATTAGTTTTCGTTGCATAATTTACTACCGATGTTACCCCACCCTACAGCTTTCATACATTTCCCTGTCACACTTGTTTCCCACTCTCACACATACACTCTCACTAAATTTTGACTTTTATACTCGGAGTTATATTTTCCGATTTCTTTTTGAATTTGTAGGTCTGATGAATTGGATCGTTATTACGATTCCAATGTAATAAATAATAACCATGGAATATTAGCGTTTAAGCCTTTTTATTATATTCTTAATCTGTCCTGGACATTCAGTTCTACCTGGATTTTTATCCTCTTGGGAATATATATATATATATATATATATATATATATATATATATATCTTTTTGAATTTGTAGGTCTGATAAATTGGATCGTGATTACGATTCCAATGTAATAAATTATAACCATGGAATATTAGTGTTTAAGCCTTTTGATTATATTCTTAATCTGACCTGCACATTGAGTTCTACCTGGATTTGTGTGTGCGTGTGTGTGTTTGTATTGACCATTAATATTATATATATATATATATATATATATATATATATAAATATATATATATATATATTTGTTAGATTAAGCTTTGAAGCGTTATATCTTAGAAATGACTAAAGATATCTTACTGAAGTGTTTCGATGTTTTTATAAGACTAGTGGATTCTACTTTTATAAATAAAATGTAATTAACTCATAGTTGATATATATTTATTGTTCAAATACATTCATATATCTCAGTCATTTTCAAGAATGAAGGTGGTTTCTGTGAGGTAAGCAGACTTCAACAGAATTTATCTGAATGAATACTTACTGCCTAAATATACGTATACACCTTATATATATATATATATATATATATATATATATATATATATATATATATATATGGGGGGGAGGGTTGTAAACAGTGACTATTACGGCTAATAATGCAAGACTCTTCGGTAAATCGAATCGAGTTCTCTCAGTCACTGTGTGTTTATCTAAATATAAATACGCTTAAATTCACCTTCTTCTCTGCCGTGCGCCAACAGCTTCAGGGTAAAATTTCCGACTGACGCGAATTCAGCCGGTTTTCGATTCTAGCCAGAGGCAACCGGACGTTTAGCCACACTGATGAGCTGTGATACAGCGGAACAGTCTGTCTGTGGATGACAATATATATATATATATATATATATATATATATATATATATATATATATATATATATATATATATTCATACATGTTTCATTAAATAATATAGACAAGTGTTGTCTATTTATTTTATGTAAATTCTTTTCATATCGTCTGATAAGCTTAATGACATTATCATTAAACGAAGAAAGAAAATCACAATATTTATACATATTTTAATCCAATCTAAGCTTTCGGCTTGCACAAGCCATTATCAAAGATGACAATTAGAGTACAATATATTAAGCAATACACGGACGAGAAAGTGATGATAGTCTGTTTCTGTTTACATGGATGATTTCCAAGCAACGATAAACACGTGCATATAAGACGCTGGAAATCATCCATGTAAACAGAAACAGACTATCATCCCTTTTTCGTCCGTGTATTGCTTAATATATTGAACTCTAATTGTCATCTTTGATAATGGCTTATGTAAGCCGAAAGCTTAGATTGAATTAAAAAAGATGTATCAAATATGTGTGTGTTTGTGTGTGTGTGTGTGTGTGTGTGTGTGTGTGTGTGTGTGTGTGTGTGTGTATGTATATACATATTATAATAAAAAGAAAGAACAGTAAGATATATAACCCGATGTTCTTATTGATAATTTTATTTTTACAGAATTATATAATTAAATTTGAAGTTCTTCCTGTGTAGCGAAGAAACCATATTTTAAATCAGTTAATTTAGAATATATATATATATATATATATATATATATATATATATATATATATATATATATGTGTGTGTGTGTGTGTGTGTGTGTGTGTGTGTGTGTGTGTGTGTGTGCATTTATGTATGTATGTATAGAAACAGAAGATAGCTACAGCAAACCTACTGGTGTCCATTCAAATAATAACACCACTAAAAATTTATTATATTCCATTATATAATCCGGTTAAAATGAGACCAATATGATTTTAACTACTTCTACAATGTCAATCGCCATCTTCTGTCTTCCCAATTCTTATTCTTTCATTGTTCTTTCTCTTTAATAGCCTTTATCCCTTCTCATATTTTTTAACAATCAATAAACCCTTGCGTCTTAGTGGTTTTATCGCCTTCCTTCGGTGTAAAATGATAAAAAGAAAAAAAAATATTTACATTTTTGTGCTTGTCAGATTTTTGTGTCTGAAACTGCCCTTTGCTGACAATCTTACATTGTCTTCTTACAATTTGCGCTTAGTCCTTTCTTCCCGCTTTCCTTTACTCGGGTTGTTCTTCTTGTTGACAGCCGTACGTTCTGTCTTCTCACACTTGACGTGAAAATTCGAGGAATGTAAGTTAATAGCAATTTTAATAAGTGATGAATTCCAACAGCAGCAATTATGGTGATAATTATGAATTCAGTAACTAACGGACAGGGGTAGAGACGGTCGAATGTCGGGGGGTAGAGAACTGGGATTTTTGATTGATTGTGCCCAAGGCTTCGGGTCAGACAACTCTCTATTTTGCTTGAATGTTTCGCCCGAGCAGCGAAGGGGGCAAAAAGTTGACATCCAATTAAACGTTAAGATTTATAAGTCAATTTACGCAGGACGCTCGCTGACGTACAATACACGGTACCAGTAAAGTGCGCGTTCGGGACATCGCGAAATCGTTTTGCACAGAGAGGCACAGCGGCTAAGCGGCCTTCATTGTGTACGCTAGCCGACCGTGACGGTTTCGCTCGGTTGCATCTCCACCTGTCTATTTCGGTGCTGTATACAGAAGCGCTGAAATGAAAGAAATAAATTAGCTGCTTCAGAGAACTCTACATTACTGGCTTGCTTATTGATTGAGATTCTTTCAAATTGGATGTATATCCATTGCGAATAATATTACGATAAAATACAATACATTGCCGACCATGTCCCCAAGGAATATTTCTTTTGAAAAAGAAAATTATTATTTTTATTATTATTAACTAATGGCTGGTTTCTTGTATCCGGGCATACCTGTCTGATGGGGCGAATAACCAATCCCTACTTCAGGCGCCTGCTCAGATACATTCCTGTTCTGTTTAAAAACTTCAGAAGCCATCAACGACTTGCACTGCAACTATGCTGAACGGGCCTTAATTACAGATTCGGGGAAATAGCATATAATCTGGCACTATCAACAGTTTCGAAAAGACCAGAATGCTCAAAACCCTCGCTCACAAGGCTTGGTATGGTATCCAGGTGTTTTTCAATTATGTCATGGGAGGGTTTTCGCCTACCAAGGCCGCTAAATTACCTTTGTGACAAATCGACCAATGTGATAATCGAACCCGGATGTTTTGGTCGTAAAGCCGACATTCTAATATCTTGAATTGTAAACATTAAGATGTAGAAGAGATTAGGAAATATTTTGCTATTAGAATTCACAGGAATTAATTTGGGCATTAGAATGCATTGGAAATGATTTACTATAAGAATGCGCTAGAAATGATTTTATGCATTATTGGAAATTATTTTAATATAAGAATACATTGGAAATTATTTTACTATAAGAATGCATTGGAAATTATTTTAATATATGAATGCATTGGAAATGATTTTACTATCAGAATGCATTGGAAATGATGTTACTATAAGAATTCCTTGGAAATGATTTTTACTATTAGAATGCATTCAAAATGGTTTTACTATAAAAATGTATTGGAAATGATTTTACTATAAGAATGCATTGGAAATGATTTTACTATAAGAATGCATATGAAATGATTTTCTATAAGAATGCATTAGAAATGATTTTACTATAAGAATGCATTGGAAATGATTTTACTATAAGAATGCATTAAAAATGATTTTACTATAAGAATGCATTGGAAATTATTTTACTATAAGAATGCATTAGAAATGATTTTACTATAAGAATGCATTGGAAATGATTTTACTATAAGAATGCATTAGAAATGATTTTACTATAAGAATGCATTGGAAACGATTTTACTATAAGAATGTATTGTAAAATGATTTTACTATAAGAATGCATTAGAAATGATTTTACTATAAGAATGCATTAAAAATGATTTTACTATAAGAATGCATTGGAAATGATTTTACTATAAGAATGCATTAAAAATCATTTTACTATAAGAATGCATTGGAAATGATTTTACTATAAGAGTGCATTAAAAATGATTTTACTATAAGAATGCATTGGAAATGATTTTACTATAAGAATGTATTAGAATTTATTTTACTATAAGAATGTATTAGAAATGATTTTACTATAAGAATGCATTAAAAATGATTTTACTATAAGAATGCATTGGAAATGATTTTACTATAAGAATGCATTGGAAATGATTTTTATATAAGAATGCATTAGAAATGCTTTTATTATAAGATTGAATTTGAGAAAGGGTGCAGAGTAATGTTTAAAAAAAACCTACGCACTTACGTTTTGCAGTCTGTATATTTGTTCATAATTGTTTAGCTACAATCGATTTATCTATACCAGTCTATTGTAATATTCCTGTTTATCCACTGAAACATAGGAATTGACAGAGCTGAATAGAATGAGACAGACAGAAAGTAAAATACAGACAGAGACGAAAAGAGAGTAGGGCAACAGGAAGAAAGAAAGAAAAGAAAAGAACAAAAAAGTAAACATAATAAAAGCAGTGTAAGAACAAAACTAAACGCACAGACAGACATATGGAACGCGACAATTAGATTTACGAAATGGCCCTGTGAAAGCCGAGTTTGCTCATCTGGCAACTATAACCCTTCCAACATAAACAGGCTTTCATGTTTTACCTCAGTGCTTGCTGTATGTGAAGGAAGTAATTTAATTTTGTCGGCAATCGTATTTGGTGCAACAGAGTATTGTATTTTTTGACGACATTTTGCATTTCATTGTATCTACTGCTTTTTCGTTGGTTTATTTTATGTGCTGCGTCCCTTAAAAGGCAGAAGTTATGATGGCTCTCCACAACTTCCGACGTCAGTTTCTTCTCCATGTGCTAAGACCCCAGCTACTTGATTCGCCATTGGTTCACACAAGCTTGTTATGTAAGTAGATCGCTTCCTTATTAGATCTTATCGTCAAAATTGGAAATGATTTTTCTATCAGAATTTATTGGAAATGATATAACTATAAGAATGAACTGGAAATGATTTTACTATATGAATGTGTTGGAAATGATTTTATTATAAGAATGCATTGGAAATGATTTTATTATAAGAATGCATTGGAAATGATTTTAATATCAGAATGCATTGGAAGTAATTTTATTATAAGAAGGCATTGGAAATGTTTTTACTGTAAGAAGGCATTGGAAATAAATTTTACCATAAGAATGCATTGGAAATGCTTTTAATATAAGAATGCATTGGAAATGCTTTTAATATAAGAATGCATTGGAAATGATTTTACTATGAGAATGCATTGGAAATGATTTTACTATAAGAAGGCATTGGAAATAAATTTTACCATAAGAATGCATTGGAAATGCTTTTAATATAAGAATGCATTGGAAATGACTTTACTATAAGAATGCATTGGAAATGATTTTACTGTAAGAATGCATAGGAAATGATTTTACTATAAGAATGCATTAGAAATGACTTTACCATAAGAATGCATTGGAAATGATGTTACTATATGAATGTGTTGGAAATGATTTTATTATAAGAATGCATTGGAAATGATTTTACTATCAGAATGCATTGGAAGTAATTTTATTATAAGAAGGCATTGGAAATGTTTTTACTCTAAGAAGGCATTGGAAATAAATTTTACCATAAGAATGCATTGGAAATGCTTTTAATATAAGAATGCATTGGAAATGCTTTTAATATAAGAATGCATTGGAAATGATTTTACTATGAGAATGCATTGGAAATGATTTTACTATAAGAAGGCATTGGAAATAAATTTTACCATAAGAATGCATTGGAAATGCTTTTACTATAAGAATGCATTGGAAATGACTTTACTATAAGAATGAATTGGAAATGATTTTACTGTAAGAATGCATAGGAAATGATTTTACTATATGAATGCATTGGAAATGATTTTACTATAAGAATGCATTGGAAATGATTTTACTATAAGAATGCGTTAGAAATGATTTTCCTATAAGAATGCATAGGAAATGATTTTACTATAAGAATGCATTGGAAGAGATTTTACTATAGAGAATGCATTGGAAATGATTTTATTATGAGAATGCATTGGAAATGATTTTACTATAAGAATGCATTGGAAATGATTTTACTATAAGAATGCATTGGAAATACTTTTGCTTTGTATTACTCTTTCATATAACATTCTGAGCATAAATATCGCTTTCCCTGCTTTGGTGCCTTTTGACGCACCCGCACTGTTATTGTCCTTTCTCTGGCCTGATTCTGCTGCGCGCTGTATTCATCAGGATTCGGATGATGACTTTTCTTATATGGCCAATTCGGCTAATTTTCAAAAAATTCTTAAAAAGAGGGAATAGTATAAAGGAGAAATAGATCAGGATGCAGCAACATGAAGAGGCATCATCATTTCAACTTTGAGCTAAAAAGATCAATTAGGAAATATCCAACTCAATCCATAAGTCGGTTGCCACGTGAGAGAGAGAGAGAGAGAGAGAGAGAGAGAGGAGGTTCTTGATTATTCTAATATCTTTCCCAAATATATCAAGGTTACTGAGCAGTTTCAACAGATCCTTGTGGCGTACTTTGTCGAATGCTTCTGCGTAGTCTAAGAAACATAGGTACACTCCCTTCAGCATTTGTATCGATCTTTCTGATAACGTTCTGAGCATGAATATTTCCTTCCTTGTTCCGGTGTCTTTAACGAACCGGCACTGTTCTTGTCCTATCTCTGGCCTGATGTCCAAGGTAAAATTCAAGGGATAGATATGCATAAATTTTCACCTAAAGCCTACAGTAAAGATTGCCGCCAGTATAGGCTTTTGATTATTTTAATATCTTTCCCAAATATATCAAAATTGCTGAGGAGTTGCAACAGATACTTATAGCGTACTTTGTCGAATGCTTTTGCGTAGTCTATGAAACACAGGTACACGCCCATCTGCATATGTATTGCCGTTTCTGATAACATTCTGAGTTTGAATATTTCCTTACTTGTTCCCGTGTCTTTAACGAACCCGCACTGTTCTTGTCCTATCAATGGCCTGATTCCGCTGTTCGCTCTATTCAACGGAATTGAAGGGATTAATTTTCTTACATGTTTGATTGTCAATTGGAGTTCACGTACATTTGCACCTGGATTCTCAGGCAGTACAAAAACAGTTCTACTTATGTCTTCCTGTATATCTCCAGTGTCGCAGATTTCATTTACTGTTTCTGAATCATTGCCTAAATCTAAAGCTATCTGCATCTCTGTTAAAATTCCTCCTGTTTATGACGCTTTTTGACTGATTTTACGTAACAGTTCAATCTTTCTTTTATTTGTTACTAACGAATTTTTCTTGTATCTTAATACTTTGCTTAACTTTTTCAGGGCATCATTCGCTATGTTAATGTGTTCAATTTCCATATTTGTTATATTGAAATGTTTATAACTAATCCATGTATAATGACTGATATTATATAAATGTTCAGCAGTCTTTCCTTTCATTCTGTTGCCTCAAGTTTCTTCATCTGTGAGGAGATTGTCTAGCATTCACTGCCATATAGGATGACTGGTATTATATAACTGTTCAGGACCCTTTTCTTTGTTTCTGTTGCCTCAAGTCTCTTCTTCATCTGTGAGGAGATTGTCCAGCATTCACTGCCATATAGGAGGACTGATATTATATAACCTTTCAGCACCCTTTTCTTTGTTTCTGTTGCCTCAATTCTCTTCTTCATCTGTGAGGAGATTGTCCAGCATCCATTGCCATATAGGGGGATTGATATTATATAACCGTTCAGCACCCTTTTCTTTGTTTCTCTTGCCTCAAGTCTCTTCTTCATCTGTGAGGAGATTGTCCAGCATTCACTGCCATATAGGAGGACTGATATTATATAACCGTTCAGCACCCTTTTCTTTGTTTTTGCTCCCTCTGGTCCCCTCTTCATCTGTGAGAAGATTGTGCGGCTTTCCCTGTCATATAAGACATACTACATAAGAGTTGAATACTCTTTACTTTCTTTCAAACGAGATTTTCCCGTTTCTTAATACATTACTTAACTTTTGGAGGGCAACTTTCTCTATCCCAATGTGTTCAATTTTCTCATTTGCTATACTGAAATTTTTATAACGAATCCATCGTTCAAGATACTTGAAGATTTTAAAATTTATTATTTTCACAATCTCTTCACGAATAATCGTGGATGAACCAAAATTCTGCAAGTACATGAATTCTTCTAAAATATCACCTCGGAAGATTTAAAGACATCTATGTCACAATCTATACAACGCAATCGAGTGCTCTGATTCAGACAAACATCCTTACGGGCAATACTTCTCCCAGAGCTAAAAAAAGGGGGAAAAGGTCAGGATAAATCCCTGATGCTTGAAGAGTCCGAATGGGGAACTGTCGAGAAAGATAGAATGATGGGTGTACATTAAATCAGCCTTGGGTAAGATTTGCCTCCGCGAGAAGGCAGATAAAATCAATAACTGGAGAACGAACTCGACCTCCGATACTACGATTTGTTAGGAATGTATTTTTTTTTGTTTTTTTTTTTCAAATACAAATCTTTAATATCGTAATTTTGACGCTGATAAACTTCAGCTGTTTCTAAACAGAAATAAGTTACAGAAAGATATGTCGACCACTAAGGTTATCTGGTATATATATATATATATATATATATATATATTTTAGAATTGGACATTGTCCGACAATTTATTTAAAGACATTTATATTATGTTTAACGTTCTTTTTATAAAAAGAACGTTAAACATAATATAAATGTCTTATATATATATATATATATATATATATATATATATATATATATATATATATATATATATATATATATATATATATATCAATCTCTTCATTATCTATCTATCTATCTATGCAGGATTCATAATTTAGCTATACCATTTTTTTAATTTTTTCCTCAGTAATTTTATAATTTTAAACTTAATATAGATTAAATTTAAATTTTTTAAATGGGTAATTTCTAATTTGTATTTTCAAATTTTATTGTATAATTTAAAATTTATTTGTTCGAATAAATTCTTTTTTAGTCTAAACCCAACATTAAAGCATTAAATAATTATTATAAACTTAGTTCGTTGTCAAGTTTTTTTTATTCCCTTATACTTGTATTCCGATTGATCATTCCAGCTTATGTAATAGCGTTTACCCGAGCGAGGGATGTTTGATTGATTTGAACCTTTTAAACGCCTTTATTTTACATTCAACACCATCACTTGATAAGACACCAAAATAAATAGAAAAACGTATGTATTTCTTTTTTTCAGTTTCTTCTCTAAATAATTTTATAATTTTGAACTTAATATAGATTAAATTTAAAATGGGTAATTTTTAATTTTTAATTTTTAATGTTATAAGTTAATATAGTTATTAGTTAGAATGAATTCTATTTTAGTCTAACCCTAACATTAAAGCATTAAGTAATTATTATAACCTTAAAGTCCGTTGTCAAGTTTTTTGAATTCTCATATACTTTTATTCTGATTTGTCATTCCAGCTTATATAACAGCGTTTCGATTAGCGAGGGATGTTTGAATTCTACATTCAACACCATCACTTGTTAAGACACCAGAAATGTTGAGACAAAATGGCTATTTTTGTAGTAGTGATTTTATAACATATTTATGTTATAATTTTCTGTTCTGGATTCCGGAATGAAATCCGGTACCAATAATAACAAACGCCAAGAATGAATATAGGAAAATAAATGTATTAACGTAATAAATACAAACTGGTAATACAGGTTAGTAGTTCCAGGAATGCGGGGTTAATAGACAAATATATATATAGTCTTTGATATCGACGTATCGCTGAATGACTTCTTACTGAGTCCACGTGCTCGTTACTGTGATTCTTGCTCGCTGCGTTCGTACGCTCGTTCCTTTCGACGTTCGACTACTCTCTCTCTGTCTCCTGTCTGTCTCTGTCGGGTATCCACTAGCAGTAGTATATGTATACCCTGGGTGAGTCGATTTGTGTAAAAAGGGGAAGACCCCTCAATATTTTCTAATAAATAATTGTATTTGCTCTACTCTGTATTGAGCACTCGAAACAAATTGTGACACAAGGCAGAGGTTAATAGTTTCCTTTCGGCAAAACAGTAAAAATAAATTGGTCTAGCCCCCCTCAGAACTTCACTTTTGTGGGGACGCCTCAGGCACCATGTAATGACTCCAGTCGCCTCCCGAAGGAAAGGTACTCTCTGCGACAGGGCTGGCACTAGGGTCTTGCTCACCTACCCAAAACTTTTATATGGGCCCCCTCTCTCTACTACATGTCAATTTCAAAGTTTCTCAACGTGGGAGGCACAAGCCATCGAAGTAAAATTGGCGGGATAGGCAGGGCTTTTTTAAGTTAACAAAAATCAGGGAATTATCCAATTTAAATGAAAAATTAAGTACATATACAGTAGTTATTTACTTTTATAATGAACATTTTTTATTTTTTTAAATCTGAGAAAATGTTAATCTTTTTGTAATAACCACCAATAATTTCATGACTAAATTTTACTAGAAAAAAAAAAGGTTTAAATCGCAAATTCTTACAATTCCCTAAAGATTAATCACCGATGAATCTCTGTTAGAAAAAAAATTACAATGATTTCAACACAGCACAAACGGGATTGTCTTAAAAATTTCTTTTAAAACAATATTTGAGTTTTCGAGAAAATTTTTCATGTGTTGAATCTTTAAACATTTTTATTTTTTAAGCGATCGTTTTCTCGGTGTTAGCTTTCTAGAAATGTAAAGAAAATAGGGACTACAATTTAATTACTAGCCGTGGAAGTCTGGTCAGTATTACTATTAGTACAAAAAAAAATCAGAACTCATCCATAGTGGATGATCTTGGAATAAAAAAAGAATTTTACCGAGATAAATTTTACCTCTTAATTAATTGAAAAGAAGTGTTCAGAAAAAAAAAATCAATTTAAAAAATAAGCGCTACTGAAATTAGCACTATCTGTCTATATTTCTGAGATGAGGTATTATGTACATTATTTACATTATTCGGACTATTGTCCTCATCTTTGTCGCCATATTTATTACAACGTTTCGGCCCTTCAATATCTGTCTATATTTCTGAGATGAGGTATGATGTACATTATTTACATTATTCGGACTATTGTCCTCATCTTTGACGCCATATTTATTACAACGTTTCGGCCTTTCAGTATGTGTCTATATTTCTGAGATGACGTATTATGTACACTATTTACATTATTCGGACCATTGTCCGAAACTTTGTCGCCATATTTATCACAACGTTTCGCCCGTTTCTTCAGATGGTTGAAATGTCGAACTGAACCCTTTATTTCGCTCACTGAGATAGACTGTTCTAGTCCCACGTGCCATTAACAGATGTCAGTTATCTCCTGTTAATTTCCCTCTGAAAGTCCTCCACTGCCTTAACCTGGTATTGAACTCACAATCTTTGTGTCCTGTCACTGGTTCTAACTAATGCCTTTATCCACTCTGCCATGTATCCTTGAGGACATCTGTGTATGAATTTCTGGGTATTATAAAACTAATGTCTTCTTTACCATTTTTACCAGTGCTCATATTGCAATTTTTGCTGTTATCATCCATGTTTTTTTTACCAGAGCTCATATTGCAACTTTGCTGTACCTGTCTCATTCATATTTATTTGAATCAGGCTTTTCTGCTCTCAAAACAATTAAGTGCAAAAAGAGAGAAACTCTTCAATGTTTGGTTCACATTTTAGAGCTGACATTTGTGAACTTATCCAGCACACACTGTGCCTTTTTGGGGTGAAGAGAGGCGTTTATTAAGGATTGTGATGGCTCATTTTGCATGTTACGTTCCATGCTGTTGTAAATTATCCATTTTTCATCGCCCATTACAATATAGATGTGCACTGATAATGATATTTTACTATAAAAATGCAAAAGAAATCGGGGAGAAAGGAATTATCGATAGTAAATTATTAAAGCAATTATTACTGATAGAATCGGGCTATTATATATAATCGTGGTCCGCTCGTACCTGAGTATGCCCAAACATTGAAGAAATCGCATATACTCATTGTTGGAGTTTTGGAGTACTCTAATATACTAGTGAGACAACCAAAATGAGCTGAGTCATTTTATAGTTTACCAAGAGAAAGTTAACCAATCAGAAGACGTGGATTATTCGATCCGATGTGTATAAAGGCGGCCATTTTGTTTATTTCTTGACGGAATATCCACTGCCAACCTCTGATGTGAAAGTCCTGCAGAACTACGTTTTCCTACTCTCTCCGAATATCCACTGCCAACCTCTGATATGGAAGACCTTAAGAATTCCTGAATAGCTGCTACTAGACATTGGTGCTGTTACATTGAACAAATTACTTACTACATCGGATTTCTACATTCAAACTACATTAAGCATGTTTTACACTCATCAGGCTCATGTTTCTCATGTAAAGAATCCACAATAGACATGGGGTCACCACGCGATTGAGAGGTTCAGGGTAGTAAACACCTGAGAGTTATTATAGATGATGATACACAGTATAAGTTATGTAAAAAAAGTAAAAATACCAAGAAAACAAAAAAACAACGCGGCTGAAATTAACCCTTTTGGGGCTGCAATCTCGTCGGGGGTTCCTACGTAGTACGCACTGCCCGGGCCATGCAGATGCATAACGTGTATTATAGATTGATGACTGACAATGTAACGTCAGTTTAAAAATATTTTTTTAAAATGGCGGGTGGCTGTAAAACAGAGATAAAAAAATAGCAGAGGCCACAACGGGGCCCCCAAAAGCGCCCCAACCCGGTGTGATGTTTCGGGAGTAAGACGCCCAGGCCTGGGTCTGCTGGATTGGACCGCTAGTGCTTGAGCTGATCTGAGGCTCGCATATAACCATGTAAATGTCTATGATCAACATAGGGCCAGGATCTCACCACGTGTTGCAGCTGTGTTTTTCGTGGCAAGCAGGTATTCACAAGGTGGAAAGATTTGATAACCACACACCGAACCGGGTTTTATTTCATAGTTTTCTTTGCCCTAGACTGGTTGCCGGTCAAAGCTACACAACACGTCGTTTTATTTTGAGTAAAAAAGGGTAAAAATAAGAAAATTGCTTTCCACAATCTTTCACTTAGATTTAACATTTAATAATAATAGGATAGATAGATAGATCGATCTAAACAATCAACTAGAAAGATAGATCGGTACAATGGATAGGTAGGTAGGTAGGTAGGTAGGTAGGAAGTTACTGTTTCGTAAGATAAAATTACTACGAACCACTAATTTTTCATATAATTATCTTCCATAAAAGGAATATAGCTCATCAGTTCATTTGCAATGAAAATAGTGTGGGAAGTGCTGAGTTTCATGCCTTTCCAAGGGTGTTTCGACTAATGAGAATGGGACAGGCTTGGGCTGCAATTCGAACGCAACACGCTCGTCCTGACTTTCCCGCTGAGTAGCTATCAGCGGATACTGCCGAATTTTTCAACCCTTAAAAACGACTGAAACAAAAAAACCGCGAAAGATGACAACTTATATTACATACTAGCTAAAAAGCTGCCCGATCAGGAAGAATTTAAACTAGGTCCCGCGGAGGTCTCTTGATTGGGCCTTGGTCATGTTCGGGATGTTGAGAATACCTAAATCTTTGCATATTTTCAGCGTTGGAACCTCTCCCGCCTGCCGTTTGATCTGGATTTTCATCTGCGCGGGACTTTCTTTTCCTTGCTGCAACCGTGGCTCTTTTGATTCCAATTTGGCCATCTGTTGGCAGAGTTTTCTTTTTGTGAGGCATACTGCTGCCGTATACGATAGGCAACAATAAACTACAGAAGAACACAAAATTGATTGCTGCATTTAAGTATTGCATTAGTAGGTAAGTTTACCCTTTTAAAAGTTCAACGATGATCATTCTGCCGCAACTTAATTTGAGGACAATTTGATGTACGTAGGTCCTTACTTTCCGTAATTATCTTTATTTCATGGGTGACTTTCGCTGGATTTCGCAATTAATTTCGATTTTTCTCAAATTTATTTCCAATTTACATAAATTTTATCATACAAAAAATTCGTCGTAAAAATCACGTAAAAAATAGCCGAAGACAATCGCAGTAATGAAAACAGTATGATATGTTGGGCTCTAGGAGTAAAGTTGAAAACACGGACAATTTTATTTTGAAACACTGTAATTTGAGAACTGTATTTTTTCATTTGAACATAAGCTATTGAAAGTTAAAGAGTTCTGCCCCTTTGATTGTTTTTTATCAGTAGAAGCCAAGATGGCGGAATTCGAAAACAATTGCAGTAATGAAAAATAGGGAATCCAAAATTTCGGTCCGAAATGTTTTTAATTTGCTCACTGTGTCGGCCAGATTCCAAAATGGTATATGTTTGGCTATGGCCTCGAGGAATAAAGTTGAAAGCTCGAACAATTTTATTTTGAAACTCTGTAATTTGAGAACTTTATTTTTTTTCCATTTAAACAAGAGCTATTGAAAGTTAGAGAATTATGTCCCTTTGTTTTTTATCAGTAGAAGCCAAGATGGCGGAATCCGAAAACAATCGCAGTAATGAAAACGTTGGAATCCAAGATTTCAGGATTCGGGCCTGATCCGGCCCAGATTTTTTTTTTAATTTTGCTCATGGAGTCGGTCTGATTCCAAAATGGTATGATATGTTGGGCTACGGCCTCTAGGAGTAAAGTTGAAAAAGTGTGACACAATGACACACTGACATTTGTATTTATTATATAGAAGAGGAGAAAACGTCTGGGAAGATGAGATATGAACTGGCGTTATTTTCCAAACATCGCTTAGCAGCAGGCCTCAAGCATGCATTGAAAACTGAAATCACTACAACTAACTCGTTATTTGTCATTCAAGGTCGAATCGTCGAAGGCATTACATAGTCTGAACACAGTGAATGGTTATAACACTCAAGGCGAGAAACATTGCACTTCTTTGATAAGTGAAGAGGTGACATAAATCTGGACGTGCACAGATAACATTTGCCTGCAAATAAAGTTGCTCACGCAGAGAGTTTAGCATTCTCTGCTATATACACGGGTTAGACAAAATAATTGAAACACTTGTTAAAGTCAAAGAAAATTTATTTAAGATGGAGTTGGTCTTCCTTTAGCATCACAGACAGCTTTAATACGTCTAGGAATGGAATCATACAGCTTCCTGACTTCATCCAGAGGAATTTTCAGCCCTGCTTCCATTAACACCTGCTCCAGCTCTTTAAGACACGACGGTAGAGGATACCGGTTCCAATCTTGTCGCTCCAAAATGCACCACAAATGTTTAATAATATTGATATCTGGAGATTGGGGAGGCCACTCCATGTGTTCTAGCTCACTTTCATGCTCTTCATACCAATTCTTAACCACTCGAGCGGTATGTATTGGAGCATTATCATCTTGGAAGATGCAGTTACCATTAGGGGCTAAAGGCTGGGCCATTGGATGAACATGATCTCCCAAAATGTTTAGGCAATCTTTGCTGTTGATTCTACCATGCAGGGCAACTATTGGACCGAGACATTTCCATGATATGGCGGCCCAAACTATCACTGATCCACCTCCATGTTTCAGAGTTGGGAGAAGACAGTCAGCATTGTAAGCTTCTTTGGGCTGCCTCCACACATAAACTCGCTCTGAAGTTGGGAAAAGAGAAAAACTGGACTTGTCTGAGAATATGAATTGCTTCCAGTGGTCTGCAGACCAGGCATTGGGATCTCTGCACCACTTCAACCTCTTCTGAATGTTGCGAGTGGAGAGAAGAGGTTTCCTTATGGCGGCTCTTCCATGATATCCAGCCTTATGGAGCTCACGACAAACAGGACTATTCAGATGATTATTCAACTCAGCAGTCACTTTGGCCGCAGTAGTCCGATGATTTTTTGCCACATTGCGTTTCAATGCACGTCGGTCCCTGTCAGTAAGTTTGCAAGTCCGCCCTGGATTGCTACGGTTGCTAGTTTTGCCCTGTTTTTCAAATTGCGTCATAGTTCTTCATATGGTAGCCCTTGAAAAACCAAGCAGTTCAGCAACTTTAGTGATCGAGGCTTCTGACATGCGAGCTCCAACAATTTGCCATTTTGTGAACTCGAAGAGGTCGAAGAGGTCACGCATTTAGCTTAAATTTTACTAAATTCTAAAAATAAGACAAAGACAGTAAATTAGATTAAAAAATATATATAAAATAGATATAACCTGCAATTACGAAGTTTTAGTTAAAGGTCTTAATATAATAGGTCTTTGAAATATAGGAGTGGAATTTCCATCTGTTACAATTATTTTGTCCAACCCCTGTATATATATATATATATATATATATATATATATATATCAGAAAGTTGGTCCGGAGTGTCGCACTAGATAATTTTTCTCCAAAATGTACCATACATATCTATAAGTCTACCCTTCTCCATGCTTGGAATATTGCTGCCACATATGGTCCGGTGCCTTTGATATTTACCTTGAGCTCCTTGATAAAATCGAAAGAAGAATCAGCAATATTACTGGTCCTCATCTGGCTTCTCGGCTTCAGTCACTTTCCCACATCCCTAAGGTAGCCTCTCTGTGTCTTTTCTATTGAAATTTTTTTTAAATATATCAAATTTTTTAATACAAATTTTATTTTATTGTTGTTGTATCTTTCGTTCGTTTGTTTGTTTTTGTTCGTATTTTTTCGTTTTAAAACAAAAAAGTCCATTCTTTTAAAACGAACAAAATCATCTCTTAATATTGTGGTTGGTAACTATTTGTAGAAATGTTACATTTACACAGTCATCTTAAAACCAGTCTATGTTTAATTTTTTCTTTCTCGGGTTGACATGAAGTAGAGAGGTTAAACTGAATCCATTGCTAGGACAACTGCTCAGAGAGTTGTTTCACTGTCTCGTACAAGACAATTTTTCTCTCCGGAATCTATCTTACATATCTATAAGTCTAGCCTTCGTCCACGCTTAGAATATTGCTGCCACATACGGTCCGGTGCTCCTGCTATTTATCTAGAGCTCTTTGATAAAATCCAAAGAAGAATCAGCAATATTATTGTCCCTGATCTGCCCTCTCGGCCTTAGTCACTTTCCCACCGCCGTAAAGCTATCCCAATGTGTTCAATATCCTTCTTTGCTATAGTGAAATCAGTTTACGGAGGTATTTGAAGTTTTTAAAATTTATTATTTTCACAATCTCTTCACGAATAATCTTGGATGAACCAAAATTCTGGAAGTACATGGTTTCTTCTAAAATATCACCTTGGAAGATTTGAAGGCATTTATGTCAGAATCCATACAACGCAATCCAGTGCACTGCTTCAGGCAGCCATCCCCACGGGCATAACTTTGTTACATAACTGAAAAAAGCGGGAAAGGTCAAGGTAAATTCTTTCTTTCTATCTTTCTTTCTATATCTCGGTCTTTCTGTCTTTTTCTCTCTTTTTCTTTCTCTCTGTTTTTTCTTTGTATGTCTTTCGTACTTTTAGTCTTTCTTTCTTTCTTTCTTTCATTCTTTCTTTCTTTTTTACTTTCTTTCTTCCTGTCAATCTTTTTTTTACTCTCAGTCTTGCTCTCTTTCTATCTGTTTTTCTTCTTTCTCTCCGTCTTTCTTCCCTTCTATCTATCTTTCTATGTTTCTTTCTGTATACCTTTTTCCTTCTTTCTTTCTTTCTTTCGTTTTCATTATTTTCTTTCTTTCTTTTTTATTTCTTTTTTGGCTCTTTTTGTTTTTGTTTTTCTTTCCATCTATTTTTCCATTTCTGTTTCTTTCCCCAAAAATCAAACAGACATTTTTCTTTTGTTTCCTTTTCTCGCCAAGGGACAGAAAATCGTTTGCCACTCTATACTAACCATTCAACAGGCCTATATTTTTTTTAAGTAACGGCAAGGCGTAACGGGCGTGCTAACTACGAAACTAAAGAAGAAACGGAATTACATTATGATAACAATATTAATAATACCTGCTGATAAAATCACAACACACACACACACACACACACACACACACACACACACACACATACACACACACACACACACACACACACATATATATATATATATATATATATATATATATATATATATATATATATATATATATATATATATAACGAATTTCAAGGTGAGCAGAACAACGTCTACCATTCGCCTATGTTTAGACTATTGCTGCTACATATGTTCCGGTGCTACTGATATTAAACTAGAGTTCCTTGATAAAATCCAAAGTAGAATCAGCAATAGTATGGGTCCTGATCTGGCAGCTCGGTTCCAGTCACATTCCCACCGCTGTAAAGTTGCCCAGCAGTGATTATATTATAAATAGTTTCATGGTAATTGTTCGGATGGGTTAACTCACCTAAGGGATGTACGTTCATTGGCCCCTTTTATTTATGTCCCTAGTTTCCCTTAGCTTAATTTCGCATCCCGTCCCTCGTTAGGTCGTCAGTGATGTCAGTTCTCTGGTGGATGCGGGGCACCTTTCGTTTCGGGTGTGATTTTCGTAACTGTTCTTGTGTTTGAGTGAGTGCACGGGACGAATGAATGTTTTGTACTGGGTGACCCCCAAAACACGGGAAATTTTTAACAATCCAATAAAACCAAGAGTGATGGAAGAAAAATATTTAATTCATAGTAATTGAAACCTTAAAACATGCCATTTAAGAAACAATGATGGAATTTTCATTTTTTCTTAATTACGTCCTGTAGATGGCGTTCTCCTGTACGAATGCATTCTTGAAATCTGCTGTTGAGATTCCTCATTGACTGCTGCAACATCTCAGCTGGGATACTGTGGATTTCATTCTCGTTACTAAAATGGCGAAATGTTTACTTACTCGAGGTCACTGTCTCGCAGTGTTGCCACTTGCTCATGTCTGGCAATACGCGCTTCAAAAATTCCCGTTTTTTTGGGGTCACCCTGTATTATTAAAATCCCGCATTGATTTCGTCCAGTTAACTGATGTTTCCGCCGCATTTAAGTGTGTGTGTGTGGGGGGGGGGTATTACAAACATTATTTGATTTGGTTTTCTGTAAATAGTTTTGTTTTCATATTGTAAGTACTCATTGGGGTATTTTTTTGAATTGTTGTTTTATTCCCCTTCCCCCACAGACAATTAATTGTACATACGGGGACTAGTTAGGATTTTCATAGAGACACTGAGGTATTATGGTGGATGTAGTAAGAAAGGTATGTAAGAATGTGTTGTTTGATGTCAGGAATATTGTAGTATGTTTGGGTCACTGTTTGTGGCTAGCTAAGTTTAATATTAAGGCAGAACAAGACTGTCCTTTTCCCCATCCCTCTTTTTTGCTCTTGTGCCACATTTTGTATTTTTTACAAATAAATATCGCTCTTCGCTTTGAGGCTAGTTTTTGAATTTTTGTTTATTTCCCCTCCCCCACAGACAATTAATTGTACGTAGGGGGACTAGTTATGACTTTAATAGAGACCATGAGGTATTATGGTGCTTGTAGTAAGTACGAATGTGTTGTTTTCGCGTTAGGAATATTGTGGTATGTTTGGGTCAGTGTTTGTGGCTAATTAAGTAAGACAGATGAAGACCGTCTTTTTTTCGCCATTTCCCATTTTGGCCTTGTGCCACATTTTGTAAATATTTACAATACCGCTCTTCGCTGCTGTACCTAGACTTTATGAATCTAAGAGCCGTACTAAACTGGCGTCGAGATCTCATCAGTTTACAGATGAGCGCTAGATGTAGCCGTAAGTTCTACGCTAACAGTTCCTTCCGGCTACATACATTCCAGTCAACTTTAACCTGAAAAACATATAAATACAATGTCAATCGATATCTACTGTCCTCGTGGTTACTCTTTTCTCTTCCCGGACATTATTATTGTTTCTGTTCATAATTCTTCCTCTACCTAGTAACCCCCTGATTCTTAGTGACTTTACTGACTTGAAGGGGGTGAAATCGATTAAAAAAACAAACAATAATTATTGTATCCGAAATATAGAAATAGTTATGGAAGATCAAATCAAAGTTTCTCGACGATTCACTGATAAGCGTTCAGACAAAAAGAATATATTAATGTCGTGACAGCTTTAAGTCTTTGATAAGTAGTCTTGACGCAATCGGATCTCTAGCCACACTGATGAGCTGTGATACACCGAAACAGTTGGTCTATCGATTACAATATATACGCCCTCGAAAAAATAAAATTCGTTTGAACACTTTAGAGGGAAAGCGCTAATGTGACTGCTGCTGTTCATGCAAAAGTTCCTCTATGAACTGAGCTCTCTGAGTCGCTGGCGTGTTTAATCCAAAAATAAACACGTAAAATTCACCTTCCTCTCTTCCGAGAGCCGATAGCTGAGGGGAAAATCATCCGACTGTTGCCAAATCATTCGGGTTTCGGTCCTGGCTTGAGGCAATCGGATGTCTAGCCACACTAATGAGCGGTGATACAGCGAAACAGTCTGTTTGTGGATGACTAGCTAGAGGCAACCGGACGTCTAGCCACACTGATGAGCTGTGAAACAGCGAAACAGTCTGTCTGTGGATGACAAAAAAAAAATATATATATATATATATCGAGTCTAATTCGTTACGTCTTCGTCACCGAGGCACGTTGGTACAGTTGTTATGACGCATGCGTCGTATCGTAACGGAAAGACCAAGACTTCAATTCTCGGTAGTGGATCCGCACAGCTGATGTGTTCCAAATATAGGATGAAACGGCCGTCCAGTGCTTTCTACATTCTGTTGAGGTTTCTTCTAGACTCGATGAATTACTTAATTATGATATATATATATATATATATATATATATATACACACACACACACACACACACACACACATATATATATATATATATATATATATATATATATATATATATATGTATATCACACAGGTTTAGTTAAATAATTTAGATATATCATGTCTGTTAGTTTTTGTTGTGATCCTTTCGAGTTCACGGTTAAAGGTCTTGGTAGACTTAGAAAATTGATTAAGAAAAATACCAAAATTTGATTTCAAATAGTTTTTATTTTCCCAAGTACTTTCAATCTCATCTGAGAACATCTTCAAGGGGTTAAGTTGTCTGTGAGTATGTATATATGTTTTTGTAAATTCAAAACATTTCAAATGTTCGTTGTTACTGCTTATGCAGCGTTCTAGATTTCAAAGTTCGCAAGATTTGTGGGGGGGGGGGGGTTATCCCAGTATAAGGGAAGTAACTTTTGCCATTTTTGCTAATACATATATAATATTTTATAAGCCTTGAAGAACGTGCAGACTGTGCAAGATAGATAGATAGATAGATAGATAGATAGATAGATAGATAGATAGATAGATAGATACATACATACATACATACATACATAAGGATAGAGAGAGACTGTTGCGGACCCGATAGCGTTGCAGCGCTGGTTTACAAAAAGATGACCTTGTGCCAGACACTACACACTACTACCGAATCCACAAACAAAGTAAAATAAATAGACAGGAAGAATGACGAAGATAAGCCTGGTCAAGAGAACAAATGTAAAATTTTATTTGTTATTAACAAGTAAATTGTCTTCAGTGAAGACCATCAGTAAAGTTACTGGAAATGTTATAGTTGAAAAAGAGGTAGATAAAGTTCCGCGCCAAAACGAGATTCAAAATGGCTAAGGCGGGAAAAGTTTCTCAGGAAGAAAGTTGAGAAAGTCAGTTTATAATGAATAATAAACATACACAGCAAAGAAAAATACTCACTGCGAGAGTTTGTAATTGTGAGTGTAATGTAATTCTTTTTAAGGTAACTGGTTCTGAAAGGACAGAGTTCGATGAATATGAAAATTCTTGTTCTTCAGGTTGAAAGTTTCACAGATCTCTGGTCTAGGACGTCCGCCGTTTCGAACAGGATGTTCGTATCAAGACGAGAAATAAATCATCGAAAAGGTGACGAGGTTCGTCAGAATGTTCGCAGCAGGACCAGAAATAAGTCATCAAAAAGATAATGAAATGACAGTGTCTTAGGCGCTAAGGTTGCACGCGTCAAGCTATGAGGGACAAAGCAATATTTGCTGGTAAGGCATCTCTGTCTGAATATATGGTTCACCGACGAGAGATGGATGAGTCGTCTTATCTGGTCCCAGTCCTGGTGGCGACTAACTTCAAAAGAAAGAGTTTGTCCGTGACGTCAGAGCAAAAAGCGCGCGAAAAATGAACAGCAGTAGCAGCGAGCTATCTTCCTCACTTTCGGCCAAGAACAACGGTTTACTGCTATTACTAGCCGAAAGTGAAAGGGAGGGGGTGAAAACTCGCACGCGCGTCAAATGAAAGTGTAAACACTGTGTACTGTTCCACAAGACTGAGAGATAGATATATGAAAAGCCTGACAGACAGACAGATAGATAGATAGATAGATAGATAGATAGTGAAGAGACCAAGATTAGATAGATAGATAGATAGATAGATAGATAGATAGATAGATAGATAGATAGATAGATAGATAGATAGATGCAAACAGAGACCTATCGGGAGATAAATAGATGTGAAAAGACTGAGACTGAGTGAAAAGATTCATATATACATACAGACAGACAGATATATCTGTGAACAGAGACATAAGTATAGTCAGAAAGTGAGAAAAAGATATGAAAAAACTGATAGATAGATAGATAGATAGATAGATAGATGTGAAAAAAGAGTATAAGAGAGAGAAGGATATAAATGTGAAAGAACAGACAGACAGATTGAAAGATTGGGATACATAGGTAGACAGATAGCGAGATAGATCGTTCCATATATAGATATGAACAGACGGAGATAGATAGATAGATAGATAGATAGATAGATAGATAGATAGATAAGAGTTTGTTATTTTAGATTGGATTTTACGATTACGATTGAAAGAGCGAATTCTTTGTGCAATTCAATGATTATTTTTGACATTTTTCACATTTAATCGGCCATTTCTGTAAGATTGAATGAAGTCGAAAGATTTTAATGTCACGAAAGTAAAGAATCTAACTTGATTGTTGTTGAAAGAAAGCCAACAATCTGGAAATTGAAGAATCACAAGAGATTTGGCAGACAAATAAAATAGACTCTAAAGAGAGAAAAAAAAATGATACTTATCCTTGTCTCTTATTAACAAGAGATACAATAATGAGACAAACACACACACACACACACACACACACACACACATATATATATATATATATATATATATATATATATATATATAATTTTTAATTTAGTTACTTATTTACAGCTTGTTTCGTGCAGAAGAAATATCCAAAATTGAACACTCTGGAGCTGTTTCTTTTTCCGTTTACCATTTTTAACCGAGTTTATCGCGAATTTTTTATCAGGTATTTACATAGAAAATAGTTGTGGCATTATACACAGTAAATTTTTTTGAAGCGATTAAAATCATTTATTTTTTAGTTAGAATCAATGCACAGTAATTGAAGGTCACACTATATCTATCTATCTATGTATATATATATATATATATATATATATATATATATATATATATATATATATATATATATATATATATATATAAATATATATATATATATATATATATATATATATATATATATATAAATATATATATATATATGTGTGTGTGTGTGTGTGCGCGCGCGTGTGTGTGTGTGTGTGTGTTTATTTGATTCCTCCAATTTGTATTGAGCACTCTTTTTTAAAAATGAAAACAAAAATACTAAAGAACTTCGGATTATTAACCTAACATGTTCTTTCCTATATATATATATATATATATATATATATATATATATATATATATATATATATATATATATATGATGTATATGAGTATATGTGTGCTTGTGTCTAATGATATTTAAACATCATAAAAATTTTGGAAACTCATATAGCGAAATCGATAAAAGAAAATTATATATATATATAAATATATATATATATATATATATATATATATATATATATATATATATATATATATATATATATATATATATATATATCCGATAGAATGATAGATAGATAATGAACAGACTGAGATAGATAGATAGATAGATAGATAATGAACAGGCTGAGATAGATAGATAGATAGATAGATAGATAATGAACAGACTGAGATAGATAGATAATTAACAGACTGAGATAGATAGATAATGAACAGACTGAGATAGATAGATAGATAGATAGATAGATAGATAGATAATAAAACAGACTGAGATAGATAGATAGATAGATAGATAATGCACAGAATGAGATAGATATAAGCAGACTGAAGTAGATAGAAATAAAATGAACAGAATAAGACACATAAATAGATAATTATCAGAAAGAGATATACAGATAGAATGTGACCTAAACTTTGATATGTCTATCTATCTATCTATCTATATATATATATATATATATATATATATATATATATATATATATATATATATGGTATATATATATATATGGAGAGAGAGGGGAGAGATAGAAAGAGTTAATAAAAGTAAAAGTTTGTCATTTAGCTGAGTGATATTTCGTTCGTAGAGTGGCCCGTCTGTCCACTCTTCGTGGCGAGAGGGTGCTAAGCGACTGACTGATTAGATTTTTAGATTTTTTCTTGATATATATATATATATATATATATATATATATATATATATATATATATATATATATATATATATATATATCAGTCTGTTCTTATCTATCTATCTATCTACCAATCGATCTTAGTCTGTTCATATCTATCTATCTTTTCTCAGTATGACCACATCTATCTCATTCTATCCATATCTATCTATCTATCCATATATATATATATATATATATATATATATATATATATATATATATATATATATATATATATATATATAGTCTGTTCTTATCTATCTATCTATCTATCTTTCTATCTGTCTTAGTCTGTTCATATCTATCTATCTTTTCTCAGTGTGATCACATCTATCGCATTCTGTCCATATCTATCTATCTATCTATCTATATATATATATATATATATATATATATATATATATATATATATATATATATCTTACTCTGTTCTCATCTATCTATCTATCTATCTATATATCTATATGTATGTATGTATGTTGGAGAATAAACCACTAAAAAATGCATTGTTTTGAAAGGCGTAAACAAGAAAGAATAGAATTTTTTTCGAGTAGCAATGAGAAAAATCCGTAGAATGAAGGAAGGGTTCTCGGAAACGAATCAATAACAGAAGGGAAAGAAACGGCTAAATATTTTTTTTAAATATAAAAAAAAATAGAGAATTAAAAAAAAAATAATAGAAAATTGTAAAAATAACCCCAACCTCCCACAGACGCATGCGCAGTAGGAACGCGGGCCTTTTCATTAGACTGACGCCATATTAATCACACGAACTGTTACAAAGGCGTCAAGAATAACGATCTGAAAAAAGACTTGATCCATTCTTATCTGACATCAACGGGAACTCTGTCTTACGTAGATCATTTCTTATTTTTATTGATATTTAACTGTATATTTATTAATCGCCTTTTTTTACAGTTATTCCCCAGATCGACGATTTGTGAGTTTAAATTTCTGTTATGAATTTTCAAGCACAACAAAAATAAACGGTATCGCAGAATATATACGGTGAAGATTTTCGGTAATTTGAGGCTTAACATGGATCGAGAGAAAATGTCTGGAAATGAAACCACACGAATGCTTAAATCATATGCTCACGCACGGGCGCACACAAACATATACACGCGCGCATAGGCAGGCAAACACAAGCAGATATACCTACACACCCGCGCTCACACAAACACATACGGACACAAACAGATATATGAACAGACTAAGATAGATAGACAGACAGACAGATAGATGTGAACTGACATAGATAAATAGTAGATAAACAGACTTAGATAGAGTTGAACAATCTGAGATAGATAGATACATAGATAGATAGATAGAAATCTATGAATAGATATATGTAGATAGATACGTAGACTGTGATAGATAGATAGGAACAAACTGATATACAGATATAAACAGATGCGATAGAATATATATATATATATATATATATATATATATATATATATATTTATAGATAGATAGATAGATAGATAGAAAGCTATGAAAATACATATGTAGATAGACACGTAGACTGCGATAGATAGATAGGAACAAACTGAGATACACATATGAAAAGATGCGATAGAATATATATATATTTATATATATATATATATATATATATATATATATATATATATATTCTATCGCATCTGTTGATATCTGTATATCAACACTATATATATATATATATATATATATATATATATATATATATATATATAGATAGATAGATAGATATGAACAGAATGAGATAGATGTGAACAGACTGAGAATAGATAGATAGATATAAAACAGGCTAAGATAGATTGATAGATAGATATTGAAAAACCTGAGTTGACTACTTCTGCGCGCCGCTGGCGAATCTTGTATGTGTTGTTCTAATCCTAAGTATTATCGTTCATTATCAACCATCGTCTGCTTATTCTATTCAGTAACCTTCCCTAGCTTACAACATTTTGGCGACGAGGATAAGCCAAATGATGAAGACTTCGGAATCAATTTAAACATAAAACTTATATAAATAGATGTTAACAGAGATAGATATACAGATAGATATAAACAGACTTAGATAGATAGATAGATAGATATATAGCTATACAGACAGATAGATAGATAGATAGATAGATAGATAGATAGATAGATACGTACAGACTGTGATGCATATAAACAGGTGTGAATAAAAAAAAACAAGCGTATATAATCCTGGCTTAATAAGAAAGAGTAATGAATTGATTGTTAAATGTAGACATAAAAATAAACATCTGCTTAAATACGTTGATCCAGATTCAAGATTAATGTAATTTCCCGTATATACATATATATATATATATATATATATATATATATATATATATATATATATATATATATATATATTATGAAATTGACAAAGTTCGAAAAATATTTTAGACATTTTTAAGTTTATACATTCTTTTTTATAGATACAAATATGTAAGTAAATGCTCTGTTTATAATAATAGATATATACATGAATGTACGTGAGAAAATCATGGAAAATTGTAGTTTAAAAACAGAAAAATCGACCTTGGTAACCGAAACGATCCGCTGTGGCCCAGTCGGTTAAGGCACGTCAGACTATATGACGTTTCCGTATAGGATACAGGTTCGATTCCGGAGGACGCATATTTTCTATGACAATTTCTCGGACATTCAGGCCGGTAAATGTTATTAATACTGTTTATTATTGTTATGGGAACTTACCCATAATAGGAATGGACTATTCCGTACCTCATAAATACTGCGCCTCAAGAGGAAGCAGCAGTGAGTCAGTGAGTGAGTGAGCCAGGCAGTCGGACAGTCAGTCAGAGACAGAGTCGCGTCAGACGATTACTGTAAGAATAGTGATACTTCGAGACAACATAGTTCTCTCTAACCTAACCTGATTGTTATTACTAACACTTCTACTTCTTTTGTACATATTTCTATTTGTAATATATCTGTGTTATTCCATACCTGTGTTCGAGCTATTCTTCAATGGTTCTACCTTGGACCATCACCGCGGTACAAGGAACCTGGACCAAAACAATTATAAACATAGCATTTACTTAAATACTTGTATCTATAAAACAGAATGTATAAACATAATAATGTCTTAATATATATATATATATATATATATATATATATATATATATATATATATATAAATATTGAGAAAGAGAGAGAGAGATGAACAGGCTAATATATATATATATATATATATATATATATATATATATATATATATTTCATATCTATCTGTAATATATATATATATATTTCATATCTATCTGTAATACATATATATATATATATATATATATATATATATATATATATATATGATGAAAATGTGGAAAAGACAAAGCAAAATCCGAATATGTGAGTTTACTGTTTTTTATTTTGTTTTTTGTTTTATATATATATATATATATATATATATATATATATATATATATATATATATATATATGCACATATATATATACATATATATATTGCATATCTATCTGCCGGTCTATTTCAGTCTTTTCGTTATCTAATTTTAACAGATGTAAGGAAAGGTTGAAAGAAAGAGGTATAGATAAAACATAGATAGATAGATAGATAGATAGATAGATAGATAGATAGATAGATAGATAGATGAATTAAGGGCAATAAATATGAAGAGATGTCTTTGTAACGGTCGAAGCCGTGCCCGACTGACTGGCACAGAAGTCGATATCACAAAGACTGAAACACATTGACAAAAGAAAAGAAAGCAACATAATAATTCTAAGAAAAACAAGGACATTCTCTTTCTTGCTTCATCACGCTTTTCTTTGTTCTTTAAAAATGAGTATGGGGCCCGCCCAAGATGATCAAGATAGCAACAAAACCGTATGTCACCAAAGTATCGATAATGAAATTGTCAGTACTCAAGATTTTAGAATAATTATTTTAAGTGACGTCCTTTCTCACGAAGTCGAATCAATGATATCCGGACAGAGAATCCTTAAATAATAAAAAATAAATAAATAAATAAATAAGAGAGAATTAAAAAGAAAACCTAAAAAATAATAATCGATTTTACGTCTTTTTTATTTTTTTATTACATCTTGAATTTATTGCTTTAACAATGTGATCATTTTCCCATTAAAAAAATGTTCTGTTAGCAACGCTTCCTTGTCATGATTATCAAAAATCTTTGCCATAATGAATATTGTTAATTGACAACTGTGTTATATTAGATTTCTAGGCTGTGTATAATTATTCGTGTTGTAGCATACTTACGCACGATTAGAGGTATGTCGCTATTCAAATAAATGCAATAGTAAATACTGTATGCTGGCCTGCAGTCAAAGATTCGTCTCCAGGTGTTCAAACTCTGTTCCCCAGACGAAGCTATGTCGAAGGGCAGTCTCTCGTCTCGGGAAACAGCTACGCGACAACATTTTATACGGGGTCTACAGGGAATTTTTGACCGAGCCTACGGGCTTGAATGCCCCACATTAAATACGGCTTTATGCCACATCTGAACGCGTGGGTTGGTTGGTAGATATCCTGCAGTCGGAGATTCGTCTCCGAGTGTTCAAACCCTGTGCCACCAGGCAGAGAGGTTCCCCAGACG
This sequence comes from Acanthosepion esculentum, assembly GCA_964036315.1. Classification (NCBI taxonomy): domain Eukaryota; kingdom Metazoa; phylum Mollusca; class Cephalopoda; order Sepiida; family Sepiidae; genus Acanthosepion; species Acanthosepion esculentum. Next base: position 8,177,794 of record OZ038518.1, on the reverse strand, counting down.
AAGCTATGTCGAAGGGCAGAGTCTCGTCTCGGGAAACAGCTACCCAGCCCCGTTTTAGACGGGGTCTACGGGGAATTTTTGACCGAGCTTACGGTTTCAAATGTGCTGTTCTTGTCCTAAGTATTATCATTCATTACCAAACTTCGTGTGATTATTCTATTCAGTAACCTTCCCTGGGATACAACATTTTGGCGACGAGGATAAGCAATTGGCATAGAGTCGAAAAAATGAAATATTTGTTTCATACATAGTTTTCTACCACGCATCTTCCCATTTTAGTTAACATCATATCTACTGGAAGTTCTGTTAGAGGGAAAATAAAAATCTTTATAAGATGCCACCAACATAGGATTGGCGATTCTCACAGAGGTTATTAACGTCTGCTGGATTTGAAGTTAGTCCGGTTCTGAAAACACTGATAACCTAAATGTTGCATCCTTAAAGAGGGTACAAACCGACTAAGGTGGTACTCGATTGAAGGAACAGCAACACAGGCGTAGATGAAGAAAGAGAGGTTTATTGTAGTGAGTACAGGATATACCTGGGCGATTGCTTCGGCAATTAGTTGGAGATTCATCTCCAGCTATCCTAGGCGATAGGAAGTGTTAGACATTCCATTGCAACGCTAAAGGTTTGTGATTTCGGTCATACATGTCAACGAGATAAAAAAAAAATCAGATATAATCTTAATGCCAATGAAAAAAAAAAAACCTGTAAGTTGGCATTAAATTACATCACTTCGTAGTTTGACTTGCACGAGGTGCGATGGATAAATTGTCGTCTAAAGTACTCAGATAAAAAAAATAACACTGACACCTCATTTTAACAGATACATTTACCAAAATTACACACTAAATATCTAGAAATACTAAAGGAACAATTTTATTCAATAATATCGCTATCGGCTTCAACAACGGCCTGCTGACGATTTCGGAATCAATTTAAACATAATCTTAAGGCCAATGAAAACAAAGAAAAATGCCCTTTGCATTATCTCAACCACTTATTTGAGTGGAGCTTCAAATAATGAAAATATAAATTAAAAACGTTTTTTTCGCATTTGATAGGGAACATTTGAATTTTGGGAAATAAGATTAAATAGTTGGTCAAAGGTTTAAGGCGATATCTAAAGGAAGTCCTAAAAATTGTATGAAATGCAATGTACACAATACCCAACATGACGATCCCGTAGTGAATTGCACATCTGTCATTGTGAATAACTTCAAAATTTCGCTCTGGCATGGTCGATATGATCAAATGGTATTCCAAATGGTGAGAAGTGCTTCATAGAGATCATGCATTATATGGAATTTGATGTTTATTTCTATAGACTTCTCTTGCCCTGTACCTCCAAACGTTTTCACTGGGGTTCAGGTCGGGCGAACCCGTAGGGCAGTCCAAAAGTATCACGTTATTCGTCATGAAAAACTCCTTTGAATCACTTGTTAAATTCAAAGAAAATTTATTTAATTTATGAGTTGGTCCTTCTTTAGTCTCACATACATCTTTAATACGTCTAGGAATGGAATCATACAGCCTCCTGACTTCATCCAGAGGAATTTTCAGCCATTCTTCCATTAACACCTGCTCCAGCTCCTTAAGACACGACTGTGGAGGATAGCGGCTCCTAACTTGTCGCTCCAAAATGCACCACAAATGTTCAATAATATTGGTATTTGGAGATTGGGGAGGCCACTCCATGTGTTCTAGCTCACTTCCATGCTCTTCATACCAATTCTTAACCACTCCAGTGGTATGTATTGGAGCATTATCATCTTGGAAGATGCAGTTACCATCAGGGAATAAAGTCTGGATGAACATGATTTCCCAAAATGTTCAGTTAATCTTTGCTGTTGATTCTACCATGCAGGGCAACTATTGGACTGAGACATTTCCATGATATGGCGGCCCAAACTATCACTGATCCACCTCCATGCTTCAATGTTGGAAGAAGGCAGTCAGGGTTGTAAGCTTCTTTTGGCTGCCTTCACGCATAAACTCGCCCTGAAGTTGGGAAAAGAGAAAAACTGGACTCGTCTGATAATATGACTTGCTTCCATTGGTCTGCAGACCAGGCATTGTGATCTCTGCACCACTTCAACCTCTTCTGAATGTTGCGAATGGAGAGAAGAGGTTTCCTTACGGCGGCTATTCCATGATATGCAGCCTTATGGAGGTCACGCCGAACAGTTTTAGTAGACACTGAACAATTCAGATGATTATTCAACTCAGCAGTCACTTTGGCCGCAGTAGTCCGATGATTTTTTGCCACATTGCGTTTCAATGCACGTCAGTCCCTGTCAGTAAGTTTGCAAGTTCGGCCCGAATTGCTACGGTTACTAGAGGTCTTGCCCTGTTTCTCGAATTGCATCAGTGTTCTTGGTATGGTAGCTCTTGAAAAACAAAACAGTTACGCAACCTTAGTGATCGAGGCTTCTGCCATGCGAGCTCCAACAATTTGCTCTTTTTCGAACTCGGAGAGGTCACGCATTTAGCTTAAATTTTACTAAATTCTAAAAATAAATAAGACAAAGACAGTAAGTTAGATAAATAAACGTACTTACAATATATATAACCTGCAATTACGAAGTTTTATTTAAATTTCTTAATATTATAGGTTTTTGAAATATAGGAGTGGATTTTGCAACTGTTCCAATTATTTTGTCAAACCCCTGTATAATAGCCCTATTCTGTCAGTAATAATTCCTTTAATTATTTACAGTCGATAATCCCTTCCACCCCGATTTCCTATGCATTTCTATAGTAAAATATCATTATCATTGCACATCTATATTGTAATGAGCGATGAAAAATTTACAACAACATGGAACGTAACATGCAAAATGAGCCATCAGAATCCTTAGTAAAAGTCTCTCGTCATCCAAAAAAGGCACAGTGTGTGGTGGATAAGTTCACAACTCTCAGCTCTAAAATGTGAACCAAACATTGAAGGGTTTCTCTCTTTTTGCAGTTAATTGTGTTGGGAGTAGAAAAGCCTGATTCAAATAAATATAAATGAGACAGGTACAGCAATATAACAAAGATATTTATTTTTTATATCTGCACACATATTTCTCTGGAATGCCATGGCGCACCTAGACATCTTCCAGAGCGCGCCAGTGCGCCTATGCGTACCAATTGTCTAAGTGGCCACGGAATGGTAATGTAAGTGTGTATGTGTGTCTGTCTAGTAGGTGGAATTTTAACTTTCCCTTCACTGAAGACGTTTGAAAAGCCCAGACCTTTAGACATTAATTGTTAATTATTCTGAATAGTGAATTCGGAAAATTAGATCTAAAAACTATAGTAAACACTAAATTAAAAAGGTTAAATTTAAAAAGCTCCTTCAACAATATCCAAAATAGAAATCAGACATCTCTATCCCAATACTACTGGCATTTAAAAGAAACGAACAAAACACCGAAAGTAAAATGGAAAATCAAGGGAGGTTGATGTCTGGGGAGCTAGGTGGCCAGATGTAAGGAGTGAAGTGGTCGCAGAAATTGTCAGACAACCATGACTGGGTTCTCCTGCCTCTGGGGCATGTTGCATACAGCTGTTGACAAATATAGTGTCTTCCTGTAGCCCCCTGTTGGCACCGGGCAGCACTATCTCCTCAAGGCACCTGATGTAGGCCTATGTGATGAGTCGGAGGTCTGTAGGAAGATGAATGGGGGCATAACGACCTCATTACTAGCGTTGACTACCAACACCATGATGTTGAGTGGATATATCTTCCAACTTTTTCCGAATTCGCTGTATTACTATCAGATTGGTAGTCAAACACTCCGAGACGTCATATTAGAGATTTCGCTGCCAATGTCAAGCAGTACAGAATGCTGTTTTCAAATAACTGGCGAAGTGAATTGCGTCATGGTGTATGTTTTTTTCTCACAGACATTGCCGAACTAACCCTACTATACTGTGCAGACGACAAAATAAAAATAAAAAATAAAAAACGCGCATGCGCGAACTTAAAAATATAAAATGGCGACAATTTACCGATCGTACACTGTATTTATGAGTTTACTTAAATTTCAAATTTAATTGGAGGGTTGTCAGATTTCATCAGGACAACTGTAGACTTCACTTCGTTTAAATTAATTTGTCCGGCTTGGCTGCCATGTCTCTCCCCCCACATACTCATTTGACATTTCATATTCGGAATTTCACTTGCTTCGATGTAGTTTGGTTTGGTTTGTTTTTACGGCATATCAAACCTAATGGATTATTTAATTCCGACAAGATTTTTATTGCAAGTAATATTTTTTCTTCAAAAATGCACTGCTGGTAATATTTTTCTTCCAAAATATAGTGCTGGTAATATTTTTCTTCAAAAATATAATGCTGGTAATATTTTTCTTCAAAAATATATTGCTGGTATTATTATTCTTCAAAAATATATCGCTGGTAATATTATTATTCAAAAAAATATCGCTGGTAAATATCATTCTTCATATATATATTGCTGGTAATATTATTCTTCAAAAATATATTGCTGGCAATATTACTCTTCAAAAATCTATTGCTGGTAATATTTTTCTTCAAAAATATATTGATGGTAATATTTTTCTTAAAAAATATATCGCTGGCAATATTGTTCTTCAAAAATATATCTTTGGTAATAGTATTCTTCAAAAATATATTGCTATTAATATAATTCTTCAAAAATATATATTGCTGGTAATATTTATCTTCAAAAATATATCGCTGGTAATATTATTCTTCAAAAATAAATTGCTGGCAATATTATTCTTCAAAAATATATTGCTGGTAATATTTTTTTTAAAAAACATATTGCTTGTAATATTTTCTTAAAAAATATATCGCTGGCAATATTTTTCATCAAAAATGTATAGCTGGTAATGTTATTCTTCAAATATATATCGCTGGAAATATTATTCTTCAAAAATATATTGCTGGTAATGTTATTCTTCAAAAATATATATTGCTGGTAATATTTTTCTTCAAAAATATATTGCTGGTATTATTATTCTTCCAAAATATAGTGCTGGTAATACTTTTCTTCAAAAATATATTGCTGGTAATATTATTAGTCAAAAATATCTTGCTGGTAATATTTTTTTTCAAAAATATATTGCTGGTAATATTATTCTTCAAAAAATGTATTGCTGGTAATTTTTTTAAATGCACTGCTAATAATTTTAAAAATGTATTGCTGGTAATTTTTTAAAATGCACTGCTAATAATTTTAAAAATGTATTGCTGGTAATTTTTTTTCTTCAAAAATTCATTGCAGGTAAAATTATGTTTATTTTACGAACATGTTTTGCTGGTAATAAAACCTATTTTGAACTTTCATAGTGTTTTGACCCCAGTTTGGGAAGACCAGTAATTTAGAGAATGTCCATGCTCCTCAAAACTTTTCGATAAGAGGCCTTGCTATTGGATGTAGTTTATCATCTCACCCAGGACGAGTTTCGATGCAGAGGACATACTTTTAACGGGAAAAACATTTCTGGAAGCTTGTAAAATCTACTGAGACACTTTCATCACCCAGGATTGTCTAATGTACTGGAAGGATGGTGGAAGTCAGTGGAACAAAAGAAAACATAGGTTATTGTAGAAATCTCGGCAGAAAGATCTAAATATTGTCTTTGAAATTTACTTAAAGATTTTACGAAATTTTGTCCCCACACAGTGTAATTTTTAATGATTAAGACCTAATTTTGAAACTAATTTTAATGGGGTCGCTTCATACTCTTGACATAAAATTAGCGTATGTACAGCTGGCCCTGACGACGTCGTTGTCCAAACTATGTATGTATGTATGTATGTATGTATGTATCTATCTATCTATCTATCTATCTATCTCGTTTAAATCTATCTTGAGTAAATCTATCTGTCTGTCTGTCTATCTGTCTATCAATCAAAGTTTATAATCTATCTATCTACCGTATATATTTGCGTAACATGTGACTTTTGAAGATCTAATTTTGAAGCTAACTTTAAGCTGGTCACATCATACGTAGATATAAAATTAGCCTATGCACTGCTGCACCTGGCTACATCGTTGACCAAACTATCTATCTATCTATCTATCTATCTATCTATCTATCTATCTATCTATCTATCTATTGATTGATTAATCGTTCGATCGCTGTTTATTATCTATCTATCTATCTATCTATCTATCTATCTCTTTCTCTCTCTCTCTCTCTCTCTCTCTCTCTCTATATATATATATATATATATATATATCTACCGTATATAATCACATATCATGCTAATTTTGAAGGTAATTTTTAGAGGGTCGCATCATACACTAGATATAATATTAGCGTATGTACTGCTTGCACTGACTCCGCCGTTGACCAAACTCTATATCCATTTACTGTAGTCAAAAAATGTACATCTGTATTTAAATAAACCTGATTTTGATAAAAATGATGTTTTACTTAACTGTATCCAATAATAATGCATCTAATATTCACATATTAGTATCGTATTATGAAAACACAGCGAATATGCATCTTGTCCATTGTTTACGTATATAAGATGTTTATCTGTTTCTCTTTCGGATGTTTATGGCTGTACACGTTTACGTAACGAGTATAGCGTTACTAACGATACTTTTATCTTTCTCTTTTACATTTTTAACTTATTTAACTGGAAGATTGGATAAAGGGAAAGAGGGAAAGAGGTGAGTCTATTGCAATGTGGACTCTTTAAAAAGGATCTCGTATGATATACGAGATATTTGATAAAATCATTATTTATATGTGAAAATCTGGGTATCGCACTATTCGGGAGATCGTCCATTACACGTGTATATAAGAGAGAGAGAGAGAGAGAGAGAGAGCTAGACTGAGAGAGAGCCATAATGACAAAGAGAGAGATAACTTGAGAGAGTAACTGGTTGATACAAATGCAGTTTAAAGTTTCAATTTAACGACAGAGAAATAGAGGAAGAGGGAAAGAGATGATCAGGTTGATATGAAGATAGTTACATTTACCGAGAGAGAAAGAGAGAGAGAGAGAGAGAGAGAGAGAGAGAGAAAGGGGAAAAGAAAGAAACAGATTGGTCTAAATAGATTTCAGTTTAACGAGAGAGAGAGAGAGACAGAGACAGACAGACAGACAGACAGATTGATATAAAAATATGTAAAATTACTGAGAGGGAAAGAAAGGCACAAACCGATGTAAATACATTTCAATTTATCGAGA
>OZ038518.1:8160606-8165606 GCA_964036315.1 Acanthosepion esculentum | reverse complement strand
AATACATTTAAATTTAATGAAAGAGAATCTATTGCAAATAGATTTCGTTTTACCAAGATGGAAGAAAGAAACATAGATAGATAGATAGAGAGAGAGAGAGAGTGAGTGAGAGAGAGAGAGAATGAGAATGAAAGAACGAAAACGAGAGAGAGGGAGATAGAGATAGACGGAGAGATGGGGAGGTAGATACAAAGATAGAGAGAAACAGATTGATATAAATACAGTTCAATTTAATGAAAGAGAGAATCTATTGCAAATACATTTCGGTTTACTTAGAGGGAGGAGTGAAAGGAGGTGAGGAAAGAGAGAGAGAAATAAAGATCGAAGCCTGCTCGTGCCAATGAATGAAATCTGTGGGTAGCCTCCCCCCACCGCAGTTTACTCAATTTTGTGTCCATTACCTCTTTGCTTCACTGATGCGTAGTGAATCCTGACAAATAGGATACACGAATCGTAATAGCTATTCCGGGAACTTCGAACGAAATCCCGTGAAAGGACGCCATTTCTCGCTAAGTCACGTCCACGGTTTATCACGATTTCCCACGCGCGTTTCATTCCGACCTGAAATTTTCACACGTTTCTGAAACACATTAAAAGGGTTTCAAATTATTGTACAGGTTCTGTCTGAAAGTTAGCTTTTACAGTTTTACAGCTCCATTTGCATCAAGCATTGGAGATCGACACAGCAAATGTACAATTTCTCATCTTCAATGATAACGTTCACTCAACACAAGGCTTGAGGGACACTCAAGATAGAGGTTCACTTTTAAAGCGGTTATAATGAATGAGGTGTGTGTTACGGATCATAGAAGAGGTGGAAAGAAGCGAAGATTTGCTGATTCATTTTGTTTAGTGGTATATCAACACCTCCGTGGGTTATTTAATGCCCAATCCAAATATTTTGAACCCAATTTTATGGCTTCAACGAAATGTATTTTAAGCGTAACTGTATACCTTCAAGTACAGATAAAATCTATTACTGGCCGTTTTACTATAAATGGGTAATGTTGCTCATTTTACAATATTGTTATATTCCGTGCTAATATGAATATATACTTGAAAAATAAGGTAAATAAAATGAGTAGAGATTTATTGTAAAAATTCAGTACAATAAGAATAAAGGTAACAGTTATGAACAAGGCTGTCACAAGGCAATCCAGTAGTGAGTGCTACTATTGGTAGGTTTGTAGTTCTCGAGTAAGTCTGAGTAGTATTCAACAGATCCCAGCTAGACGGTATCTAGCAACTGCCCGTGCAGTCAAATGTGGCACAAAGCCGAATTTAATATGGGGTTCCCGAGCCCGTAGGTTCGGCCAAAAAATCCCCGTAGACACCAAATAAACGGGATCGGGTCGGTCTACTTCCCCGAACGAGACTCTGCCTAGAGTTCAACCAATACAGCCGAAAAAGATCCCAGCTAGTATATTTAGCTACCCCCCACGAGGGTTCCATGTGGCACAAGGCCGGGTTTAATGTGGGATCTCCGAGCCCGTAGGCTCGGCCAAAAATATTCCCTATTCGAACGCGTATAAACGGGTTCAGGGTCTGTCTACCACCCCGAACGAGACTCTGCCCTTCGGCGGAGGCTCGTCCGGGTTCCTCTCTGCCCAAAGGCAGAGAGTTCGACTGTCCAGCTGGAACAGATCCCAGCTAGGATATCTATCTACTCATCCACGATGGTTGCATGTGGCACAAGGCCGGGTTTAACGTGGGCTTTCCGAGCCCGTAGGCTAGGCCAAACATATTCCCTTTTTGAACCCGTATAAACGGGTTCAGGGAGAGCCTACCTCCCCGAACGAGACTCTGCCCTTCGGCGGAGCCTCGTCTGGGTTCCTTTCTGCCCGCAGGCAGAGAGTTCGACTGTTTAGCTGGAACAGGTTGCAGCTAGGCTCAGTAGACCGTTGACTTACTGATACTTATTGGCAGTTACTACCTATAGTGTAGTTACTCATGGGGTTGACAGGTTATTCCATTACATCAAATATAAAAATTATTACCGGTAATTTTACTATAAAGTGTATTGTTATGCTCTCATATTGTCTTGTTTTTGTTTGAGGTTTCACTGTTTGCACATAGCTGGGATCCTAACAGGCTCTACCACCCCAGATCAAGATGAACTTGTGAACAACAGCTATTAAAAGGGGGTTCCAATCTCCTCAATAGTCCCGATGTCTCGATCAGAGGCCTTGCTGTCGGATGTAGTTTATTGTGTTACCCAGGACTCGGACGTAGTTTATCGTGTTACCCAGGACTCGGATGTAGTTTATCGTCTAACTCAGGACTTGGATGTAGTTTATCGTCTTACCCTGGACTCGGGTGTAGTTTATCGTCTAACCTAGAAAATGAAGATGTGACGATTTGAAGGATAAAAAACCTTGCATCGTTCAGTTGCGAGTCAGACTTTACTGACTGCTGACGTTTTGTCCACAAGTGAATGCCTTAAAGATGGCGGACGAAAAGTAGCTCTTTCGCCATATTATGCCTTAGTAATTTTGGAAAGGTGGAAGCGTCGGAACTGCGACCAAAACAGAAGAAAAAAAAACATTTCGAAGGTTATATCTGGATGATGCTCCGGGTCTTCGGGCTGTCAAGAAGTGGTCTGTCGGATTTCGTCAGGGCAATTTTAACCGAAACGATCAACAACGCCCCGGGCGACAGTCCGACGTCGAGGAAGACACACTGCTTTGCCATCGTTGAGAATAAACAGAAAATTTCGACGGAAGAGATTGCTAAGGGTTTGAAGAATCGATATCCCAGCTCGCTTTCACCTTTTGAAGAAACATGGTTTAAAAGAAAAACGATCGGTTCCCAATTCTTCCAAATCCTGGAATTCCTTGTGTATTAGTGGCTTTACTGCCTTTTATGCGGTGAATTGAGACCAGAAGAAATATTGGGTATGTTTAATTAATGTTTAGGGTAAAATAATGGCATCTATTTTATTTAAATATATTTTCTTTTTCTGTGGGAACAAATCTCTGTTTACACACACACACACACACACATATATATATATATATATATATATATATATATATATATATATATATATATAAGCAAATTTGTGGATGTAGATCCGACGGTATGATGGAAATGTGGAAAAGACAAAGCAAAATCCGAATATGTGAGTTTACTGTTTTTTTATTTTGTTTTTTGTTTTTTCTGTCAACGTCAGTCGTTTCTATTCGCAGTATATTAAATAACACCAGCAGACAGCATATTACATCCGATGCTTGCGTCTACCAGATACCTTGCACAGACTGTAACTTGAGTTATGTAGGGGAGACAGGTAGTTATATAAAATCTCGTGTTTCCGAACATAAACGAGATATTCGCCTCGGTAATTTAAGTAGTGCTTTGTTTGTACACCTAGCCAAATCTGATCACAATTTTGATTTCGATTCTGTGAAGATTTTAAAATATATCCATAATAAAAAAACTTAGGCAGATCTACGAGGCAGGCATAATATCCACTTCACGTATGGTAAATACTAGACCGGGGTTCTTTAACATATCAGCTTTCCTAGCAAGGTTAATGCTTGACAAACGTACCGATAAGCTATAGTTTTAAATAGAATTCCCCCTTTCCACTTAAGATAAAATCTCTTTCCTGGGAGCGCGTTTTCGCAGCGCCGCCCACGCGCGCCAGCGTAACCGAATCCAAGAAAGAGAACACTGACTTTAGAATTTCAGTTTTTTCTGTTTTTGACTAGTCCTGTATATATCGTCTCTTCATTTTAACTTAAATTTCATATCAATATGTCTCCAATAACCATGTCCTGAAGATGGTCTATTAGACCGAAACGTCTGACGTTGACAGAAAAAACAAAAAACAAAATAAAAAAACAATAAACTCACATATTCGGATTTTGCTTTGTCTTTTCCACATTTTCATCATATACAGTGTAACTCGGATATAAGAGACCCGGATATAAGAGAAACCCGGATATAAGATAAATTTTCTCTGGTCCCAAATTAGAGCCATACTTACCTAAACAAAATAGACCAAACCCGGATATAAGAGAAACCCGGATATAAGAGAGATGGTATCTGGTCCCAAATTAGAGCCTGTATTAATAAAACAAAATAGACCAAACCCGGATATAAGAGAAACCCGATATAAGAGACTTCTTCTCCGGTCCCGACAACTCTCTTATATCCGGGTTACACTGTATATATATATATATACATTCATACAAACATATATATATATATATATATATATATATATATATTGTTTGTGTATTTCGGCAGCATTTTTTCATTAAATAATATAGACAAGTCTTGTCTATTTATTTTAAATAAATTCTTTTCATATTGTCTGATAAGCTTAATAACATTATCATTGAAAGACGAAAGAAAATCACCATATTGATCCATGTTTTTTAATCCTATCTAAGCTTTCGGATGGCTCATGTAACTTGAAGAGAAGATAATGACATAATCAAGATGTTGACATTCCTGACTACTTCAAAGAAAAGGTTGGGAGGAAGGAAGAGATCTAACAGTTAGTGGACTCGGAGAAACATTTGACCATTGTGGACTGGCGCTACAGAATTTGTGATTTGTGTGAACCAAGGAATGTACCAGATAAGAGAAGACATATCAGCAACGACTAAAGCACATGTACCTCGAAGAGAAAATAATCAAGATGTTGGCGTTCCACACCACTTCAAACAAAAAGTTAGGAAGGAAACCGCCATCAATACTGAAATATTGTTTAGAGATAAATTTCAGCCAAAAGTAGGACTGGCTGCTTCGTCAAAATATGCCGAATATTTCCATAGAAAGAAACGGCTAATACTACAATTACTGACAGATATGAGAAGAACAGATGATACACTTTGATCCCAGCCCGATGGCCAGGAAGTGAATAAAAAGCTTAACTCTATTAACACTGGCTGTTCGGTGAATCTCGTCGAAAGTTTAATAAGGAAAAATGCTATATTTGATCTAATCCCGATGATCAAGCAGTGAGAAAAAATATAAGTCGTGTAGCACCG
>OZ038518.1:8078106-8155606 GCA_964036315.1 Acanthosepion esculentum | reverse complement strand
CGTCCGCTCTCCATATTATTTAACTAATCTTTTTATCACTTCTTTTATTTCTGCAAAAGCAAAAGGATATGTTTAAGAAGCAAAAAAAACTAAACAGGAAGTATTCCGGGATTAATCCATTTGTTCACCGGAAGTCTCTTCATCGTTTCGTCTTGTTTTGCGGCATTTGCCTTCCTCTACTTTTAGTTTTTTTTTTTTTTTGTTTTACGTTTATTCTTCCAAAAATATTTTCCCGATATTCCCGTCTTTCCTCCTTCACCGCAACGTTTACCTTTTTCCTTTTTCTTTTCATTCCCAACGTCTCCCCCTCATATTCGATCTCTTCGCAATGCTTTTTCTTTCTTGTACATTTTTTTTTTTAGTTCTTCTCCTTCCTTCTTTCATTCTTACCTTCCTTAGTTCCGCGTTCGGGCGTTTCTTCTTTGATCATTTATTACTTTGTTCATTCCTTCCATATTTACTCCATTCATTTCTTCATTTGCTCGTTCGTTTGTTCGTACCCTACGTATTTCTTTCTTTCATTTATTCATTCATTCATTCATTCGCTCCTTCCTTCCTTCCATATTTACTTCATTCATTTCTTCATTCGTTCGTTCGTTCGTACCCTCTTTATTTCGTTCTTTCTTTCATTCATTCATTCCTTCCTTCCGTATTTACTTCATTCATTTCTTCATTCGTTCGTTCGTACCCTCATAATTTCGTTCTTTCTTTCATTCATTCATTCATTTGTTCCTTCCTTCCTTCCGTATTTACTTCATTCATTTCTTCATTCGTTCGTTCGTTCGTACCCTCTTTATTTCGTTCTTTCATTTATTCATTCATTCCGTATTTACTTCATTCATTTCTTCATTCGTTCGTTCGTTCGTACCCTCTTTATTTCGTTCTTTCTTTCATTCATTCATTCCTTCCTTCCGTATTTACTTCATTCATTTCTTCATTCGTTCTTTCGTACCCTCTTAATTTCGTTCTTTCATTCATTCATTCATTCATTTGTTCCTTCCTTCCTTCCGTATTTACTTCATTCATTTCTTCATTCGTTCGTACCCTCTTTATTTCGTTCTTTCATTTATTCATTCATTCCGTATTTACTTCATTCATTTCTTCATTCGTTCGTTCGCACCCTCTTTATTTCGTTCTTTCTTTCATTCATTCATTCGTTCCTTCCTTCCTTCTATATTTACATCATTCATTTCTTCATTCGTGCGTTCGTTCGTTCGTTCGTACCCTCTTTATTTCGTTCTTTCATTTATTCTTTCATTCATTCGTTCCTTCCTTCATTCATTATTTACTTCATTCATTTCTTCATTTGCTCCTTCGTTCGTTATTTAGTTCATTCATTCGTTCGTTCGTTCCTTCTTTCCTTCATTCCTTCCTTCCTGTTCTCCTTCCTTCCGTTTTTCTTTTGGCTTGCGTTCCTTCCTTAACTCATTCGTTCATTCCTTCTTTAATCATTCATTCGTTTTTTTTCATTCGTTCGTTCATTTATTCGTAGCTTTCTTCCATTTTTCTTCGTTCAATCAATGTAAATATAAGTATATAATATACATACTTTTGATGATTGCAGTTTAGCCTATTACCAGTACTGCCGATGTTCACGTGAAAACCAGAAATAGATTCATCTATATTTTACACAGTTATGTTTATGCTGCCTATTTACTCCTGCCAAAAAAAACACAAATCTAGTGAGGCGGACAAAATTAACCTGGCAGCTCAAATTGAAAAGGACCTCTAATCGGTTGTGGACTGGGGAGAGAAATGGATGGTTAACTTTAACGCCTCTAAAACAAAACTGCTCTCCATTAACCACCATAAGGATCCATCCCTGCATCCCATTAGAATGTCTGAAGACCAACTTCTCGAGAGCTCCTCTCTGCGGCTGCTCGGTCTCACGCTGTCTGCTGATCTGAGATGGAACAAATACATCGAGTCAGTTGCATCAGCCACCGCAAGGAAAGTTGGTTCTCTGTGCCGAGCCAGGAAATTTTTCTCCCCGGAATCGACCCTCCAAGTCTATAAATCGACCATTCGCCCTTGCATGGAGTATTGCTGCCATATATGGTCTGGGGCCCCTGCTGTTTGCCTCAACGTTCTTGATAAGATCCAAAGACGGATAGGCAACGTGATTGGCCCTGATCTGTCATCTCGTCTGCAGTCGCTCTCTCACAGACACGATGTTGCCTCGCTCTGCCTTTTTTACAAGTACTTTGATGGTAATTGCTCCGAGGAGCTGCTCTCGCTTGTCCCTAGGCCTCGTGAATTTAAACGCCCCACGAGGCTGGCATCCCGCTTCCACCCCTATACCGTGGAAACTGTTAGATGCAGACGTCTCTTCTACTCCAATAGCTTCATGTCTCGCACGTCTTGCTTATGGAACTCCCTTCCCTATTACTGTTTCCCTGACAATTAAAATCTCCAAAGTGTAGCGTCAATCGACATCTCCAGTTGCCTTGATCTATCCACTTCCCTTCTCCACATCCTTTCATTTTTCATTCCTATCTGCTCTCGTTCCAAATCTTCTGCAACCCCCTTGCCTTGATCGACCCACAGTCTTTCTCTTTCTCCACATCCTCTTCTTTACCACTCCTATCTGCTCTTCCTCCAACCCTCCTTTAACCCCTTGCGTGATAGTGGCTTCCAGCCTTGCTTGGGGTGATACGCTTAAAAAAAAAAAAAAATTTAAAGATTCTTTCAAAAAAAGCAACAAAAAAGAGGAATTAAGAAGAATTTGTAATATCATCGTTCATGTCCTGGCACATCGGTTTCCCTTTGTCTTTTCTATAAATAGTTTCATAGTAATTCTTCTGGTTAGCTTTCCTCTTTTGGAGGTGTTATTTTTATTCCCCCACCCCTAACAGTCAAATTGTACATATGGATACTAGCTAGGACTTCATAGAGACTAGAGGTATTATGGTGACTGTAGTAAGAATGTGTTGTTTTGGTGTAAGGAATAGTGTGGTACTTTTGGATCAATAATTGTGGATTTTAAGATAAGAGAGATTTTAAGACCAGCCTTCCCCTATACTCCCTTTTCGTCAAGTGCCCCGTTTTTGTATTATAGAAAAATAAATATTGTGTTGCTTTTTCTTTATTGTATTCATCGTAAATATTATTTGGGCTTCATTTTTAAATGTTGTTATTTTTATCCTACCCAGAGACAAATTGTACACATGGGAAATAGTTAGGACTTCATAGAGACTTGGGGTATTATGGTAACTGTAGTAAGAATGATAAATAAGAATGTGTTGTTTTTGGTGTAAGGAAAACTGGTATATTTGGGTCAGTAATTGTGGCGAGCTAAGTTTAAGATAAGACAGATTGACAAACAAGCTTCTCTCAGCGCCCCTTTTAGGCTTGTGCCACATTTTTGTATTACTCAAAATAAATATTTCTTCCTTCTATGGTACATATGGGAACTAGTTAGGTTTACATAGAGACCCTGAGGTATTATGGTGACTGTAGTAAGAATGGTAAGTAAGAATGTGTTGTTTTGATGTAAGGAATACTGTGGTATGTTTGGGTCAGTAATTGTGGATGGCTAAGTTTTAGATAGGAGAGATTTTAAAACCAGCCTCCACCTACCTGCCTTCTTTTGACCTTGTGCCACGTTTTTGTATTTTCAAAATAAATATTACTTTTCTCTTTGTTACCTCGATTTTACGAAATTAACCACAGTACTAAATTGACAGGCAATTTTCAAGATTTACAGTTGAAATTTCTAGATGTAACAGCAAGTTCTATGGTAAACGTTTCTTCTTTCGCACTTCTTGCTTGTGGAACTCTCTTTTAGCCTTTTGATTGTCAAGTCGATTCTGATCTTTAATACATTAAATGCAATGTAATTCCAGCTCATGCAATTAGCTATAGGTTTCAATTGCATTCCAATTAAGGTTACCTTGGCAAATTTCTTTAAAAAATGATCTTTGAATGAGTCAGTTTCATTCTCACACCAAATTTGGCTACTATATATATATATATATATATATATATATACATATACATATATATATATATATGTAAATATATATATATATTTTAAGCATTTCACCCCAAGCAAGGCGTGAAGCCATTAGCACGCAAGGGGTTACAAAGGATTTGGATCGAGAGTAGATAGGAGTGATAAAGGAAAGGATGAGGAGAAGGATAGTGGGTAGACTAATGCAACTGGAGATGTCGATTGACATTACATTTGAATAGTTGGAGAATATAGTTATCAGGGAAACAGGAATAGAGGAGGGAGTTCCACAAGCGAGAGTTACGAGATATTAAGCTATTGGAGTAGAAAAGACGGCTACATTTAACAGTTTCAACAGTGAAAGGGTGGGAGAGGGATGCCAGCCTCGTAGGACGCTTGAATTCCTGAAGTCTGGGTACCAGCGAAAGCAGCTCATCAGAGCAATTATCATGAAAGTATTTGTAAAAAAGACAGATAGAGGCGACGGCACGTCTGTGAGAGAGCGACTGCAGAAGAGATGACAGATCAGGGACAGTTACATTGCATATCCATCTCTGGATCTTATCAAGAACCTTGAGACAAACATAAGGGGCACCAGACCATATATGGCAGCAATACTCCATGCAAGGTCGAATGGTTGATTTGTATATTTGAAGGATCGATTCCGGGGAGAAAAATTTCCTGGCCCGGGACAGGGAGCCAACTTTCCTTGCGGTGGATGAAGCAATTGTTGACTCAATGTATTTGTTCCATCTCAGGTCAGCAGACAGTGTGAGACCGAGCAGCCACAGAGAGGTGCTCTCGAGAAGTTGAGAGTCAGACATTCTAGTGGGGGGCAGGGAAGGATCTCTGTGGTGATTAATAGAGAGCAGTTTTGTTTTTGAGGCGTTAAAGTTAATCAGCCAATTCCTGCCCCAGTCCACAACCGACTGGAGGTCCTTTTCGAGACGAACGGCCAGGTTAGTTTTGTCAGCGACACTAGATTTGTTTTTGAGGCGGGAGTAAATTGTAGTGTCGTACGCGTAGATGCCTACTTGGGAATCTATGGCGTCAGGAAGATCGTTGATGAAGATAAGGAACAGAGTAGGGCCTAGGATGGAGCCTTGGGCAACACCTGCGCGTTCGTTGGATAAGAGCTGGAGGAGAATCCGTTGAGAATGACCTTCAATTCACGGTTAAATTATTTCGATGAGGATGAGGAACATCAATTACAAAAATGGAGATCATATCCAAGAAAGAAGCCGTTGCCATCATACACAAAGTCACTGGATCCAAAACGGTGCGACGCGCCTCATAGGATCGTCGGAATGATTGAAAGACAATCAAAGATTTAGAAACAGTTTCAGATTTGCCTTTTATATTTCTGTTCTTTCACTGTTCTCTCTCCTTAATAATCTTTGTAATTTTCTCTTATTTTTTACATTCAGTAACTCCCTGGCGTACTAGTGGCTTTATTGTCTTGCTTGGAGTGAAAGGATAAAAAATGTTTTTCGTACGCCTTAAATTTGAAATCGAAAATCTGTTGAGCGTAAGACTGCTTGTCCTGGCTACATCGTTGACAAATCTATCTATCTATCTATCTATCTATCTATCTATCTATCTATCTGTTATGGGACCTTATCTATAACGACAGAGTGAACTCTTCCAAACACTATAAATACTGCGCCTCTCAAGAGAGAGAGACGAGACGGAATCGAGTCGAGCCGATAGTAGTTCACTGCAAACCAGACTGACAGTCATACTAACACCTTCCACATCTTGTATTATTGTTTCGTGTAATATGTCTTTGTTATTTCTACTCTTGTGTTCGTGTTGTTCTTCCTTGGTCCTAACCTTGGATCATATCAGTGGCGACGAGGATATTGGACCATAACAGTGGCGACGAGGATATTCATGAAACGAAGTTGTATGCGGAGATTCTAAAAAAAAAAGACCTTTTTGCTATCGGTCGTCCATAACATTATTTATCGTGCAAACTGCTTGTCCTGACTACGTCGTTAACAAATCTATCTATCTATCTATCTATCTATCTATCTATCTATCTATCTATGATGAAAATGTGGAAAAGACAAAGCAAAATCCGAATATGTGAGTTTACTGTTTTTATTTTGTTTTTGTTTTTGTTATTCTGTCGACGTCAGACGTTTCGGTCAAATAGACCTTCTTCAGGACATGGTTAATGGAGACATATTTATATTAGATTTAAGTCTATCTATCTATCTATCTATCTATCTATCTATCTATCTATCGTGCGAACTGCTTGTCCTGGCTACGTCGCTGACAAATCTATCTATCTATCTATCTATCTATCTATCTATGTATATTATCTATCTGTCTATTTATATATCTACCGTATATACACGCGTATCATGCGAATTTTGAAGATCTCATTTTAAGGGGTTCGCATCATACATATAATATATAAAATTAGCGTATGTACTGCCTGCACGGATTACGCCGTTGACCAATCTAGCTATCTATCTATCGATTGATTAATTAATTGATCGATCGCTGTTTATTATCTATCTATCTATCGTATATACTCGCGTACCATGCAAATTCTGAAGCTAATTTTAAGAGGGTCGCATCATCCACGAGATATTAGCGTAAATACTGCTTGCACTCACTACACTGTTGACCAAACTATATATCCATTTAAATGTAGTCAAAAATGTACAGCTGTATTTAAAATAAATCTGATTTTGTTAAAATGGATGATTTACTTAACTGTATCCAATAATAATGCATCTAATTTTCACATATTAGTATCGTCTTATAAAATACAAACATAGCAAATGTGCATCTCTATTATTGTTTATGTTTATAAGATGTTTATCTGTTTCTCGTTCGGTTGTTTATGGCTGGCCGCGTTTACGTAACGAGTATAGCGGTACTAACGATACTTTTACCTGTCTCTTTTAATATTTAAAGTTATTTAACTAGGAGATTGGATAAAGCTATAGAGGAAAAGAGGTTAATCTATTGTAATTTGGTCTTAGGAAAAAGGAAATCGTATAATACACGAGATAAATGATAAAATCATTTTTTATAATTGAAAATTTGGGTATCGCACGAGATACTAAAATATTTAATAAAATATTTCATCATGATTTTTAAAAATTCCGAAAATACGTTAATTCAAATATAAGATTAGGAAGGACATCGCCATTAAAACTGGAAAAGAGACATAACAGATATTGGACTTGAGAAACATATTTTATAAAAAAATTATAAACTTCAATTCAGTACTATATATATATATATATATATATATATATATATATATATATATATATATATATATATATATTATGTTTATAGGTTCTTTTTATAGTTTAATGTATGACGTCATTTGTTTACATTTGGATACGCATTGAGCAGATATGAATGAATGAGAGAAAATCATGGAGAATCCCAAGTTTATAAGCAGTAAAATCGACCTCGCTAAACGAAATGCTCCTCTGTGGCTCAATCGGTAAAAGCACGTCATGCTATATGGCAGTTCCGTGTATGATACAGGTTCGATTCCTGTCGGAGGACGAATTTTTTCTATGAAAATTTCTCGGACATTCAGGCCGGTAAATGTTATTAATACTGTTTATTATAAACAGAGCATTTACTTAAATATTTGTATCTATAAAATAGAATGTATAAACATTAAAACGTCTATAAAAAATTGTCGGACTTTGTCCATTTCATAGTGTGTGTGTGTGTGTGTGTGTGTATACAAGTATAGGATTGGTGTATACTGAATTCCAATAACCAATAAATGCTATTCGTAAAAGAGTGCTCAATTCAGAGTAGAGCAAATATAATTATTTATTCGAAAATTCTAACATAAATATGTTATAAAATCACTACAAAAATAGCCATTTTGTTTCAACACTTCTGGTGTCTTAACAAGTGATGGTGTTGAATGTAGAAGCTGCTTTCAACATCGTCACTTGATAATCTCAAAAAGGCAATACCCAAAAAGAAAAAAATATGAAATCGATAGGCCATAGGACCATAACCAATTTTTTATCAACAGATTTTAATGCATTTAGAATCACTGGATATGAACATAGTGGATATCGTCCTGGTAAGCTGAATGCACCTCACTAACGAAGGTGTGTACATTCCAACATATAATTTATACAAATCTGAACGAAATGGTATGCTTAATTAAACATGACTTTTCAGGTAAACATACTTTAAAGCAACGACCTATTCAGCTACAATAGAAGATATGTCACGGTATGAACTTAACATTTGTGAAATGCAAAGGCTAACATGAAAGCTTTTTTTTTACTTTGAAAAGCGAAAAATGTGATTTTTTTTTAAAAATACGTTTTTTTCAGAGGTTGAAAGAAAGATCCATTCATGCAAAAAAAAAAAAAAAAAAAAAAAACTATTCTTCCTTGCAAGACACGAAAATAAATATTCCTGAAAAAATACGTCATCGTTAAAACTTTTTCATTAATAAAAAAAAAATACATCAACTACCATAAGTGGGATTGTACATGCAAGAACTTATAACTTTACCAAAGGGTAATTTATTTACGCTTAAGTGAAAATAACGAACCCGATAGGAATTCGAACTCCGCTCTCCGATTAACAATTCGGAGCTGTTACCCAATGTATATCACAAGAAGAAGACCGGAGCATACAATGGCTGAAATATTGTGAATATGACATACCATATATAACAGGAATTGGAACTCGGCTTTTTTATTAACAATTCTGAGCCATTATACAATGTGTATCACCTGAAGAAGACCGGAGCATGCAATGGCCGAAATGTTGTGGATATGACATACCATATATAACAGGTATTGGAACTGGGCTTTTTGATTAACAATTCTGAACCATTAACCATTACACCACCTGTACATCCAAGCTTACAGCGTCTGATATTCCAAGGCAGTCACCCATCTAGGCTTGACATTGCTTAACTTCAGCGAGAGAGAACTAGCTTCATTAGATTCACAGCATGGATGCTCCTTGTTTTTTTTTCCTTTGTATATGCCCAAAAGCTGAAAAAGGTTTATCGCGTGTCTAGCAAAAAAGTTTTAACATTTGCTACAGGTTCCCTTAGATCAGGCCTTTACAGTAACTATATGTGTTACCACTTCCGCAGAGTTGAATCATTCTTATTTCCTCCATGTTCCAAATGTAAGAAAAAAAAGATACGATAATATCAATTCTGAGCCATTTTCCAATGTATATCACCTTAAGAAGGCCGGAGCATACATTGGCCGAAATGTTGTGAATATGACATACCATATAATAGAAATGGGAACTCGGCTCCACGATTAACAATTCTGAGCCGTTATCCATTAGTTCTCCTGCACATCCAAGATTACAGAACCTGGTGTTTATAAGTAATTCATATATACGAGCCATCGTTAAAGATGCTGGAGAAATGGCCAGGTCTCTGTACCGCTGCAGTAAGTATCCGTCTCGTCCTGCTATCCTCTAAGATAGTGTTGAGTCTTGACTCATTGTTGAATCTCGCCTATTGCATCGAATAATAATGCAACACAAAATGTACTAAGAACAAGAATGTATTATAACAAGAAAGTGTACACAATATTTACATCTAGTATTTCTGTATATTTCTGGGAAGACCGTTCCTGGAGAATGTGTTGACTAAGTCGCAGTCGGGCAGAGTCTTTAGCTGGATTAGGTGGATCCTACCACAACACCCCCCTCCCAAGCCTTGGAATCCCTTCTGGATTTCAAACTGGCTTCCTATATGGGATGATGATTATGGTTATTTCTTTGTAGATCCCCTTTGCATACTTCATATGTATATGTCAATCTGCTTAATTTTAATATCTTTTTCGTTTCCAACCTATCAAGTTCTTCGTTAACTTTCCCTACACTTGCGAAAGGCACGTTACGTTTCTTTTTAAAAATAGGCATAGTATTTTCCTTTAATTCAAATTTAGCTTCAAACTTGTTACATCTTCCAAGACCAGGTGTGAAGGTTTCCGGAAACTTTTTCTTTAATTCCTCTTTAATGTCCTGTCTTGTTTGCGTATTACTTTCTACTTTTCTGCAGAATGAGTTTAACGGTTTATCCCACAATTCGAATGTTTCAATAAAATCTGTACCCAACAAATTTTCTCCATTTTTCAGAATGAAAACTTTCATTTTTTTAACGATCCCGTTCACTTTAATGGGAAGTACAACCTCGCCTTCGAAGTTAATTTCCTTTCCAGTTACCGTTCGAGCGAGTTTCGTTGACTTTATTATTGTAGGCCTTTTTAAAATTTTCCATGTTTTATCGTTCATTACTGTTAAATCTGACCCCGAATCGAGTTGAAATTTGATATTCTTTTTGAATATTTCAGTCGTCACATATTTCCTCAAATCTCTATCTGATTTGATATTCGAATTTGTTTGTCTAATTCGGCTCTTGAATTTTTTCGTTTTACAACACGATCCTTTGTGACCATTCTTTTGGCACACGAAACATTTCTTATTTCTATATGGGCAATTTATCTCCCAATGTCTTTCGTTACAACGTCTGCAATTATATGGTGGGACCTTTTTATTTTCTTCGGTCTTTTTATTTTTTTTTCTATTATTAAAATACGCCGAATTTTTTCTCCAATTTTTCTCTGATGGGTAATTTGACTGCTTTTTTATTTTTTTAATATAAGCAATGCCAGCTTCTTCGATTTTTTGCGACTCTTTCTTTAAACTTACGGCCCGTTGACACTCCTCTGCTAATTTTTGCAGGGTAAGGCCTTGTTCAGATTCGAGTTTAGACAAAACTCTACGTCTTATTTCGGCACTCTTACTGGATACCAGTCCTTGAGCAAAAATTAAGCACTTGAATTCTTCAACCGTAATCTCTGCCAATCTGAAATTGTCACAATGTCTATTCACTATAGATGCATATGTTAAGTAATCCTGATCGTCGGATTTAGAGACATTCATGCATAACCATCGCTTATGCCAAAGCGACATATTTGCTCCAAACAGCTCTTTTAGCAATTTCACTGTTTCCGAGAATTCCAATTCAGTTGTTTTTCTTGGTAGAATAAAATCTACAAATTTGCTATGTTCTGCTGTACCTAGCTTTCTTAGTAATAGACTGACTTTTCTTGAATTCGACCAGTTTTCACAGTCTGTGTAGAAAATATCTTCATATCGTTTAAAGTACGCTTCAAACGTTTTTTCTTCGTCTGGCACATAGTTGAAAGTTTCCAGCGAATTAAATATGGTGTTATTAGAATATGAAGAATTTCCCTCATTTGCCCGATAGTTGTTTAATTTCTCCAGTGTTAACTTTTGAATTTCTAAAAGTCTTTCCTCTTGCCGTTCTTGATATTTTTGCAGCGCTATCTGTTGTTCTTGCTGTCTTTTTTCTTAATATTTTTGCTGTGCTATCTGTTGTTCTTGATATTTTTCATCTTGCTTTTCTTGATATCTTTGCTGTGCTATCTGTTGTTCTTGATATTTTTGCTGTGCTATCTGTTGTTCCCTTATTAATAAGGCAAACTGTTCATGCTGACGTTGTTGACTCAACTGCTGGGATTTGAATAATTCAGATATGACTTTGGATAGTTCATCCATTTTTAGCTGATAGTGTTCATGCAACAAGGAATATACTTTTAATTTGTGTATCCACGAATATCATATAAACTGACCAAAAAATCGAAACAACGTACGACTTTTAATTTTTATGACTTGCTTTTACATTCACGCCCGTGCTAATCAACTTTGGTATTTTTTTTTCTTTTTTATTTCGTGAACAGAGAGCGTCGGACTTTTTTTTTCGTTTTCGACTTCCGTTCGCGTATTTCAATGACACGTCTGATTTTCTTATCAGAGGTAATTCGTCACTATATTGTTAAACAAAATAATAAAAAAAAAATTTTTTAAAGTTCGTTACCTTTCAAAGTCGACACGGTGTATTTGTGCTCCTTTTAATCCATGCATGTTTTTGTAGTCGGCCAATTTTTCGTTTTTAGCGGGTGTCTCGTTGTAGATAATTTTTTAATTTAAATTACCGTTATTCGTTTACGACACCTTTCAAATTTTTCTGAGTGAACGTTCCTTTATGCTTAGTCGTCTTTTAACGAGTTCTACATATCCAGAAGTTCAGAATCCTTCGTCGTTACGTTAACGTTGGACTTTGAATTAATAGTTTTTTTTTTCTGCCTGGGTTCTTCAATGACTTGTCCCAATTGTTGAAACTCTCACTATTAATTCTTTCTTTTTTCCGTATGGTTCGTTTTACTTCTTTGCCATTGTTGAGTCTTGACTCATTGTTGAATCTCGCCTAATGCATGGAATAATAATGCAACACAAAATGTACTTAGAACAAGAATGTATTATAACAAGAAAGTGTACACAATAAGTACATATAGTATTTCTGTATATTTCTGGGAAGACGTTCCTGGAGAATGTGTTGACTAGTCGCAGTCGATCAGAGTCTCTAGTTGGATCTCGTGATTCCTCTTCCTCTTCCGGTACCAACCATTATTTATATAGTTGATAGTCACCTATGCAGATTAGGTGGATCCTACACAACAATTATCTATCTATCTATCTATCTATCTATCTATCTATCTATCTATCTATTTGAGTATGTTCATTATCTATCTATCTATCTATCTATCTATCTATCTATCTATCTATCTATCTATCTGAGAATGTTCATTATCTATCTATCTATCTATCTATCTATCTATCTATCTATCGATCTATCTATTTATCCGTGTTTTTGTATCTATCTATCTATCTATCTATCTATCTATCTATCTATTTGTTGAGTCTTGACTCATTGTTGAATCTCGCCTGATGCATGGAATAATAATGCAACACAAAATGTACTTAGAACAAGAATGTATTATAACAAGAAAGTATACACAATATTTACATCTAGTATTTCTGTATATTTCTGGGAAGACCGTTCCTGGAGAATGTGTTGACTAAGTCGCAGTCGGGCAGAGTCTCTCGCTGGATCTCTGTATTCGCTCCCTTTGTCTTCCGGTACCAACCATTATTTATATAGTCGGTAGTCACCTATGCAGATTAGGTGGATCCTACCACAACACTTGACAAGAACAAGATAAGACAGAAAATGGAATACTGCTGCCATATATGGGCAGAAGTTGCCCAGTCTCCACTTACCAGTTGCGATAGAGTCTAACATCACCTACGCAGCCCTGTGGGTGATTAATTTTGTTCACCCAGCAATCCTTTTCTCACAGACAAAACGCCGTAAGTCTCTCGTTGCTCTGTCGCTATTTCCATGGAAAATGTTCAGACGAACTGCATTCCTTAGTTCCACCAGTTCTACCCTTCAGGGCTGGGACCGGCCATGCCACGCCTATTGCAGGGAATCACCCTCTCATTCCCTTCGTATTCCATTGGTGATATGTAAGTTCCAGTCGAACGGCTTCTTATCACTGACCGCTACTTTGTGAAACCAACTCTCAAGATGTTGCTTCCCTGATCAATGTGTTCAAGTTTAGGGTTTACCGTTATCTTTCCCACGTTTCAAGATGCCCTATGAGTGTCAAATTCTCCAAGCATTCTTTCTCCACAATGCTTCCCTACTTTTGTTCTTTTCTAAACTGTAATCACATATAGGCTTTCTCTATCTATAGTATATACTCAGGTATCATGCGACTTTTAATTTAATTTTTAAGCTAATTTTTAAGTTATTTTTTTATGTACATTATCTATCTATCTATCTATCTATCTATCTATCTATCTATCTATCTATCTATCAATCTCTGTTCATTATCTATCTGTTTCTATCTCCATTATCTATCTATCTATCTATCAATCTCTGTTCATTATCTATCTATTTCTGTTCATTATCTGTCTGTCTATTTATCTCTGTTCATTATCTATCTATCTTATATACTCAGGTATCATGCGACTTTTAAAGACCTAATTTTAAGCTATTTTTATGTCCATTATCTATCTATCTATCTATGCTCATTATCTATCTGTTTCTGTTCATTATCTGTCTGTCTATCTATCTCTGTTCATTATCTATCTATCTTATATACTCAGGTATCATGCGACTTTTAAAGACCTAATTTTTAAGCGATTGGCGCGATTGCGTCTCGATTAAGGAACGAGCCTCGCGAAACGGAGTGGCTCTTGCAGCGTGTCTCACTGGCGACGGTTCGAGGTAATGCTTTCTCCATCATAGCGCCTGGCAGAGGATAGAAAAAAAATTTGTTTATAGTTACGTTGTTCTGGAATTGTCATCATTGGCCGACTGAATTTGCTTTGTTTCAATTATTGTTTCCCTTAGATTGAACTTACCATTTCTTTTTAGACTATAATGTATTTCAGTGTTATCCAATAAATCATTCTCCATTTTAAAGCTATTTTTTATGTCCATTATCTATCTATCTATCTATCTATCTATCTATGTTCATTATCTATCTATTTCTGTTCATTATCTGTCTGTCTATTTATCTCTGTTCATTATCTATCTTATATACTCACGTATCATGCGAATTTTGAAGCCTTAATTTTGAAGCTAACTTTAACTGGGTCCTATCATACACGATTTACAAAATTAACATATGTACTGCAGGTCTTTATTGCTTCTGCCTGCAAAGCAAAAGAAACGACTAGTATTCCCTTTAAACTTTGTTTTAGTGACCTAGACATCGATGTTTTGAAACTGACCTATTTTCTATTACATTCCAGACAAATTAATAGCCGAGGAAGGACAATATTTTAGAACTTTCTCCAACTTTTCAGAGGTTTGTAAATGTCTTAAGAATTTCTAGAATGCTCTGGCAACATAGAAGTTATATAAATACGGAGAATGTAAACTCAACAATTCAGTTAATTTCTAGCTGTCCAAGTGCAGACAAGTCATCGTTGATAGATGCATTCGTCACAGATGGCATCAAGAGATTGTAAGCAACCGGCAGACACATTTTCCTGTGTCTGTTGCGAATTTATCAAGACAAGAGCGAAAAAATACTCAGGGGTAAAAACTGATAAAATACGTGAGGCCTACAAGGCATATTTCGGCATGCCTGTCGGCGATCAAGACAAACCCCTTGGAAACCTAATTTCAACTGCGTACTCTGCAAATGAATTCAAGAACATAAGATGAAAGGTTTTGTTAGATTCTAGCAGTCCAATAGGCAGTGGAATCGTCGTTAATACATACATACGTCACAGATGACATCAAGAGATTGTAAGCATCCGGGAGATACATTTTCCTGTGTGCGTTGCGAATTTATCAAGACAAGAGCGATAAGATACTCTGGGGCAACAACTGCTAAAATACGTGAGGCCTACAAGGTATATTTCTGCATGCCTGTCGGCGATCATGACAAACCCTTGGAAACCTCATTTCAACTGCGTCCCCTGCAAAAGTATTCAAGAACATAAAACGCAAAGTTTGGTTAGATTCTAGCAGTTCAAATTCGTATGTCCATTCCATGAAGTCGTATCCTTGCAGATTGACCACAGATGCTAGATTGGATTTAAATCAGGCGAGTTTCCGAGCTAGTCTATAGTAGTTTGATTTGCCATCATTTTCGCATTATTCAATAGGTTTTTATAATATCCGATTTACAAAGCATATTTCTGGTAAAATTCAGCAGTGGAATCGGAAGGGAAATTTGATTTTAAAAAAATCGTCGCATTGTCAACTAATGTTTTTATGCCACCTGCTCCACAAATTAATTAGATAATTAGTGACCAGGTGTTAATTTGGAGGTCGGTGGGCAAAATCCGTCACAGGCCTGATGTGGTCCGGACGCCGGGGGTTGCGGCCTCTGTACTAAAACATCTTGCCTTCAGCAACTGACTGATATCATGATATTAAATGAAATGGTTTTTTTTTTTTTAGTTCGACATATCATAAGATTTTGGTTGGGAATTCAATAAAACTTTAAACTCTCAGGAAACATGGCAGCTCTTGACACAGTAGGGGAATATTGATGTTTGCTAAAACAGACGAATACAAGAGATAATAATGCGGCGATTTTACCAATAAATCGAATAAAACAAACTCACTAAATGATTCCAATATGGCGTCTCGATCATTCTGAAAGAATTTGGGGTGGATTTAGATATATATTTTCTCTGGCTTTTTTTGTTGGTGTTTGTAAGAACGCTTACCGTTTTTCACAATATCTGATAAAAGATAAGAGTGAGAGAGAAAGAGAGAGCGAGAGGGGGGGAATGAGAGAGAGAGAATGAGAGAGAGAAAGAGAGAGAATGAGAGAGAGAAAGAGAGAGAGAAAGAGAGATAGAGAATGAGAGAGAGAGATAGAGAATGAGAGAGAGATAGAGAATGAGAGAGAGAGAGAATGAAAGAGAGAATGAGAGAGAGAAAGAGAGAGAATGAGAGAGAAAGAAATTGTTGATTGTGATAGTTGTTATCCTGCTATTTCCTTTTTATCTTCAAACCTCCAGATGAAGGCGGCCTTTTGAATGGAACTGTTTGAGATCGAGACAATTTATTATCGTACATTTGATATCCTGGTCCTCATCAGAGAGATTGCATAGCTTTCTAGCCGGCTCTCTTCAAAAGGTCGCTGACCTCTGTTGTAGAGGAAGCATGGCAGTTCTTGACACAGTAGGGGAATGTTTATATTTGCAAATAAGAGACGAATACAAGAGATAATAATGTGGAAATTTTACCAATAAATCGAATAAAACAAACTCACTAAATGATTCCAATATGGCGTCACGATCATTCTGAAAGAATTTGGGGTGGATTTAGATTTAGATTTTCTCTGGCTTTTTTTGTTGGTGTTTGTAAGAACGCTTACCGTTTTTCACAATATCTGATAAAAGATAAGAGTGAGAGAAAGAGAGAGAGAGGGGGAATGAGAGAGAGAGAATGAGAGAGAGATAATGAGAGAGAGAATGAGAGAGAGAGAATGAGAGAGAGAGAATGAGAGAGAGAGAATGAGAGAGAGTTCCAGTCTCAATTCAAAACCTAGTATTTGAAATTCTGCCGCATATCATCAACAGTTAAACAACTAAATAAAAATTTTGAAATAATATGCATGCACACACACGCACATACACACACATACACCCCTATATATATATATATATATATATATATATATGTGTGTGTGTGTGTGTGTGTGTGTGTGTGTGTGTGTGTGTGTGTCTTTAGGCAGCAGTTTCTCTTTTAGGCATGTCTGATTAAATAAATTACTAACATTATGTCTGCTTCTTTTTAGTATAATCCTTTAATATTCACGAATATTTGTCATCGATAAATATTTCATCTGATGTGGAGAAGTTATTGAACAATAAGCAGAAACAAGTGTCTCATTAAATAATCTGCCTGTCTATATTTTTGAGATGAGGTATTATGTACACTATTTACATTATTCGGACTATTGTCCTCATCTTTGTTGCCATATTTATCTCAACGTTTCGGCCCTTCAGTATATGTCTATATTTTTGAGATGAGGAATTATCTAAAGTATTTACATTATTCGGGCTATTGTCCTCATCTTTGTCGCCATATTTATTTCAAAGTTTCGGCCCTTCAGTATCTGTCTATATTCTGAGATGAAGTATTATGCACACTATTTACATTATTCGGACTATTGTCCTTATCTTTGTCGCCATATTTATTACAAAGTTTCGGCCCTTCAGTATCTGTCTATATTCTGAGATGAAGTATTATGCACACTATTTACATTATTCGGACTATTGTCATTATCTTTGTCGCCATATTTATTACAACGTTTCGGCCCTTCAATATCTGTCTATACCTCATGTCAGAAATATAAACAGATACAGAGGTATTGTTCGACAGAAGGATGCTGAGTATACCTTGTACCGAACATGTGAGGATTTTGCAGAGGATGCAAACAAAGAGGTAACTTTTATTTAACATCAGGAAGAGGCTGCTGAAATTTCTGGGATACCTAAAAGAAAGGTGAGCTTGGAGAATCTGATACTCACAGGGCGGGAAAGAGGGAGAAGGGAAAGCAACGCGTGACATACCTCGCGGGTTTAAGCAAGTGGATAACAGAACATCGCCCGGCGGAAGTAACAAAGGGACACGGCACATAATAAGATGGACAAGATGCATGGCACAAGGACATTATTATTAAATCATTGTGCCATCAAATGAGACATTCATTGAATTCAAAGGGTGATCAGTAAGAATGATGAGCCCGAAATGCGATTTACAGGCCGGGGACTTAAATATCTGAAATTTAAATATCTGAAAAGAGTTCTGACAGATGAGGGTAAGGACGATGCTGAGATCCGCAGACGTACCGGGATGGCCAAAGATGCATTCCAAAAGCTAGGCAGAGTATTACGCGACAGGAGGATTTCTTTCGTAACAAAGAAAAGACTACTGAACTGCTATGTGATATGTCCTTCTTTACGGCAGCGAATTTTGGACGGTCTCCTCAAAGATGAAGAAGAGACTCGAGGCAACGGAGATGTGGTTCTACAGAAGGATGAAGAGAATATGGACCGAGCGTGTGAGCAACGGTGAGATTTTGGTGACGATGCAAACAGGGAAGAAGTCTATTCTTAACATCAGGAAGAGGCAGCTGACATTTCTGGGACACGTCATGAGAAACGAGGCCTTAAAGAATCTGATACTCACAGGTCGAATAGAAGGAAAGAGAGACAAGGGAAAGTAACGCGTGTTAACCTAGCGAACTTAAGCAAGTGGATGATAGAACATGGTCTGGGAGAAATAACAGAAAGAAAAAATATTGAGAGCTACAAGGGATAGGGGGAAGTGGAGAGTCACGATCGCCAACGACCTTAAGGGACACAGCATATAAAAGAAGAAGATTCAGTGCAAGGACGAATGGTAGATTTGTAAATGTGCAAGATGGAATCTGAGAAGAAAAACCTTCTGGCACGATACGGTGACCCAACTTTCCTTGCAGTAGATGCAGCTATTGATTCGACGTATTCACTGCATTGTAAGTTAAGGGAAAACATTAGACCATTTTATTCTAAACTTGTATATTTTTGAAAATATTTTTCATTAAAAAATGGTTTATCCTTTTTCAAGTAAGGATTATTTTAGATAAAAAGATTAACTTAAAACAAAACTATATTAAAATCAATTCCCGAAAAACAAGATATTTAAATTAAATTTATATGCAAAATTGATATATTCATTTAATAAGTTCTTAGCCGTATAAAGATTTTAAAGCTTATTAAAATAGAATATCGCTTTAATTTGCTTCGGCTTTCTTTTAGCTGTTGAAAGAGTATCAGTGAATGTCGAACAAACAATTGGCAATGGAGTCGTGCTGTTCGATCGGCTGTGTCCGGGAGAGAATCTATTAAATAAACGCAAATATTGTCTACTTCCTATATTGTCAGCAAGTTCTCCCCAGACCTCAAGTGAAACTAATGCATCCGATTTATTGTTGAATATGATAATGTTAAATGAGCCAGAAATTGAAGGGAGGAAATTACTTAGAATAAAATAGATAGGACTATAAATTAAAAGTGAGAGATGGGGAAGAGAGAGAAAGAGAGAGAGAGAGAGAGAGAGAGAGAGAAAGAGAGAGAGAGAGAGAGAAAGAGAGAGAGAGAGAAAGAGAGAGAGAGAGAGAGAAAGAGAGAGAGAGAGAGAGAAAGAGAGAGAGAGAGAGAGAGAGAAAGAGAGAGAGAGAAAGAGAGAGAGAGAGAGAGAAAGAGAGAGAGAGAGAGAGAGAGAAAGTGATGAGAAGGGCATAAATAGAAGGGATAATATTCCTTAGCAAGAAATAGGACAAGAAAATAAGAGACGGATTGAGAGGGGGATATAGAGTGCGAGAGAGAGAGAGAGAGTGTGTGAAAGAGAGAAGACAGAGAGAGAACAAAGGAGAGAGAAAGAGACTACTACCTCGACGGCCTGTGTTCTGGCGCGCTACACGCCTTAGACCCACCATCCCTGATCTTTACACCTGGGAGCCGCCATGCCACGTACACAAGTTTGAATCATCCCAGTTCCCATCGTATTCCATTAGTAAGGAGTAAGTTTCATTTGGACGGCTTCTTTCCCAAAACTGCTGGTCTATGGAACAAACTCCCGAGAGGATTTTTTCACAAACACTAAAGTCCTAGGTATGACGATAAACTACATCCGGTAGAAAGGGCTCTTGTTGTTGTTGTTACAAGATCCACTCTGACCTGTTAAGCTTTCAACTATGGACACAGAGAGAATACTTCCACAGAAAAACTAACCCCTATGAAAGTATAAAAATACAATTTTAATAAAAAAAATATCAACAATACGTATTTATATAAGAAATATACAAATAATGCATACTTATTGTAAAATTACCAACAATAAATTTTAAAGCTAATTGACCAGCAATACAATTCTATAGCAGAATTACCAACAATACATTTTATAGCAAAATGACCAACAATACATTTTATAGCAAAATGACCAGCAAAATATTTTATAGCAAAATGACTAACAAAACATTTTATAGGAAAATGACCAACAATACATTTTATAGCAAAATGACTAACAATATATTTTATAGCAAAATGACCAACAATGCATTTTATAGCAAAATGACCAACAATATATTTTATAGCAAAATGACCAACAATGCATTTTATAGTAAAATGACCAACAATGCATTTTATAGCAAAATGACCAACAATACATTTTATAGCAAAATGACTAACAATACATTTTATAGCAAAATGACCAACAATGCATTTTATAGCAAAATGACCAACAATGCATTTTATAGTCATCAGAAAGACTAACCAGGTCAAGAAATGGAGAGAAGAAAGAGAGAGTAACGTAAAATTTAAAGAGAGAGACCGAATAAGAAAATACAAGAGGGAAGAAATGAGAAAGAGAGATATTAATCATCAGAATGACTAACCAAGTCAATAAAGGTGGTGGGAGAAATAGAGAGTAACGTAAATCTTCACGAGAGAGAGAGAGAGAGAGAGAGAGAGAGAGAGAGAGAGAGAAAGATAATATAAGAGGGAAGACAAGAGAAAGAGAGATGTTAATCGCCAGAAAGACTAATTGATGCCAGAAAGTGGTGGTGGGAGAAAGAGAGAGTCATAGTTTCTCCTAAAGTCTACTTCAACTATATACTACTAATGTCTCGGCCAAAAAGCCTGAACTTTTATTGACTATTTATTAAATTTTTTTTCTCAGGTAGTCTCGTTCATCATTAGAGAATCACACTCCACATCGGTCTTTTGAACAGGAGTAGAGGTTTATCCCTTCTTCCGTGTTTAGTATTGCGATTTCCGGTTCCTGTAACGCTATACTTCAAATGTCTCCACCTGAACATTGTATTTCTCATTACGCTTCTTCTTTTTTTTCCAATAGGACTAGATGCTTTCAGCAATCACATGATCTAGGCTTTCTTTTTTAAAACAGGAGTAGAGGTTTATTTACATTATTCGGACTATTGTCCTCATCCTTGTCTCCATATTTATTACAACGTTTCTGCCGTTGTACGCTCCGGCCTTCTTCAGGATCTATCTATATTTCTGAGATGAGGTATAATGTACACCATTTACATTATTCGGACTATTGTCCTCATCTTTTTCGCCATATTTATTAAAACGTTTCGGCAGGTGTACGCTCCGGCCATCTTCAGGATCTATCTATATTTCTGAGATGGGGTATAATGTACACCATTTACATTATTCGGACTATTGCCCTCATCTTTTTCGTCATATTTATTAAAACGTTTCGGCAGTTGTACGCTCCGGCCTTCATCAGGATTCGTCTATATTTCTGAGATGAGGTATTATGTACACTGTTTACATTATTCGGACTATTGTCCTCATATTTTTAGTCATATTTATTACAACGTTTCAGCCGTTGTACGTTCGGGCCTTCTTCAGGTGGTTGGAATGTCGAACTGTACCCTTTATTTCGCTCACTCGGGTAGACTATTCTAGTTCCACTTGCCGTGTTTTTAATGGATGTCAATCATCAGCTTTGTCCTCAAGGAAACATGGCACAGTGGATAAAGACGTTTTGTTAGATCCAGTGACAGGAACCAGAGAGTGTGAGTTCAATACCCGGTTAAGTCCGTATAATGTAAGTAATATACACAATACCTCATCTCAGAAATATTGACAGATACTGAGCAGAGGTTTATACCTTTTTTTTTCCTGTTTGAAATCGTCTTTTTTCTTCTATTTTTTTATCATTGTCTTTCACTTAAAGTATCCCCTTTGCGTCTTAGTGGCATTGTCTCCTCGCTTGAGGTGAACTGATTAAAAAAAAAAATTCAATGGATTCCTGCTATCACGAACGTGTAGCAATGACTTTCGAAATATTTTACATATCCTTCCTACGTTAAAATCGACCAGGCATAAAATCGAGATGATCCCCTAGATATCATTGCAAATGCCCCACTCTTTCACTTTTGGGCGGGCGGGGTGGTGTTTCTTCTTTTTTGCTATATTATTCACTATTTGGGATCTTTATTTTATGAGCCAAGACCTAACCCTACTAAATTGAGTAAATCTTCACAATAAATAATATCGGGTTATAACTGAGAGCGAATAAGAAAAACTAAATAAATATAGATCAATAATATCGATTACAACGAACCGAAAACATTTCTGGCCGGTGTTGTGTTCTTAAATTCACCTCAGATAAAGATTTGTTGTTGCCAAACATTCTATCGATCTGTTCAGGTGATGGGAATCTTTGACGTGTTGGCTAGCGAAAGAAAAGAGAGAGAGAGAAAAAAAATCATCGGATGTTTGTTTTAGATTTGAATAATTGGTGGGTCTTCGTAGCTATCATAAAGGTGGCTCGTTCCGAAACATGAATGTCTGGGGTCAAGATTATTTGGATAATAACTTGAAAAGTATGTAGATGCGGAGGTGCTGCAAATTTCTGTATTACCAATCTGGGATGATGCGTAATCATTATTTACAGACAAATTATCGTCGTCGCCTTCGTTGTCATCGACGTGTTTCGGTCTTTGTACCCGCCATCTTTGTACTCTGCAACCATACTGTTGCCATATATGGTATACTCCTCCCCCTCCCCCCGCTGTTTATTTCGAAGTTCTCGAGAAAATCCAAAGGGGGATATGTGATGTGCTAGGTGCTGACCAGGTATCTCGACTCCAGTCACTTTCGCAACGACGT
Organism: Acanthosepion esculentum; assembly: GCA_964036315.1. NCBI lineage: Eukaryota > Metazoa > Mollusca > Cephalopoda > Sepiida > Sepiidae > Acanthosepion > Acanthosepion esculentum. The sequence goes on along the minus strand of OZ038518.1, from coordinate 8,132,568 downwards.
AATATGACTTCCCTCTGCCTTTTCTATATATATTTTCAGGACATCTTTCCTGGCGAGCTATTGTCACTGCATGAATTTAAGCGTGCTACTAGGTCGGCACCTGGGCTCCACCGTTTTACGGTTGAAACAGTTAAATGTAAACGCCTCTTCTACTCCAACACGTTCTTCTCTGGCACTTCCCGACAGTGAAACTACCTTCCTCTTACTTGCTTCCTTGATAACTATAATGTTCAATAATTTAAATGTAATGTCAATCGACATTTTCTGTGGCCTTGATCCCCGTTCTTCTTTTTATTCTTTCCTCAACCCCCTATACCCAGTCTTACCCTTAATTACACTTTCTGTAGCCCCCTTGCGTACTAGTGACACTTCCGTTTTACTTGGGGTGAATTGCTTAAAAAACTCAAAAAAGCCCTTTATTCAATGCAGGTGTATAAATTATTCCAACGACGACCTTCAGCGTAAATATTTGAAGTTGTATCGAAAAGTACCTGGATTAGTTATAATTTGTTTAAATCTAATAAATTTAGCTAAGATTTAACATCATCTCCTTCAAAGTCGTCGACTTGCACAGCAGAATAACGACTCCAGCATTCCTGCCACTTTTGGAATCCAGCCTGGAAATCGTTTACCGTAAGCGAGTCGAAGACCTGCGTTTTGCTAAGGATCTCGGCAGCGAGGTTAAAACGGCGAGCTTTGAGATGCATTTTCAGCTTGGAGAAGAGATAGAATTCCGCGGGCTGGGAAATCTGTGGGAAAGGGCGGGTGCGGAAGCGATGCTCCGTTGTTTTTGAAACTCACGAATGAGGAGAGCTCGGCCAGAGGGTGTATTGTCATCTCGAAGAATCTAATTATTCGCGCTCCACAGAACCGGTCGCTTTCGCCGGACGTTTTTTTTTTTTCCATCAAACGTCTGAAAACGTTTTAGTAGAACATCAACAATATCGTTGATTAGTCCCTGAGGATCCTCATGCACAAGCTGATTAATTTTCTCCATGATTCCCGGGGGTGACGCTCAGATCAGCTCTTCAAGTGCTGTCGTCATTTACTAGGGAATTTCTTCCGCTTCTTTGGGCTTCCGGGCCCTTCGAAACATTGCGTACGACCATCGCCGTAAGCTTGCCGAAGCATGCTTAATGCATGTGTAGCAGACTTTCCAAGTTGACCGCAAAATTTCAGCTTAGCAAACTTTGTTCATGACAAAATTGCCGGCTACATGAGAAGTGAACACAGCAATGTCCATCGGAACATTGGCACATGAAGGTCACTGCTAGCTTTTAATGCGCGCGCAACAACTGTGCTGCCATCTGTTGGGGCGCTACAGAAATAGTCCCAAAAACATTTTAAGACAACCTCGTATCAAAGACATTTGACAAATTGTGGTATCGATGTTTGCTGAATAATCTCCCCAACCATGCATTCTCTGGAACTGCTTTCTCAACCATCAAGTTCCTCCTAACATGTTGTTAACAGCCAAGCATCGGCGGGCCATATGGTCAGTGATGGCGGTACACAGGGCTCTTTCTTCTATCTTACCCTCTTTACTGCTGCCTTCTATATGGTTTGGTGTGGTCAGCCTCCCATGCAGTCCGAGCGCTGACCAGTCACTCTCTGGTTTAATTTGGTCACGCTCGGGCATGGTCAAAACTTACCAGATATCAAACATGATCGCATTTTTTATCTTTTTCTATATATATATATATATATATGAATATATATATATATATATATATATATATATATATATATGTATGTATATATACATACATATATATATATATATATATATATATATATATATATGTATATATATACATATATATACATATATATATATATATATTATATAGTTCAACTCAAGAGGCGTCCTGGGTAAGACGTTAAACTGCATCCGCGTCCTAAGTAAGACGGTAAACTACGTCCATCAGCAATGGCTCTGATCAGGAGGTTTTGAGGATCGTGGAACCACCTCTTAATTACTGATGATCCCAGGTCCACCCTGACCCGGGGTGGTAGCAGCTGTTAGGGTCCCAGATATGGGCAAATAGTTAACTATTGCCAACAATACAATTTTGAAGGAAAGATATTACCAGAAACAGTTTTTTGATAAAACAAAATATTACCAGCAATAAAAAATGTTGTCAGCATTAGATAACCCATTGAGGTTGATATGCCGTAAAACAAAATAAACCAAACTAAGCCAAGCCAACTCAAGAGCTATTCAAGCTGGAACAAAACAGATGAAAATGCTTGGTATTAACGTAAGAGGAAAAAGTAGAAAACTATTTACATTATTCGAACTATTGTTCTCATCGCCATATTTATTACGTTTCGGCCGTTGTACGCTCCGACACTTCTACAGGTGGTTGGCGTGTCGAACTGAACCCTTTATTTCGCTCACTGCGGTAGACTGTTCTAGTTCCACGTGTCATGTTTAATGGATGTCAGTTATCAGTTATCTCCTGTTAATTTTTCCCTCTGAAAGTTCTCCACTGCCTTAGCCGGGTATTGAACTCACACTCTTTGGGTCCTATTCACTGGATTTAACCAACGTCTTTACCCACTGTACCATGTGTCTTTGAGGAAGTTATCAGTTATCTCTTGTTAATTCCCCTCTCCAAGTTCACCGCCTTTAACATGGTATCGAACTCACATTCTTTGGATCATGTTACTGGATCCAACTAACGCCTTTATCAACTGTGCCATGTGTCCTTGAGTAAATAAAGGGTTTAGTTCGACACTTCAACTACCTGAAGATGGTCGGAGCGTACAACGGCCGAAACGTTGTAATAAACATGGCGACAAAGATGAGGACAATAGTCCGAATAATGTAAATAGTGTACATACTACCTCATCTCAGAAATATAGACAGATACTGAAGGGCCGAAACGTTGTAATAAATATGGTGACAAAGATGAGGAGAATAGTCCGAATAATGTAAATAGTATTACATAATACCTCATCTCAGAAATATAGACAGATACTGAAGGGCCGAAACAGATACTGAAATGCCAAAGATGAGGAGAATAGTCTGAATAATGTAAATAGTGTACATAATACCTCATCTCAGAAATATAGATAGATAATGAAGGGCCGAAACGTTGTAATAAATATGGTGACAAAGATGAGGACAATAGTCCGAATAATGTAAATAGTGTACATAATACGTCATCTCAGAAATATAGACAGATACTGAAGGGCCGAAACGTTGTAATAAATATGGCGACAAAAATGAGAACAATATTCCGAATAATGTAAATAGTGTACATAATACCTCATCTCAGAAATATAGACAGATACTGAAGGGCCGAAACGTTGTAATAAATATGACGACAAAGATGGGGACAATAGTCCGAATAATGTAAATAGTGTACATAATACGTCATCTCAGAAATATAGACAGATACTGAAGGGCCGAAACGTTGTAATAAATATGGCGACAAAGATGAGGACAATAGTCTGAATAATGCAAATAGTGTACATCATACGTCATCTCAGAAATATAGACAGATACTGAAGGGCCGAAACGTTGTAATAAATATGGTGACAAAGATGAGGAGAATAGTCCGAATAATGTAAATAGTATACATAATACTTCATCTCAGAAATATAGACAGATACTGAAGGGCCGAAACGTTGTAATAAATATAGCGACAAAAATGAGGACAATAGTCCGAATAATGTAAATAGTGTACATAATACCTCATCTCAGAAATATAGACAGATACTGAAGGGCCGAAACGTTGTAATAAATATGGCGACAAAAATGAGGACAATAGTCCGAATAATGTAAATAGTGTACATAATACCTCATCTCAGAAATATAGACAGATACTGAGAAAGTAGATAGTGAAGATTACGAGGGTATAGCGGATGGATAACGATCGATATTTGAGGTTAGGATTGGAAACCCTTTTCAAGAGCAGTTGCCAGATTTATTTTGTCGAATCAGTCGAATACGATACTAAGACATAAGCAAATAGTCGTGCCATCTGCAGAAATATTCCTTAAGTTAGTGTCAGGTCACAACATCTCATTTCAAATTATCCCAGGGAGAAGCACAGAAGGCTGATAATCCCAACGGGATTATAAAATCAATTATTTAGATACCAGAGATAACCATCTCGGAATCCTGATGATAGGATCAGGAAAGCTTATCAATAAATACGGTTTGATATAAGAGCAATGGTAATGAATCTGTAGTGATGCTGCAAGCGATAGTAAAGAAATAAATACAGCCACTCAAAGAAAATACAAGGCCCAAGAGCCAATCAAGACAGAATTACTGAATGAAGTGTGTGATAAGAACGTAAGAAGAGGAATTAAAGATTATGCAGAGATGACAAATATATAACGAGTGACCGTCAATTTGATTGGTTAAGAGTGTTGTCTTCAGGGTTAGGATTCAGCCGGGACTTTGTTCTACAAAGTAGCTATACAATCTGTCTCCACACAATATTCTTTTCTTCATCCTTTCATTTAGAACCATCTCTCGACTTTCCTCCTGTCATTGATGTATCTGCCATCAACACTGCGTCATCTGCATATCTTAATTTTTCGACTATAATTAAGCTTAGTAAATCCTGGGAGGACTTCTATTTTTCTCTGGATCGTTTCACTGTAAAGATGGAATAGATTTGGCGATAAGAAACGTCTTTCCGTTATGGCTATTTCGATTCTTGTGTATTTTCCTGGATTCATTTTCTATCCATATGCCGGCATGTGATGGTTTATTGCGATTATTCTAATCTTTCAAGCGGATTCATTATTAATGGTTCTGATAATGATTGCATGTCGTTTTAAAGGCTGTGTTATTGTCATTAAAGGTTGATCTGCAAAAAAAAAATATCCCAAATTCCTATAGTTGGCACCTGATGCCAAGCTATTAAATGAAAGAAATATCTTTTATCCTCACCAAAAAAGCAAATACAAACAGCTAACAGGAACACGTAAAGATTTTTTCGTCGTGATTCGTTTTTACGACATCTTGCCTTTTCTGGCATTAAAAAAAAGCGGGAAGCAATGTGAACAAAATGACAGAGGGGGCGGGGGGGGTTATCAACGCCTATCGAGAAAAGAAATAGCATAAATTTCAGAATTTAAGAGGAGACCTTGGAAGTATAGAAATGCGGAAGAATTTAGAATGGACCATGAACACATTCCTGAACAGGAAACAAGGGATAAATCTCTACTTTTGTTCAAAAGAACGGGGAATAGTGGGAATCAGACGATAGGCGAAACTATCTATTTCTACTGGGGAAAGAATAAATAATATACATTTTAGAATTTAAATGGAGACATTGGAAGTATAAAGCTAATTTAGAATTTAAAAGGAACTGGAAATACAATCTTAAATAGGATACAACGGATAAACTCATACTCCTCCTGTACAAGAGACGGTAGAGGAATGTCAAACTGCCGATTACCGAATCTATCAACACCTATTGAAGAAAATAGTATAAATTTCAGAGTTTAGTATCTGAGATGAGGTATTATGTACATTATTTACATTATACGGACTATTGTCCTCATCTTTGTCGCCATATTTATTACAACGTTTCGGCCCTTCAGTATCTGTCTATATTTCTGAGATGACGTATTATGTACACTATTTACATTATTCGGACTATTGTCCTCATCTTTGTCGCCATATTTATTACAACGTTTCGGCCCTTCATTATCTGTCTATATTTCTGAAATGACGTATTATATACATTATTTACATTATTCGGCCTATTGTCCTCATTTTTGTCGCCATATTTATTACAACGTTACGGCCCTTCAGTATCTGTCTATATTTCTGAGATGACGTATTATGTACACTATTTACATTATTCGGACTATTGTCCTCATCTTTGTCGCCATATTTATTACGCTCCGGCCTTCTTCAGGTGGTTGGAATGTCGAACTGAACCCTTTATTTCGCTCACTGGGATAGACTGCTCTAGTCCCACGTGCCATGTTTAATAGATGCCAGTTATCAGTTATCTCCTGTTAATTTCCCTCTGAAAGTTCTCCACTGCCTTAGCCGGGTATTTAAAACTTATACTCTTTGGATCCTATCACTGGATCTAACCAACGCCTTTATTCACTGTGCCATGTGTCCTTGATGAATTTCTGGGCATTATAAACCCAATGTCTTCAGCAGCCATTTTTACCAGAGCTCATATTGCAATTTTTTTGTTATTATCGCTTTTCTCTAGCACTCCTTATTACTGGTTCCTATATTGTAATCATTTCTATGCTTGGTCGGCTCAGGAGATTTTTGTGGCCTAGCATATGTGCTGATTCCTTAAGTTTACAAATGTTCTAATGGTGTTCTTTGTCTATGATCTCAACCTGATCCCACAGAGGGCGGTGATCTCCCTTCTCTCTCCATATGTGGTCAGCCACGCCTGATTCAGAGTTTAAGCGGAGACTTTACAAGTATAGAGTTGAAGTAGAATTTAGGAGAAACGGGGAAACACAATCCTAAACAGGAAACAAAGCATGAACCTGTTCAAAAGAGCGGGAGGAGTGTGAACCGGTCGATAGGTGAATCTATCTACTCCTTTTCAGGAATAGGATAAGTATAAATTTCATTATTTTAGCGGAGACTTTAGATATAGAGTCGAAGAAGAATTTAGAATGAACCTGAAACACAATTCTAATCAGGAAGCAAGGGATAAATCTCTGTTCTTGTAAAAAAAAATAAATAAAAAAACGGGCAGGAGCGTGAATCGAGCGAGTGGCGAAGCTGTCTACTCCTATTGAGGCAAAGAATAAACGGTATAAACTTATTTGTTTGTTTGTTTGTTTGGGGTTTATGGCATATCAACCACGATGGGTTATTTAATGCCAGATCCAGTATTTACTAGATATATCAAAAACGTATAGCTGGCAACATCATTGTTTCAAAAACGTATAGCTGGCAACATCATTGTTTCAAAAACGTATAGTTGGCAACATCATTGTTTCAAAAACGTATAGCTGGGAACCGTTTCAAAAACGTATAGCTGGCAACCGTTTCAAAAATGTATAGCTGGCAACATCATTGTTTCCCATCACATTTTAGGGGTAAGGTGTTAGTATATTTAGTGTAGGGTTTGGGAGGGAAAGTTAATTGTAAGTTGTAGTTGTTTTGGGATGGGTTAGATGTGATGGGGCATGACATGACCAGCCGATTGATAAGATCGACGGCCTTTTGGTTGGACGTAGTTTATCGTCATACCCAGGACGCGGATGTAGTTTATCGTCATACCAAGGACGCGGATGTAGTTTATCCTCATACCCAGGACGGGGGTATAAACTTAGGCGGTGACGTTAGAAGTATAGTGTTGAATTAGAATTTACAAGAAAAACCGGGTAGGAGGGTGAACCGGTCATTATTTGAATTTATCCGAAGCCAGCAGCCTGCTGATAAAAACCAACATGATTATGACAAACCTTAGATTTAGTTACCAGTGAAGGTCACCTCCGAATCCACCAAATACGGCCATCCATATCAGCAACCTGCAATTTATTTTCTATCCATATGCCAACATGTGACGTTTTTTTTAAATTTTTGGCGAAGAGTCAGTGTCGATATTTGCAATAATGTTTGCCTCGCCTCTTAATGGCTGCGTTAACTTCATTAGAGCTTGACGTGCAAAAAACAAAAACAAAAATAAAACAACAAATATCCAAATTTCTTGCAGTTGGCACCTGATGCCAGGCTAGTAACTGAAAGAAATATCTTTTAGCCTGACCAAAAACGCATTTAAACAATTATTAACAGAAACACGTAAAAAAGTTTCCGCTGGGAATTTTTACGACATCTTGTCTCTTAAAAAAATAAAATTCTTTTGGCGACAAAAAAGAAGGAAGTGAAGAAAATAAAAAATTAAAAAACATGCAAAACAAATAAATCGATGAATATACAGGCTCTAAATAATAAGTAACACACACACATAATATATATATATATATATATATATATATATATATATAGTCAACGACAGAATTATTCGTACAGCCATGAATTTTGAATATCTCTGTCCATTTTTCATAATCTAATGCCCGTATGATGCCAAGTTTTTATATGTAAATAAGCACAAAAAATAAAATAAAACTCGATCAATAGGTTAAATTTAACATTATGCAAAATAGGAAAAGAAAAAATTATTCGTACAGTAGATAATACCGTTTTAACTGAACAATGGTGAAAGGAAAAATGTATAATGGTGAAAGGAATATATATATATATATATATATATATATATATATATATATATATATATATATATATATATATATATATATGTATGTATTAAACAACATCTAAAATATTATTACAGTTAGATTTACGTTAGAGATATTCGAACACGTTCCATATCACGTGACGTCCGCGTATCGCGACGGACGCTACTTGTAAACAAAATTCTGAAAACAATTATTTCTGATGAAAGATCGGGGTCGATCTGAAATATCAAATATATATATATATAAAAAATATAAATAAATACTTTCACAAAAAACATTAAATTTTTTTAAAATTTGCAACTTTTCAGTTGTTTTTTCTATATTATATACATATTAAGAAAGTATACCTCGCTTCTTATTATGCTATATATATATATATATATATATATATATATATATATATATATATATATATATATATATATAATTTTATTATTAAATTATATATTATTTTATTATATATATATATATATATATATATATATATATATATATATATATATATATATATATATATTATTTTTTTATTAAAAACAGGAGCTCTCAATCTTTAAAGCCCAGAAGTCTTGAAGATTGAGAGCTCCTGTATTTTAGAGTTCTCATAAAATAAAAATTATTACCTATGGGATTTTAAGTGTTTTTGATATTCTTTAATTAATAGAATTTTGCTATGTCCTTTGACATAGAGCACACCCTTGATCTATATGCTCCTAGAAATTCCATACGTATTACCGAATTGTATGATTACTATATATATATATATATATATATATATATATATATATATATATATATATATATATATATATATATATATGTACGAGGATATTGGACCATAACACGGACCGCGAACTACCGCCAGTCATGGTGAACGGATGTCACTATTTGCATTCCATCATCGTCGATCGGACCGCAAACTACCGCCACTCATCGTGAACGGATGTCGCTATTTGCATTCTATCATCGTCTATCGGACCGCGAACTACCGCCAGTCATGGTGAACGGAGGTCGCTATTTGTATTCCATCATCGTCGATCGGACCGCGAACTACTGCCTGTCATGGTGAACGGATGTCGCTATTTGCATCCCATCATCGTCGATCGGACCGTGAAGTACTGCCTGTCATGGTGAACGGATGTCACTATTGGCATTCCATCATCGTCGATCAGACCGCGAACTATTGCCAGACATGGTGAACGGATGTCAGTATTTGTATTCCATCATCGTCGATCGGACCGCGAACTACCGCCAGTCATGGTGAACGGATGTCGCTATTTGTATTCCATCATCGTCGATCGGACCGCGAACTACCGCCAGTCATGGTGAACGGATGTCACTACTTGCATTCCATCATCGTCGATCAGACCGCGAACTATTGCCAGACATGGTGAACGGATGTCACTATTTGCATTCCATCATCGTCGATCGGACCGCGAAATACCACTAATCATGGTGAAAGGATGTCGCTATTTGCATTCCATCATCGTCGATCGGACCGCTAACTATTGCCAGACATAGTGAACGGATGTCACTATTTGCATTCCATCATCTTCGATCGGACCGCGAACTACCGCCTGTCATGGTGAACGGATGTCACTATTTGCATTCCATCATCATCGATCTGACCGCGAACTACCGCCTGTCATAGTGAACGGATGTCACTATTTGCATTCCATCATCGTCGATCGGACCGTGATCTACCGCCAGTCATAATGAACGGATGTCACTATTTGCATTCTATCATCGTCGATCGGACCTCAAACTACCGCCAGTCATGGTGAACGTATGTCGCTATTTGCATTCCATCATCGTCGATCGGACCGCGAACTACCGCCTGTCATGGTGAACGAATGTCACTATTTGCATTCCATCATCGTCGATCGGACCGCGATCTACCGCCAGTCATAGTGAACGGATGTCACTATTTGCATTCTATCATCGTCGATCGGACCGCGAACTACCGCCAGTCATGGTGAACGGATGTCGCTATTTGCATTCCATCATCGTCGATCGGACCGCAAACTACCGCCTGTCATGGTGAACGGATGTCACTACTTGCATTCCATCATCGTCGATCGGACCGCGAACTATTGCCAGACATGGTGAACGGATGTCACTATTTGCATTCCATCATCGTCGATCGGACCGCGAAATGCCACCAGTCATGGTGAACGGATGTCGCTATTTGCATTCCATCATCGTCGATCGGACCGTGAACTACTGCCTGTCATGGTGAACGGATGTCACTATTTGCATTCCATCATCGTCGATCGGCCCGCGAAATACCGCCAGTCATAGTGAACGGATGTCACTATTGGCATTCCATCATCGTCGATCGGACCGCGAACTACCGCCAGTCATGGTGAACGGATGTCACTATTTGCATTCCATCATCGTCGATCGGACCGCGAAATACCGCCAGTCATAGTGAACGGATGTCACTATTTGCATTCCATCATCGTCGATCGGACCGCGAAATAACGACAGTCATGGTGAACGGATGTCGCTATTTGCATTCCATCATCTTCGATCGGACCGTGTACTACTGCCTGTCATGGTGAACGGATGTCACTATTTGCATTCCATCATCGTCGATCGGCCCGCAAACTACCGCCTGTCATGGTGAACGGATGTCACTATTTGCATTCCATCATCGTCGATCGGACCGCGAAATACCGCCAGTCATAGTGAACGGATGTCACTATTTGCATTCCATCATCGTCGATCGGACCGCGAACTACCGCCAGTCATGGTGAACGGATGTCACTATTTGCATTCCATCATCGTCGATCGGACCGCCAACTATTGCCAGACATGGTGAACGGATGTCACTATTTGCATTCCATCATCGTCGATCGGACCGCGAAATACCGCCAGTCATGTTGAACGGATGTCGATATTTGCATTCCATCATCGTCGATCGGACCGTGAACTACTGCCTGTCATGCTGAACGGATGTCACTATTTGCACTCCATCATCGTGGATTCGCCCGCAAACTACCGCCAGTCATGGTGAACGGATGTCACTATTTGCATTCCATCATCGTCGATCGGACCGCGAACTACTGCCTGTCATGGTGAACGGATGTCACTATTTGCACTCCATCATCGTCGATTCGCCCGCAAACTACCGCCAGTCATGGTGAACGGATGTCACTATTTGCATTCCATCATCGTCGATCGGACCGCGAACTACCGCCAGTCATGGTTAACGAATGGCACTATTTGCATTCCATCATCGTCGATCAGACCGCGAAATACCGCCAGTCATGGTGAACGGATGTCACTATTTGCATTCCATCATCGTCAATCGGACCGCGAACTACCGCCAGTCATGGTGAACGGATGTCACTTCGCGGAGACTTTGTCACTTAAGAGACTATTTTTGACTTAAAATCACCCCCGACCTCAGTGGAATACTTACATATAATCCATCGTCAATGATGCAGGAAAAATGTTCGCCTCCCTGTACCGCTCCAGTAAGTCTTTGTGTCTTCATGATATTCTCTAAAATTACAAGAGCCAAATCAGGCCTAACATGGAGTAGCGTTGTCATATTTTGACAGGAAATAACCAGTCCTCACTTTCTAGTCTCAGGTGAATTCCAAAGCTTTTCCGTGTCCTTTTCGGTGACGAATTATTTTTCACCATTTGGCTCCTATCACACAGGCGGGATGTAGGAAATCAGTCACTGTTCTATGGCTACTTCTATGGAAAGTGCTCGGATGAACTACATTCCTTGAATTCGCCAGACCTTACCTTCACAGTTAGAACCGCCATGCCAATTACATTGAAGCAACCCCTCCAGTTATTCCATCGTTAAGAAGTAAGTTCCAATCGAAAACCGCTGCTCTGTGGAACCGACTCCCAAGCGGATGTTTCCCCGATCACTACAATCTTAACCTGTTCGAGTCTAGAGTTAACCGTTATCTTCCTCTCCTATCTATATAAACTCCCCCTTATTGTAAACCTCTACCTCGAGTGACCCCCGGACCTTGTACAGAGTGAACCTCACTGTAAAAAAATGTGCTATCAAACAGTCATGGAATATCTATTGAACCTTTGAAATTGTCCCTTTTATTTTTGAAGTCGTTATAAATGGATGTTGTTATTCTTTTCCCATTACTCAACTCCTTGCATTATCTTCCGCAAACTTTTACGGCGTCAGAAAAAATTCTGGTTAACGAAAAAGATGAGGAAAATGACATTTATTTATTTATGGAATAGTTATTATTAGAATATCGAAAATGCTCGCGATATTAAATCAAAGATGGGGGAAGTGTATTTAATATTAAATAGTGTTTGATCTTATCAATAATCTTTGAACTGAAGCCTTCAGCACGACTTCATTTTTTTGTTCATTGTCTTTGATTTCGATTTGGTTTTCATTCTTTTTTTCTTTATTGTTTACCGTTCTTCCTTTCTTTATTCCTCTCTTTTTTGTTCTTTTTTCTTTCATCTCTTCCTTTCTCGTCTCTTACATTATTACCAGTTTTTTTCTTTTTCTTTCCGAATTTTGAAATGAAAGAATTTCTTACTCGTTTCTCGTTTGTCTTTTCGGTTTCGCCCATTCCAGTTTTTGTTATATTTTTTTCTGTTTATTAATTTTCTATCTCTCTTTATTCTCTCTTTGCCTGCCCGCCTGTTCTTTGTTTGTTTCTTTCTTTCTTTCTTAGTTTATTTCTGATTTTTTCCCTTTTTTTTCCTTTTCTTAGTTTACTTCTCATTTGTTCCCTTTTCTTTCTTTCTTTCTTAGTTTATTTCTCATTTGTTCCCTTTTCTTTCTTTCTTTTTTAGTTTTTCATTTTTTCCCTTTTTTTCTTAGTTTATTTCTCATTTTTTCCTCTTTGTTTCATTCCTTCTTTCTTTCTTTCTTTCTTTCACAGTTTATTTCTCATTTTTTCCCTTTTTTCCTAGTTTATTTCTCATTTTTCCCTTTTCTTCCATTCATTCTTTCTTTCTTTCTTAGTTTTTTTCTCATTTTTTCCCTTTTCTTTCTTAGTTTATTTCTCATTTTTACCTTTTTATTTCTTTCTTTCTTTCTCAGTTTATTTCTCATTTTTTCCCTTTTTTCTTAGTTTATTTCTCATTTTTTCCTCTTTCTTTCTTTCCTTATTTCTTTCTTTCTTGGTTTATTTCTCATTTTTCCCTTTTCTTTCATTCATTCTTTCTTTCTTTCTTAGTTTTTTCTCATTTTTTCCCTTTTCTTTCTTAGTTTATTTCTCATTTTTACCTTTTTATTTCTTTCTTTCTTTCTCAGTTTATTTCTCATTTTTTCACTTTTTTCTTAGTTTATTTCGCATTTTTTCCATTTTCTTTCTATCCTTCTTTCTTTCTTTCTTTCTTTCTTTCTTGGTTTATTTCTTATTTTTTTCCTTTTCTTTATTTCTTTCTTTCTTTATTTCTATCTTTCTTAGTTTATTTCTCATTTTTTCCCTTTCTTTCTTTCTTTCTTTCTTTCCTTCTTTCCTTAATTTATTCTTTCTTTCTTGGTTTATTTCTCATTTTTTCCCTATCCTTTCATTTTTTTCTTTCAATCTTTCTTAGTTTTTTCTCATTTTTCCCTTTTCTTTCTTAGTTTATTTCTCATTTTTCACTTTTCTTTATTTCTTTATTTCTTTCTTAGTTTATTTCTCACTTTTTCCTTTTTATTTCTTTCTTTCTTTCTCAGTTTATTTCTCATTTTTTCCATATTTTTAGTTTATTTCTCATTTTTTCCTTTTTCTTTCTTTCCTTCTTTCTTTCTTTCTTGGTTTATTTCTTATATTTTCCCTTTTCTTTCATTCTTTCTTTTTTAGTTTTTTTCACATTTTTTCCCTTTTCTTTCTTTGTTTCTTAGTTTATTTCTCATTTTTCCCTTTTTTTCTTTCTTTCTTTCTTTCTTAGTTTATTTCTCATTTTTTCCCTTTTTTTCTTTCTTTCTCTCTTAGTTTATTTCTCATTTTTTCCCTTTTTTCTTAGTTTATTTCTCATTTTTTCCTCTTTCTTTCTTTCCTTATTTCTTTCTTTCTTGGTTTATTTCTCATTTTTCCCTTTTCTTCCATTCATTCTTTCTTTCTTTCTTAGTTTTTTCTCATTTTTTCCCTTTTCTTTCTTAGTTTATTTCTCATTTTTACCTTTTTATTTCTTTCTTTCTTTCTCAGTTTATTTCTCATTTTTTCACTTTTTTCTTAGTTTATTTCGCATTTTTTCCATTTTCTTTCTATCCTTCTTTCTTTCTTTCTTTCTTTCTTTCTTTCTTGGTTTATTTCTTATTTTTTTCCTTTTCTTTATTTCTTTCTTTCTTTCTATCTTTCTTAGTTTATTTCTCATTTTTTCCCTTTCTTTCTTTCTTTCTTTCCTTCTTTCCTTATTTTTATTCTTTCTTTCTTGGTTTATTTCTCATTTTTTCCCTATCCTTTCATTTTTTTCTTTCAATCTTTCTTAGTTTTTTCTCATTTTTCCCTTTTCTTTCTTAGTTTATTTCTCATTTTTCACTTTTCTTTATTTCTTTATTTCTTTCTTAGTTTATTTCTCACTTTTTCCTTTTTATTTCTTTCTTTCTTTCTTTCTCAGTTTATTTCTCATTTTTTCCATATTTTTAGTTTATTTCTCATTTTTTCCTTTTTCTTTCTTTCCTTCTTTCTTTCTTTCTTGGATTATTTATTATTTTTTCCCTTTTCTTTCATTCTTTCTTTTTTAGTTTTTTTCACATTTTTTCCCTTTTCTTTCTTTGTTTCTTAGTTTATTTCTCATTTTTCCCTTTTTTTCTTTCTTTCTTTCTTTCTTAGTTTATTTCTCATTTTTTCCCTTTTTTCTTAGTTTATTTCTCATTTTTTCCTCTTTCTTTCTTTCCGTATTTCTTTCTTTCTTGGTTTATTTCTCATTTTTCCCTTTTCTTCCATTCATTCTTTCTTTCTTTCTTAGTTTTTTCTCATTTTTTCCCTTTTCTTTCTTAGTTTATTTCTCATTTTTACCTTTTTATTTCTTTCTTTCTTTCTCAGTTTATTTCTCATTTTTTCACTTTTTTCTTAGTTTATTTCGCATTTTTTCCATTTTCTTTCTATCCTTCTTTCTTTCTTTCTTTCTTTCTTTCTTTCTTTCTTGGTTTATTTCTTATTTTTTTCCTTTTCTTTATTTCTTTCTTTCTTTCTATCTTTCTTAGTTTATTTCTCATTTTTTCCCTTTCTTTCTTTCTTTCTTTCTTTCCTTCTTTCCTTATTTTTATTCTTTCTTTCTTGGTTTATTTCTCATTTTTTCCCTATCCTTTCATTTTTTTCTTTCAATCTTTCTTAGTTTTTTCTCATTTTTCCCTTTTCTTTCTTAGTTTATTTCTCATTTTTCACTTTTCTTTATTTCTTTATTTCTTTCTTAGTTTATTTCTCACTTTTTCCTTTTTATTTCTTTCTTTCTTTCTTTCTCAGTTTATTTCTCATTTTTTCCATATTTTTAGTTTATTTTTCATTTTTTCCTTTTTCTTTCTTTCCTTCTTTCTTTCTTTCTTGGTTTATTTCTTATTTTTTCCCTTTTCTTTCATTCTTTCTTTTTTAGTTTTTTTCACATTTTTTCCCTTTTCTTTCTTTGTTTCTTAGTTTATTTCTCATTTTTCCCTTTTTTTCTTTCTTTCTTTCTTTCTTAGTTTATTTCTCATTTTTTCCCTTTTTTCTTAGTTTATTTCTCATTTTTTCCTCTTTCTTTCTTTCCTTATTTCTTTCTTTCTTGGTTTATTTCTCATTTTTGCCTTTTCTTTCATTCATTCTTTCTTTCTTTCTTAGTTTTTTTCTCATTTTTTCCCTTTTCTTTCTTAGTTTATTTCTCATTTTTACCTTTTTATTTCTTTCTTTCTTTCTCAGTTTATTTCTCATTTTTTCACTTTTTTCTTAGTTTATTTCGCATTTTTTCCATTTTCTTTCTATCCTTCTTTCTTTCTTTCTTTCTTTCTTGGTTTATTTCTTATTTTTTTCCTTTTCTTTATTTCTTTCTTTCTTTCTATCTTTCTTAGTTTATTTCTCATTTTTTCCCTTTCTTTCTTTCTTTCTTTCTTTCTTTCCTTCTTTCCTTATTTTTATTCTTTCTTTCTTGGTTTATTTCTCATTTTTTCCCTATCCTTTCATTTTTTTCTTTCAATCTTTCTTAGTTTTTTCTCATTTTTCCCTTTTCTTTCTTAGTTTATTTCTCATTTTTCACTTTTCTTTATTTCTTTATTTCTTTCTTAGTTTATTTCTCACTTTTTCCTTTTTCTTTCTTTCCTTCTTTCTTTCTTTCTTTCTTTCTTTCTTTCTTTCTTGGTTTATTTCTTATTTTTTTACTTTTCTTTCATTATTTCTTTCTTAGTTTTTTCTCTCACTTTTTCCCTTTCTTTCTTTCTTTCTTTCGTAGTTTATTTCTCATTTTTCCCTTTTTTTTCTTAGGTTATTTCACATTTTTTCCTCTTTCTTTCTTTCCTTATTTCTTTCTTTCTTGATTTATTTCTCATTTTTTCCCTGTTCTTTCATTCTTTCTTTCTTTCTTTCCTAGTTTTTTCTCATTTTTTCTCTTTTCTCTATTTCTTTTAATGATTTCTTAGTTTATTTCTCATTTTGTGCTTTTTATTTATTTATTTATTTATTTATTTCTCAGTTTATTTCTCATTTTTTTTCCCTTATTTCTCATTTTGTCTTTTTCTTTCTATCCTTTTTCTTTCTTGGTTTATTTTCATTTTTTCCCTTTTTTCTTAGTTTATTTCTCATTTTTTCCTCTTTCTTTTTTCCTTCTTTCTTTCTTTTTTAGTTTTTTCTCATTTTTTGCTTTTTCTTTCTTTCTTTCTTAGTTTATTTCTCATTTTCCCTTTTCTTTATTTCTTTCTTTCTCAGTTTATTTCTCATTTTTCATCTTTTGTTCT
The DNA here is from genome assembly GCA_964036315.1 of Acanthosepion esculentum. Lineage (NCBI taxonomy): Eukaryota > Metazoa > Mollusca > Cephalopoda > Sepiida > Sepiidae > Acanthosepion > Acanthosepion esculentum. Next base: position 8,115,488 of record OZ038518.1, on the reverse strand, counting down.
TAATTTATTTCTCATTTTTTCCTTTTTGTTTGTTTCTTTTTTTCTTTTTCTTTCTCAGTTTATTTCTCACTTTTCCCTTTTCTTTCTTTCTTTCTTTCTTTCTTTCTTAGTTTCACATTTTTATCTTTTTTCTTTCTTTCTTACTTTTTTCTCAGTTTATTTCTCATTTTTTCCCTTTTCTTTCTTTCTTTCTTAGTTTATTTCTCATTTTTTCACCTTTTTTCTAAGTTTACTTCACATTTTTTCCTTTTTGTTTGCTTCTTTTTTTCTTAGTTTATTTCTCATTTTTCAATTTTCTTTCTTTCTTTCTTTCTCAATTTATTTCTCATTTTTTCCTTTTTCTTTGTTTCTTTTTTGTTAGTTTATTTCTCATTTTTCCCTTTTCTTTCTTTCTTTCTTAGTTTATTTCTCATTTTTCCCTTTTCTTTCTTTCTTTCTTTCTCAATTTCTTTCTCATTTTTTCATTTTTCTTTGTTTCTTTTTTTCTGTTTATTTCTCATTTTTCCCTTTTCTTTCTTTCTTTCTTTCTTTCTCAATTTGTTTCTCATTTTTTCGTTTTTCTTTGTTTCTTTTTTTCTTAGTTTATTTCTCATTTTTCCCTTTTCTTTCTTTCTTTTTTCTTTCTTTCTCAATTTCTTTCTCATTTTTTCCTTTTTCTTTGTTTCTTTTTTCTTAGTTTATTTCTCATTTTTCCCTTTTCTTTCTTTCTTTTTTTCTTTCTTTCTCAATTTCTTTCTCATTTTATCCTTTTTCTTTGTTTCTTTTTTTGTTAGTTTATTTCTCATTTTTCCCTTTTCTTTCTTTCTTTCTTAATTTCTCATTTTTTCCTTTTCCGTTGTTTCTTTTTTTTCTCAGTTTATTTCTCATTTTTCCCTTTTCTTTCTTTCTTTCCTTCTTTCTCAATTTATTTCTCATTTTTTCCTTTTTCTTTGTTTCTTTTTTTCTTAGTTTATTTCTCATTTTTCCATTTTCTTCCTTTCTTTCTTAGTATATTTCTCATTTTTTCCTTTTTCTTTGTTTTTTTTTCTCAGTTTATTTCTCATTTTTCCCTTTTTTTCTTTCTTTCTTTCTCAATTTATTTCTCATTTTTTCCTTTTTCTTTGTTTCTTTTTTATTCGTTTATGTCTCATTTTTTCCCTTTTCTTTCTTTCCTTCTTTCTTTCTTTTTTAGTTTTTTCTCATTTTTTGCCTTTTCATTCTTTCTTTCTTAGTTTATTTCTCATTTTCCCTTTTCTTTATTTCTTTCTTTCTCATTTTTTATCTTTTGTTCTTAATTTATTTCGCATTTTTTCCTTTTTGTTTGTTTCTTTTTTTCTTTTTCTTTCTTAGTTTATTTCTCATTTTTATCTTTTTTCTTTCTTACTTTTTTCTCAGTTTCTCATTTTTTCCCTATTCTTTCTTTTTTCTTTCATTCTCAATTTATTTCTCATTTTTTCCTTTTCCTTTGTTTCTTTTTTTTTTTCTCAGTTTATTTCTCATTTTTCACTTTTCTTTCTTTCTTTCTTTCTTCCTTAGTTTATTTCTCATTTTTTCCTTTTTCTTTGTTTCTTTTTTTTCTCAGTTTATTTCTCATTTTTCACTTTTCTTTATTTCTTTCTTTCTTCCTTAGTTTATTTCTCATTTTTTCCTTTTCCTTTGTTTCTTTTTTTTTCTCAGTTTATTTCTCATTTTTCACTTTTCTTTCTTTCTTTCTTTCTTCCTTAGTTTATTTCTCATTTTTTCCTTTTCCTTTGTTTCTTTTTTTTTCTCAGTTTATTTCTCATTTTTCACTTTTCTTTCTTTCTTTCTTCCTTAGTTTATTTCTCATTTTTTCCTTTTCCTTTGTTTCTTTTTTTTTTCTCATTTTTCACTTTTCTTTCTTTCTTTCTTTCTTCCTTAGTTTATTTCTCATTTTTTCCTTTTTCTTTGTTTCTTTTTTTCTCAGTTTATTTCTCATTTTTCACTTTTCTTTATTTCTTTCTTTCTTCCTTAGTTTATTTCTCATTTTTTCCTTTTCCTTTGTTTCTTTTTTTTCTCAGTTTATTTCTCATTTTTCACTTTTCTTTCTTTCTTTCTTTCTTCCTTAGTTTATTTCTCATTTTTTCCTTTTCCTTTGTTTCTTTTTTTCTCAGTTTATTTCTCATTTTTCACTTTTCTTTATTTCTTTCTTTCTTCCTTAGTTTATTTCTCATTTTTTCCTTTTCCTTTGTTTCTTTTTTTTCTCAGTTTATTTCTCATTTTTCACTTTTCTTTATTTCTTTCTTTCTTCCTTAGTTTATTTCTCATTTTTTCCTTTTTCTTTGTTTCTTTTTTTTCTCAGTTTATTTCTCATTTTTCACTTTTCTTTATTTCTTTCTTTCTTCCTTAGTTTATTTCTCATTTTTTCCTTTTTCTTTGTTTCTTTTTTTCTCAGTTTATTTCTCATTTTTCACTTTTCTTTATTTCTTTCTTTCTTCCTTAGTTTATTTCTCATTTTTTCCTTTTTCTTTGTTTCTTTTTTTTCTCAGTTTATTTCTCATTTTTCACTTTTCTTTCTTTCTTTCTTCCTTAGTTTATTTCTCATTTTTTCCTTTTCCTTTGTTTCTTTTTTTTCTCAGTTTAATTCTCATTTTTCACTTTTCTTTATTTCTTTCTTTCTTCCTTAGTTTATTTCTCATTTTTTCCTTTTCCTTTGTTTCTTTTTTTTCTCAGTTTATTTCTCATTTTTCACTTTTCTTTCTTTCTTTCTTTCTTCCTTGGTTTATTTCTCATTTTTTCCTTTTCCTTTGTTTCTTTTTTTTCTCAGTTTATTTCTCATTTTTCACTTTTCTTTATTTCTTTCTTTCTTCCTTAGTTTATTTCTCATTTTTTCCTTTTCCTTTGTTTCTTTTTTTTCTCAGTTTATTTCTCATTTTTCACTTTTCTTTCTTTCTTTCTTTCTTCCTTAGTTTATTTCTCATTTTTTCCTTTTTCTTTGTTTCTTTTTTTTCTCAGTTTATTTCTCATTTTTCACTTTTCTTTCTTTCTTTCTTTCTTCCTTAGTTTATTTCTCATTTTTTCCTTTTCCTTTGTTTCTTTTTTTTTCTCAGTTTATTTCTCATTTTTCACTTTTCTTTCTTTCTTTCTTTCTTTTTTAGTTTATTTCTCATTTTTTCCTTTTTCTTTGTTTCTTTTTTTTCTCAGTTTATTTCTCATTTTTCACTTTTCTTTATTTCTTTCTTTCTTCCTTAGTTTATTTCTTATTTTTTCCTTTTTCTTTGTTTCTTTTTTTTCTCAGTTTATTTCTCATTTTTCCCTTTTATTTCTTTTCTTTCTTTCTCAATTTCATTCTCATTATTTCCTTTTTCTTTGTTTCTTTTTTTTCTCTGTTTATTTCTCATTTTTCCCTTTTCTTTCTTTTCTTTCTTTCTCAATTAATTTCTCATTTTTTCCTTTTTTTTCGTTTCTTTTTTTTTTCTCAGTTTATTTCTCATTTTTTATCTTTTCTTTCTTTCTTAGTTTGTTTCTCATTTTTCCCTTTTCTTTCTTTCTTAGTTTATTTCTCCTTTTCTTCCTTATTTTTCTTAGTTTATTTCTCATTTTTCCCTTTTCTTTCTTCGTTTATTTCTAATTTTTTCCTTTTTCTTTCTTTCTTTCTCAGATTATTTCTCATGTTTTCCCTTTTCTTTCTTTCTTTCTAAGTTTATAGTGGGTACTCCTAGCCCGTAGGCTCTGTCAAAATGATTCCCTTTAGAACCCGTAAAAACGGGTTCAGAGCCTGTCTACCTCCCAAGACGAAACTTTGCCATGCGGCAAATCTTTGTCCCAGTTCCTCTCCGCCGAGGCGGAGAGTTTGACAGATGACCAATCTGTGCGACTGTCAATATTTAACAGCTCCCTCACGAGGGTGCATGTGGCACAAGGCCGGTATATTGTCGGTACTCAGAGCCCGTAGGCTCGGCCAAAAATATTCCCTTTGAACTCGCCTAAACGGGTTCAGGGACTGTCTACCTCCCCGGACGAAACCACTCCACCGTACGGAGCCTTTTTCTATAATTACCACACAATACTTTTTATTCAACCAAATAAACCCTTTTTCACAAAAACAAAAAATATCAGAAACAACCACATTGAAGAAAATATATACAGGAATTACGTTCACAATTTTTTTTTATTTTTTAGTTTTACGACAAACATTTTACGTGTTAACAACCGTCCCTTTTTAATAAGGTCTCTAGTCATTATCCCTAAATAATGAAAACTTGGATAAGTTTAATGATAACTTATAATGTTAATAATTTCCAATAATCCAATTCGTATTGTGCTTCAAAGTTCATAGGTTAGGAGATGGTTTTCTTTTTAACTCATTCTTTTCCTGTAGACATGGTATAAAATGAAAGATGTTCAGTATCTTATTCTTTTCGAGTTAATTTCTAAAGGTTCCGTAAATTTTTTTTTCTTTTGGGCCTTCTGAGCTCTGGGACTAATTGCAGTATTGGAACCTCAAACGTGTCAAAGACGACGTCCATAGTGTCATCTTCTATGGGATCCCTGTCGACTACGCTTTCCTACAGTTTTCTAATTTGGTTTACGTGACGTTTGTGTATAAACTTCGCTCCCTGAACCAGGTAAACCATGTTACCAATTTGTCTGTCTATTGTTCCTATCTCCCAGCGGGCGTTTTTTTATTCCCAAATACACGAAAAACCTTTTTACTGATCTTAAAACGCTTTTTAAGCACTTTATTCCTATTTCCCGTTTTCGTTTCACTCGGAAGGAATTTGTCAAATGCCGATTTTATTTTCCTGGCAAACATGACCTCCGCTGGCGTCTTGCCAGATGGAGCACTATTAGAGGTTACACGATAGACCTGCAAAAACTGCTGTATACCCGTATCGGTGGGAGTACCTCTCGCCTTCCTCAGTGCTCTCTTGAAAGTGTCCCCAAAGCGCTCTGCCTGTCCTTTACTTTCTTGGGTGATATGGCACCGTGGTAATATGTTCGATCAGGAATCACTGGCAGAAATCCTTAAATACACAGTATGTGAACTGTGTGGCATTGTCTGTTACGATGCAGTCAACAACTCCGAAACGGGAAAATATCTCATGCAAAAAATTAACTGTCACCTCCTCGGTCGGCTTCTTACATTTCAATATTCCTGACCACTTGGAATAACTGTCATGTAGTAAAAACCATCAAGTGGGCCAGCAAAATCAATGTGTATCCGCGACCATAAACGGTCGGTTTTAGGCCAGGGATTGAATTTACCCTAGTGGGTGTTTACGTAAAGGAGCTTCGAGCATTCCTCGTCCACGGATATTTTTAGATATGCGTCGATATAAGTCAATCTTTGAAAAATATTTTCCTCCACTGAGCTTAGCGAATATCTCCTCTGGACTTGGAAGGGGATAATTGTGATCCTTTAGGGCGTTGTTCAGACCCGGAGAGAAGTCAGCACATACACGAATTTATTTGCTTTTTTTTTTAAATATATAAACTGTGGGAGATGCCCATTCACTATATTCAACCTTTGCCAGAACTCCCATTTCCTCAGATCGATTCAACTCCTCGTCAATTTGATTTAACGAGGCAAATGGAACGTTTTTTTATTCCTTAAAAACTGGATTTACGTCTGGCTTTAACTCAAACATTTTCGTGCATTTTCCTAGTCCTCCACTGAAAACGTCGGGAAAATTTATTTTAAGTTCACCTTTCAACTTTTCTGCTTCGTCAGTCAAATTTGCGACTTTTTGACATAATGAGTTAATAGGCATATCCCAAAGTTGAAACTGTTCTAACCAATCAGTCCCGAACAGATTACCAGGAGATTTATTTATACAAAAATGTACAAATTGTGGCGCGTGGCCGATGAAGGGAAGGGGTAGAGGCTGAGGCTGGTCATAACTTACTATCCTATACCTTGCTAATCAGATTCGCGACCCATTCATACCTTGCAATTGACACATTCACCACAAGAACTCGTCCGTCGCCATTCAATCCTCCATACACCATAATACCGCACCCTCACAAGAGGAACCTACAAAAACGCGCCCCACACCCTAAAAATTTGATGATCATAAAATACATTAAAATTCTAAGAATGATAGGGGAGGGAGATGAACCCAGTAATTAACTAAAAATACAACAAATTTTTAAACTAAACATATGTTAGTTGGGCCCGTCCAACCCTCAAAATAGAGAGGCCGCTGTATTCTGACCAGAGGACAAAATCAAGAAGCACTCTCGCTAAGGGAGTGGGAAAGAGAGAAAATAACACGGACATGGGGAAATAAAAGGCTGACCCAGTCGAGATGAAAGGGGGGCCAAAACAAACTAGGGAAGTTGGGAATCTCGATTTGGATCATAACTGAAGAGATAGACCGAACAGATTACCAGTATTCTTCATAATATACGCCTTTAGTTTTAAAGTTTTACTTTTGAACGACACGTTAGTTATAAGTTCGCCCATAAAGTTAATGAGGTCGCCAGTCACACTTTTAGTTATTTGGTTCGTTATTAACAAAGTCGACTTACTCAGTTTTTTCCATGTTTGATAATTAATTATGGATAAGTCTGAACCCGAATCACGCTGTAGCCTTATATTTTTAAATATTTGCACTTCAATATATTTCCTGATGTTACGACTTTCTGGTTCATCAGACTTGGTAATTTTTACAAAACTTTTTTTTGCCTTGCTCATAATCCTGAAGTGGGAAAATTTGTGTCTCAATTTATCGCAATTAAAAACATTTTTTATCTTTAAAAGGACAAACTCTATACCAATGTAACTGACCACACCCGAAACATGGTCTTGACGGTAAAGTAACTTTATTATTTTTTTGGTAGAAACTTTTAAATTTTTCTTTGGCGTATTTTTTTAATGTGAGCCACGCCACTCTGTTCGATGTTTTTTCGAATCCTCTCTGACGCTCACGAAACGTTGGCAATCTTCGGCAACTTGCTGTAAAGTAACGTCGGGCTCGTTGTCAAGCTTGTTGAGTACCCTACGACGTATTTCGGCGTCTTTCGCTGAAATCAAACCCTGGACGAAACTCGGGCATTTCAAATTATTGGCGCTTAACTCTGCCAATTTGAAGTCATCGCAGTGTTTATTGACTACACTCGCGAATATGTAGTATCTTCTTCGTCTTCTTTGCGGGTGAGATTCATGCATTTCCAACGCTTGTGGAACAGTGATGTTTTTGGACTGAAGAGTTCTGTTAATGATTGAACCGCCTCTTTAAATTTCAAGTCGCTGGTTTTCTTAATCAAAATATAGTCAAGAAACTTTGAATATTCTGCTGTGCCTAATTTCCCGAGGAGTGGGAGAACCATTTTATGGTCAGCCCAACTTGCACAATCCGTATTGTAAAAGTCCTCGTAACGTTTAAAGTACGAAGCGAACGTAAACTTCAGGTGCAAACGTGAAGTTTTCGATAGCACTCCATATAGCATTTTGAGAGAACGCGTTTTCGCTGTCTTCATTTAGGCTTTTTATGGATATGTTATACAAGTGCTAATTTTGTGTTGGAAGGAGCACTTCCATTTTCTGGTGTCCAACCTGAATTTCTAGGTGCAATTCCTCAAATTTCTTCTGGTATTCTGCTTGTTTTCACTGGAATTTCTCTTGTCTTTCTTGATATTTCTGTTCCAACACTAGTTCCTGTTGGTGTTTCATCAACTCTAGCACTTTGAAATTAGTCCATTTTACTGCGTAAAATTAAGAGACGGTTGAATTTCTTCTCTTTACCCTCTTAACCAACACTAAAAATGTAAAAACGCGAGAGGGGGTAAAATGTTTACTTTACCCTATTAGCGAAAACAATAAATCTGTTTGACTTGGACAGTTCTTTTACTGACTTGTTGGAATGGAAAAAAAATAACAAAGGTTCACCAACCTTCTTCCAAACCTTGAACTTGTAGAAATCATATTCTTTAGAAGAGATTCTTTTTTCCACTCTCAGTGTTGTAATTAACACTGGACCACCCTTTTGTCGTAGAGTTGGGTTAGAATTCCTTTCTTCAACACTGTTTTAGACACTGGCAATGTCTTTATTTTATGATTTAACGTGAAGTCCGTTTCTTCGAACCCTTCCTCGCCAAGACGTTGTGATCAAGTAGATGGTTAAGAAATAAGAAAAACAGTGTTGCTTCGTACGAGTTCCTAGAACTTGTATAAATGGGTTCAGGGCCTGTCTACCTCCGCGGACGAAACTTTGCCCTGCGGCAAAGCCTCGTCCGAGTTCTCCGCCTAGGTGGAGAGTTTGACAGCAATGAACAGTCTGTGCGACTGTTAATATTTAACAGCCCCCCGACAAGGCCGGTTTATAGTGGGTACTCCGAGTCCGTAGGCTCGGCCAAAAATATACCCTGTGAACCCGTAATAACGGGTTCAGGAACTGTCTACCTCAACGGACGAAACTTTGCCCTGCGGCAAAGCTTCGTCCGAGTTACTCTCCGCCGAGGCGGAGAGTTTGACAGCAGTCAACAGTCTGAGCGACTGTTCCCTCAAGGCCTTCTCACCTACTAATCTTATAGTAGGCGGAAGAGTCCAACATAGACTCTTTCTTACTTTCTTTTTTCCCAATCTAATATATTTTTTAATTTTTCACTGATTATTATTGCTTTCTTTGTTTCTTTCTTTCACCGACTCTTATTTCTTTCATTACGTGTTTATTCTTTCTTTCTTTTTTTGCCTGTCTCTTCTTTCTTTCATCTTTTCTTTCTTCTTTCTTAGTCTGTCTATTCTTTCTTTCTTTCTTTCTTTCATATCTTTCTTTCTTTATTCTTCTTTTTTCTTTCTCCTGATTTTTACTATTTTACTAATTTTTAGTATTATTTTTATTGCCCCTCTTTTTCTTTCTTTTTCAATTTCTATTCTTCTCATTCACTTTCTTTCTTTCTGTCTTTTTCTTTCTTTCTTTCTTTTTTCAGCTGTTCTTATTTATTTTTTCTTTCTTTCTTTCTTTTTTTTGCTTACTCTATACTTTCTTTCTTTTTGAATTTCGATTTTGCTGGTTTCATTTATTTTTCACTATTTTCCTTCTTTCCTACCTTTCTTTTTGTCCTTTCTTTCTTTCTTTCTTTCTTTCTTTTGCTTTCCCTATTCCTTCCTTCTTTTACGTTCACAGATTTCTTTTTTCTTTCTTTTGTTTCGTGTTTTTTCTTTCTTTCTTTCTATCTTTCTTTCTTTTTTGTTTTTGCTCTAGCCATTTCCTTTCTTTCTTTCTTTCTTTAATTTGCTTTCCCTATTTTCTTTCCTTTTTACGTTTTCGCTATTTTCTTTCTTTCCTTTTCTTTCTTTCTTTGTTTATTTGTCTCTTTCTTTCTTTCTTTTTTGTCTGTATATTTTACTCTGAATTTCTTTCTTTTCTTTTATTCCTTTGCTTTCCATTGCTTCTTTCGATTCTTCTCATTTTTTTCTTTCTTTTTCTTTCTCTCTTTCTTTCTTTTGCATTCTTTTCTTCACTGATATTTTTCATGGTCTCTTCTTCTCAGTTTCTTTCCCCTGAATTCATTTTCCTTTTTCTCTTTCATCCTTTACATTATTTTTTGTTCTCTCTACTTCCATTTTTTTAATGGACTAAAATCCTTCTTTCATTTTAGTTTATCTTCTCTAATTCAGAAACACCTACGCTATCTTTACATTTAATTCTACTTTTAACAATTGTTTTTTCATTCCTTACTGACTATTTTCATCTTTTTCTTTCATTTTTCCACGTAGACTCTTTTTATTTTTATTCTTTCCATCTTTAATTCCTTCCATCTTTCATTCTTTTTTCTTATATATTTGCGTCCATCTTTAAATAGATTTTGGCTTGTCTTTTCGTCTGCGCATGCTCAAAGCAACAAAAAAAATAATATTTACAATGACCAACTGACCTCGTTTGTTCCTTTTGAACAAGAACATTTTTGAGTCGGACATTTTAGCTATTCACTTACATTTAAAAATCCCATTTTTAACCTTTTCTGCCATAAATTACGGAGGCTTTCATTTTATTTAAACTTTTTCATCTTTCGTTTCTATTCAGTGTATATCTTTTGGAGTAAAGTCTCTTTGGCGAACATCTATGTTACATAAACTTAATGGCTGAGAACATAATACCATCAAGGATTTTACACTGCTTTAAATAAATGTTATTCATACAGCATCTTTATTTTTAACCTAAAGGAAAAAAATATTGACTAAAGGCTTTACGTAAAATACGTTTTATAGATATACAAACTCAAATCCTTTTATAACATACAATTTCTTATTACTTATGTAATATTTACCGGATACATATGTTTGTCATTACTTAAATTGTTCGGACAGTTGTCCTCATTTTTGCTGACATATTCACAACACTTCGGCTGTTGTACGCTCCGGCCTTCTTCAGGTGATTGTAATTTCGAAACGAACCCATCACTTCGTCCTGTGAATAAAAGCGTTATTTGAATTAATCTAGTAACTTGATAAAAAGGAAGAGGTGAACAAAGATTTGCAAACTGGCCAGAAACGTGAAAATAGATCAATTTATTCCGGTGGACAAAACGAACCCCATCATTTCGTCCACTGACGTAACTGATCACTATAACTAACTGACCGGTTACGTGGAACTAGAACAGTTTATTCCGCTGGACGAAATGGACCCATGATTTCGTCCACCGGAATAAATTGTTCTGGTTCCACGTAACGAGACCAGAGGACACATGGCCCTGTGGATAAAAGCGTTGGTTGAAATAAACTAGTAACTTGAGCCAAATAGTTGTGAGTTCAATTACTGGCGAAGGAAGATGTGAACAAAGACTTGCAGAGTCGAGTTGCTAAAGGGTAATAACTGAAGCGGAAACTGATATATCCGGAAGAGGCATGGCATGGGGAACTAGAACAATCTACCCCCGGTGGACGAAATAAACTAAATAAAAATGCCGAAGTGATTAAGCATCTTACTTCTGAAGATTTACTCTCTGACAAACAATATGGATTCCGTTTTACCCAGTATACCACTGTTGTGCTCACGGCCATAACTGAATATGTATATCAAGCTCTTGATAATAACGGCGAAGCTCGAACTGTGGGTCAAATATCTCAAAAGTGTTTGACAGGGTTCGGCATGCTTGTCTTCTACGTAAACTTCAGGACTTCGGTATTACGGAACGGTTATTTGATCTAATCCAATCATTGCCGTTAAATCGTAGAATGAAGGTCGTTCTGAACGGGTTCTCTTCCAGATCCTTTCCTACGAATGCCGGTGTTTCCCAAGGTTCTATAATGGGTCCTACACCGTTTCTGAACTTCATCAATGAACTTCCTGATATCGCCAGTTCCCACGTAGGCATCTCCGCAGACGACACTATCATTTACTCCTGTCGCAATAGTAAATCCGGCATTGCTAATTTAATCTGGCCGTTCATCTCGAAAAGAACCTTCAATCTGTGGTTGACTGGGCAGGAAATGACTTGTAAACTTTAATGTCTCCGAAACAGAACTTCTCTCATTTAACCAACATAGAGAAACCTCTCTCCCTCTTATCAGCATGGTTGATGCTCAACTTCACGAGAGCGTCTCTCTAAGCTTTCTTGGTCTCACGTTTTCCACTGGCCCAAGGTGGAACAACTACATTGAATCAATAGCTGCATCTACTGCAAGGAAAGTTGGTTCACTGTGCCGTGCCAGAAGATTTTTCTCATCAGAATCCACTTTACAAAGTCTACAAATCTACTATTCGTCTACGCACTGAATATCGCTGCCATAACTGGTCTGGTTGCCCTCATGTTCATCTCGAGGTTCTCGATAAAATCGAAAGAAAGATCTGCAATATATATGATCCTGACCTGTCATCTCTACTTCAGTAACTTTCTCACATGTGGTGTGGCTTCCCTCTAGCTTTTCTACAAATATATTCCTTGCGACTGCTCTGACAAGCTTTTTTTTTATCTGGTACCCCGACTACATGAATTTAAGTGTGCTACTCGATTGGCATCTAGGTCCCACCCCTTTTACTATTGAAATAGTTAAATGTAATCACCACTTCTACTCCAACAGTTTCTTTTCTTCCACTTTCCGGCTGTAGAATTCCCTTCCTCCTATTGCTTCTTTGATAACTACAATCTTCAAATATTTAAATGCAACGTCAACCGCCATCTTCTGTTGCCTTGAACACCTTTCAACTTTTATCCTTTCCTCAATCCCCGGGATAACCAGTTTTTTTCTCTCACTTTCACTCTCTGTAACCCACTGCGTGCTAGTCGCAATCCTGACTTGCTTGATGTGAAATGTTTAAACAAATAAAGTGAAAATAAAGACGGATGTGTTGGCAATTTTACCGTAAATTGGAGTTGTTGGAAATGTTACTATAAATATGTATTTTTTATACTTTTATAGTATTTTCTTTTTGCTTGGGAGTTCACTATTTGCCCATAGCTGGGACCCTAACAGGTACTACCACCACAGGTTAGGCTTGACATTTGAACATAAGCAGTTAAGAGGTGGTCCTGTTCCCCTGAAAACCTCCAATCTCCTGATTAGAGGACTTGTTGTCGGATGTATGTAGCCTTAAGAGATATTACCCTCGTCCAGTCTACGGAACTACAGGAGGAAGGAGTAATTGACGCGTACCGGCTTGGCTATTCGAAAGTCTTTAATAAAATATGTTCAGTGTACAGATGGATCTCTGCTTCTTTTTACAAAGCTAAAGTCTTACAACAATATCACATTGAAACAACGATTCGCATACGATTATCAAAGTTAAGCAACGCCAAGCTCCGTTTGTACTTAGATGGGTGACTGCTTGCGAATACCAGGCACTGTAAGCTTGGATCTGCGTGTGTACAATAGATAACAGCTCGAAAAGAGAAACCGGAGAGCTGAGTTCCAATTCCAGTCGGGTTCATTATATGCATTTTCGCCCATATAAACTTGAGAAATCTATGAGTCCACGTATTATTCTCCCATCTATGGGTTAATTAGTAGAACAATAAATCAGTATTATCACTAAAAAAAGTTTCCTAAAATCTAAAAATATTAATGGCTGCAAAGAATCAGCCCATATGCTAGGCCACAAAGACCTCCCAAGCCGCTCAGGCATCACTTCCCAAGTAGGCATCTACGCGGACGACACTACTATTTACTCCTGCCTCAATAGTAAATCTGGTATCGTTGACAAAACTAACCTGGCCGCTGATCTCGAAAAGGACCTCCAATGTGAAGTTGACTGGGGCAGGAAATGGCTTGTAAACTTCAATGCCTCCAAAACGATTCCCATTTCCTCGAAAGCACCTCATTACACCTGCTTAGTCTCACGCTGTCTACTGACATGAGGTGGAATAAATAAATTGAATCAATAGCTTCATCTACCACAAGGCAAGTTGGTTCTCTGTGTTGTGCCAAAAAGTTTTTTATTGCCCGAATCCATCCTTCAAATCTATAAATCAGCCATCTGCCCTTGCATGGAATACTGATGCCATATACGGCCTGGTGGCCCTGCTGTAAGTCTCGGGGTCCTCGACAAAATCTAGAGACGGATATGCAATGTGATAGGTCCTGATCTGGCATCTCGTCTACAGTCGCTTTCTCACAGACGTGCCGTGGCTTCCCTCTGTCTTTTCTATAAGTATTTTCACGGCAATTATTCCGATGAGTTGCTTTCGTTAGTTCCCAGACTGCATGGATTTAAGCGAGCTACTAGGTCCCACCCTTTCACTGTCAAAACGCTTAAATGTAACCATCTCTTCTACTCAAACAGCTTCTTCTCTTCGCACTTCCCACCTGTGGCACACCCTTCTTCTAGCTTGCTTCCCTGATAGCTATAATCTTCAAATATTCAAATGTAATGTCAATCGATATCTTGTGATACGTTGATCTATTTCCCCGCCCCCTCTTTATTCTCTCCCCAAACATACGTTTTTATTCTTGTTCTCTACCCTCTGTAGCCCCTTGCATGCTAGTGGCACCCCCGCCTTGCTTGGGGTGAAATGCTTAAAAAGAATAGAAATTAATAAAATATTGGAATGAATAACCCGGAGTGCTAGTGAAAAGCAATGATAACAACATTGCAATATGAGCACAGGTAAAAAATGATACTGAGTCATTAGGTTTATAAATCCTAAAGATTCATAGACTGATGTCCTCAAAAACAAATGGTATATATATATATATATATATATATATATATATATATATATATATGAACGGTGGATAGATAGTCGTCAAGGAAACACAGATAGATATGAACAGTGGATAGATAGTCGTCAAGGATACACAGATAGATATGAACAGTGGATAGATATTCGTCAAGGATACACAGATAGATATGAACAGTGGATAAAAGCATTGGTTGGAGCCAGTGACTTGGACCAAAGAGTTGTGAGTTCAATACCTGGCTACTGCAGTGAACAAAAAAACTTGGAGAATTAAAGGCAGATAACTGAGACAACCGGAAGTAGCATGGCACATTCAGTTCGAAATTCCAATCACCTGAAGAAGGCCGGAGCGTACAATAGCCGAAACGTCGTGAGTATGACAATAAAGGTGAGGAGTGCGAACAATGTAAATAATGTAAATAATTATATTAACTCGTTTCAGAAATATAGACAGATCCTGAAGAAGTCCGGAGCGTACAACGGCCGAAACGCCGTGAATATGACAAGAAAAATGAACACAACAGTGAGAACAATGTAAATAATTTAAATAATTACAATAACTCATCTCTGAAATATAGACAGATCTTGAAGAAGGCTAGAGCGTACAACGGCCGAAACGTCGGGAATATGGCAACAAAAATGAGGACAACAGCCCGAGCAATGTAAATAATTACAATACCACATCTCAGAAATATAGAATTAAAAAAACAAATCAATAAATCGATTGCTTTTGAAAAATTAAGACGATCGGTACGCGTCAGCCAAAGTGCAAAAGACACTGGAATAATTATGTGCGTTTCCAGAGGTTATTTCCCGAGTTTGGCTACTCCCCGGCATGATGACTAGCGGAAGGATATTACCAGATATCACGTATTGGTTTACACAATGTTATTCAGGCACTTACACGACTGCTAAACAATGATATATGATTTAAACTATATATGGCTTTCATGCTATATTATCACTAACACATAGATAGATAGATATGGACAGGCTGAAACTGATTAGATAGATAGATAGATATATAGATAGATAGATAGATAGATAGATAGATAGATAGATAGATAGATAGATATGTACAGGCTGAGAGTGATTAGATATATATATGAAGAAGGGATAAAATGTGGGAAAATGCTCAAGAGACAAGATAACTATCTTTTAGAGATAGATAGATAGATAGATAGATAGATAGATAGATATGAAAAGACTGCGATAGATATAAGCAATCTGAGATAGATAGATAGATTGATAGATAGATAGATAGATATATAGATAATGAACACACTGACATAGATAGAGATATATAGATAGATAGATAGATAATGAGAGAGAGGTGAAAAGATAGATAGATAGATAGATAGATAGATAGATAGATAGATAGATAAGCAGATAGACAAGAATCTAAGAAAGGCAAAAGGATCTTTGAAAAAAGTATAAATAAACAGATAATGTAGGAAAGAAAACGAGAAGAAAAAGAAAATAAACTTTGAATAAAAAAGATAACAACATGTGAAGACAGATAGATAGATAGATAGATAGATAGATAGATAGATAGATAGATAGATAGATACAAACAAACCATGAAAGTGAAAAGAAGCAAAAAAGCAGTGATTCAAAAACGAAAGGAGCATAAAATAATAAAAGCAAAGAAAGAAAAGAAAGATAGAAAGGAAGCGAAAATAACACCAAGATAGACAGATAGAAAAAAGAAAAATAGGACTTATAAAAAGAAAGAAAAGAGAAAGATCAAATGAACAGGCTGAGATTGATTAGATAGATAGATAGATAGATAGATAGATAGATAGATAGATAGATAGATAGATAGATAGATATGAACAGGCTGAGACTGATTAGATAAATAGATAGATAGATAGATAGATAGATAGATAGATATGAACAGGCTGAGATTGATTAGATAGATAGATATGAACAGGCTGCGATTGATTAGATAGATAGATAGATAGATAGATAGATAGATAGATAGATATGAACAGGCTGAGATTGATTAGATAGATAGATATGAACAGGCTGAGATTGATTAGATAAATAGATAGATAGATAGATAGATAGATAGATAGATAGATAGATAGATATGAACAGGCTGAGATTGATTAGATAGATAGATATGAACAGGCTGCGATTGATTAGATAGATAGATAGATAGATAGATAGATAGATAGATAGATAGATAGATAGATATGAACAGGCTGAGATTGATTAGATAGATAGATATGAACAGGCTGAGATTGATTAGATAAATAGATAGATAGATAGATAGATAGATAGATAGATAGATATGAACAGGCTGAGATTGATTAGATAGATAGATAGATATGAACAGGCTGAGATTGATTAGATAGATAGATATGAACAGGCTGAGATTGATTAGATAGATAGATATGAACAGGCTGAGATTGATTAGATAAATAGATAGATAGATAGATAGATAGATAGATATGAACAGGCTGAGACTGATTAGATAGATAGATAGATAGATAGATAGATAGATAGGCAGACAAGCTGATGATTAGAATCTAGTTGTATATATATATATATATATATATATATATATATATATATATATATATATATAAGTATAGGATTGGTGTATACGGAATAAATTCCAATAACCAACCATTACTATTCTTAAAAGAGTGCACAATACAAAGTAGAGTAAATATAATTATTTATTTGAAAATTATAACATAAAATGTTATAAAATCAATACAAAAATAGCCATTTTGTTTCAACACCTCTGGTGTCTTATGAAGTGATGGTGTTGAATGTAGAACAAAGTTTTTGAAAAGGTTTAAATCGACCAAACACTCCTTGCTAGGGGAAACGCTGTTACATAATCTGCAATAACCAATCAAAATACAAGTATATGAGAATTCAAAAAATTTGACAACGTACCTTGGTTATAATAATTAATGCTTTAATGTTAGGGTTAGACTAAAATTGAAATCATTCTAACCAATTAATATTAAATTCTACTATAAAACCGAAAATTAAAACTTAAAAATTACTATTTTTAAATGTACTCCGTATTAACTTTAAAATATTATAAAGTTATTTAAAGAAGAATCTCTCTCTGACTCTCTCTCTCTCTCTCTCTCTCTACATATATATATATATATATATATATATATATATATATATATATATATATATATATTAAATAAAAACAGACCACTTATGGAACCTTAAAACCTGTTTTTATTTAAATTATTAGCTCTGATTTACATTGAGCTCTCTGGATATTATCCTCCTTGGGTCTAACCATATGGATTACCTAGTTTTTCGTAAACTATATATATATATATATATAGCATGAATTTTTCTACATAGATAGATAGATAGATAGGTAATGAACAGACTGAGATAGATAGATAGATAGATAGATAGATAGATAGATAGATAGATAGATAGATAGATAGATGTGTGTGTATGTATGTATGCATCTGTGTGTTTAGATAGATTGATATACAGGGAATTTACTTCCTCATATATATATATATATATATATATATATATATATATATATATATATATATATATACAGTTAGATAGATACCAGTGTGGGTAGGCGGACAAGATGACAGAGGGAGAGGGTGATTAAAGTGAGAAACCGGTAAGGGAACAGCAATGCTTTGCAAAATGTAACCTACACATGTCATTCGATTGTGGATTTCGACCTGATCTATTTTTTTCTGAGTAAGTCAAATCCGATTAAATTCTGAAAAAAGCTACACCAATAGTAGATAAATCAGAAGACACACGAATCTAGTTTACGATAACGAAATGGATTTTTCCTTTAATACGATATTTATGCTTTTTTTTCTTTGCCTCCATTGAAACGGCAAAAAATTCTCTGTAGCAGAAGACTGCATTTCAAACTGATCCACGTGATTCTCATGATGAAATACGCCAATGGTTCTAATTGAGTGGCGGCCCGGTTTTTGTACGTTGTAGATTTGAAACTCTGTTTTATTCAGGTCAAAATCCTACCAAAGCAGACGGTTTTGAAAATATTGTCTAAAAATCGTTGTAATAATTTCTTTTTAACTCTCATTATTTTCAAGGTAAAGTCTTTCCTTGATTGCGCCATACTAACTTTTTGTCAAATAACTTTTCTCTTACTTTTTGTTTTCCTTCTTACATTATTTGTTTAGACATCATTCTTTTATTTTTTTATTTTTATTTTCTCGTTATTTCACTTCCTCCTTTTTTATTCAAAGCGTATTTTCTCTTTCTTTTTATTTTCCTTCCTACTTTATTTTTTCATTCTTTTTTCAGAGATGCTTTTATCTTTCATCTCGTTTTTCTTCCTACACTATTCATTTTTCCTTCTTTCTTTTTTCTTCAAAATTTTTTTATTCATTTTTAATTCTTTTCTCTTTTCTTTTTCTTTACCCCTTTCTTTCACTCCTCCTTTTTTATTCAAAGCGTATTTTCTCTTTCTTTTTGTTTTCCTTCCTGCATTATTTTTTTTCTTTTTTTTAAACATGCTTTTATCTTTCATCTCGTTTTTCTTCCTACAGTATTCATTTCTACTTCTTTCTTTTTTTCTTCAAAATTATTTTGCCTTTCTTCTCATTTTCCTTCATATATTACCTGTTTTCTTTTTTCTTCGATGTTTTCTCTTACTTCTCGTTTTCATTCTGACATTATTTGTTCTTTTTCATTCTTTTTTCAAAGATCTTTTTTTTCCATTTCATCTCGTTTTCTTTCTTAATTTATTTCTTTTCTTTGTTCTTTTTTCTTCAAATTTATTTTTTCTTTCTTCTCGTTAAACTTCCGAAATTATTTTTATTTCTATGTTGTTTTTTCGTTAATTATTTCTCTTACATCTCGCTTTCTTTCTTATTGCATTGATTACTTTTTTCTTCATTTTTTTTTCTCTCTTTCTACTCATTTTACTTTCATACTTTATTTGTTTTCTTTCTCTCTTTTCGCATGAAAGCTTCTCTATTTCTTCACATTTTCCTTCTTATTTGGTTCCTTCTTTGCCTTTTTTCTTCAATGTCGTTTTTCTCTTTCGTCTCACTTTCTTTCTTCAATTATTTTTCTTTACTTTCTTTTGTTTCCAATTGTTCCCTTTCTTCACGTTTTCTCACATCATTTCTTTTCATTTCTTTTCTCTTTCTTCTCGTTTTTCTTCTTACATTATTTTTTTTTTCATTCTTTTTTTTTTCCGAGTCTATTTTCTCTTTCTTTTATGTTCTCTTTCTACTCTTTTTTCTTTGTTCTTTTTTCTTCAAATTTGTTCGTTTTCACGTCTTTCTTTTTTCTTCAAGGTCTATTTTCCCTTTCTACTCTTTTTTTCCCCCTAGATTATTTGTTTTCTTTTTTATTCAATGTTTTCTCTTTTTCTTTTCATTCCTATGGCATTGGTTATTTTTCTTCTTTTTTTGCCTTTCTTCTCGTTTTCCTTCCATACTTTATTTGTTTTCTGTGTCTGTTTTTTTCTTCAAATTTTCCTTTCTCTTTCTCCTCGTTATTTATCTGTTTACTTTTTTTCTCCAAATTCTTCTCTTTTTCTTCTCGTTTTTCTTCTTATAATATTTATTCCTTTTCTGTTTTTTCTTCTCACCTTCTTAATTTTTTTTTTTACTTTCTTTTGTTTCCATTTTTTCTTTTTGTTACATTATTTGTTTGCTTTTCTTTTCTTTTTCTTCAAAGATTCTCTTCTTTTTCGGTTCATTTTCCTTCTTACAATATTTCCTTTTTTTTTTTACTTTCTTATTAATGTACCCACAAAATGCGAGCCATCGTCATTCGTTTTCTTTTAAAGACATGGCCCATAGAGAAAGATTTGTGCGAGAAACATGAACATCGTTTGTACTGATCGTTTTTATAGACGCAAATATCACTGAAACAATGACAGCCGTGGAGAGCCTTCAACATACATTCTTTGTCAGGACGTAGATGAAAATTCTACACCCAGAGAGACATAAACATTCTCTTTTTTATTTTAATCACTTCAGCCCAAGCAAGGTGGGGCTGCCTCTAGTACACAGGGGGTTACATCGAGTAAAAGTGAGAGAAAAGACTGGGTATTGGGAGATTTAGGTAAGAATAAAAACCGAAGAGGATTCAAGACGACAGAAGATGGCGATTAGCGTAGCATTTAAATTCTTGACGATTGCAGTTTTAGAATAGAGTTCCATTGTCTGTTGACGTTGCATTTACATTTTTGAAGATTGTAGTTATCAAGTAAGCAAGTAAGAGGAAGGGAGTTTCACTGTCGGGAAGTGGAAGAAAATAAACTTTTGAAGTAGAAATGGCGGTTACAGTTAACTATTTCAATAGTAAAAGGGTGGGGCCCTAGATGCTATTCTAGTAGTACTCTTAAATTCATGTAATCAGGGCACCAGGGAAAAAAGCTTTTCAGAGCAGTTGCCATGAAAATAGTTGTAGAAAAGACAGAGGGAAGCCGCATCACGTCTGTGAGAAAGTGACTGAAGTCGAGATGCCAATTCAGGATCTATTACATTGCAGATCCTTCTTTGGATTTTGTCAAGAACCTCGAGATGAATAGCAGGAGCACAAGACCAGATATGGCAACAGTATTCAATGCATGGACGAAGGGCCCATTGCCATTTTTAATGTGCCATTATAAAGGAGCAAGTTTTGATGAATGCCAAAGAAGACAGCATCGTGTTGGGAGCAATCATTTTTATTTTTTTCTGAAGAGGTTTGGCACACAAAGCGTTTTGTGTCATGAGATTGATTTAATTTTTTATGTCTTATCAACCCATAGTGGCTTACTGAAAGCCAAAATATAGTTTGGATATTTTTTTTAAGCATTCAACCCCAAGCAAGGCGGGAAGCCACTAGCACGCAAGTGGTTACAGAGAGTTGGAGCGAAAGCAAAGAGGAGTGATAGAGGAAAGGATGAAGAGACGGTTAGGTGATAGATCAGGGCATCTGGAGACGTCGATTGACGTTACATTTGAATACTTGGAGATTATAGCTATCAGGAAAACAAGAAATGGGGAGGGTGTTCCACAGGCGAGAAGTACGAGACATGAAGCTATTGGAGTAGAAGAGACAGGTACATTTAACAGTTTCAACAGTGAAAGCGTGTGGGCGTGATGCCAGCCTAGTTGAACGCTTAAATTCATGAAGTCTGGCAACCAGCGAAAGCAATTCATCGGAGCATTTACCGTGAAAGTATTTGTAAAAAAGACAGAGGGAGATAACGGCACGTCTGTGAGAGAGCAACTGCAGACGAGATGCCAGATCAGGACCAATTACACTGCATATTCGTCTTTAGATTTAATCAAGGACCTTGAGACAAATAGAAGGGGCTCCAGACCACATATGACAGCAATACTCCATTTAAGAATAATTAATTTTTCTTTACTGAATATTACATTAACAAATTTTTCATAACAACAATGATTTTTTCAAAATACAAGTTCTACTATTTAATCCATAGCTAGGGGGCAGTAGCACTACTTGTGATGATGAAAGTAACAAACGGCAGGAACCTGTTGGGAGCAATCCGTTTTCATTTTTTTTAAAAGAGCCATGTCGTATAGAGAGTTCTGTGTTGTGAGATTGGCTGAGTGATTTGTATATTTTTTACGGCTTATCAACCCATAGCGGATTATTTAAAGTCAAAACATATTTGAGGTTATAATAATAATTATTTTTTTATTTTTTCTCGAGTGAATATTGCATAAACACGTTTTTTAAAAACAACTATGATTTCTCCAGAAACAATTCTTACTATTTAATCCATAATTAGGGTAGATGGATATGCGCCGCGAGAAACTGTAAATTTGCTTGTAATTTGCATTTTTCCAGGTGCAGGTATTGATGAAAGCAAGAAATATGAAGCTGTGGAGAGTAATGGCCCCTCATTTTCAGAAGACATAGCGTATAGAAAGTTGCACTCCCGAGAAACAGCAACTTTGCTTGTAATGGGCGGTCTTCTATGAGCAGGTATTGATAAAAGCAACAGATAGGAAGCTGTGGAGAGTAATGGCCCATCATTTTCAGAAGACATAGCGTATAGAAAGTTGCCCTCCCGAGAAACAGTAACTTTGCTTGTAATGGGCGGTTTTCTAGGAGCAGGTCTTGATGAAAGCAACTTAAGATAGGAAGCTGTGGAGAATAATGGTCCATCATCGACTGAAGAGGAAAGGCGTCGCGAGAGACGGGAACTTTGCCCGTACTTAATAACCGAGATCTTGTGATTTCGGTAAACTCAGAATCTAATTCTTGAGAATGCAATCTTTCATATTAAATAAAGATAAGGCTTGGTGGTTAGGGAATTGAGTAGTCTGAACATCGGAGGTGAAAAAAAACCCCAGCCATTTTTCAATAAATTATTCGGCCTACTCTTTAAAAGTTGTCAATCTCTGTGTTCTCGCAATGCACTCTTTGGCATTCCGAGCAACTGTCTAATGTTAGGAGTTAAATGCCAGCAGTTGATGAATTACTTGGACTCATCTTCTCGTCTTAAATATTAGAATGCCTCCGTTGAAGTTGGGGCAGACTCGGGACTTTCAAACAATATCTGAAATCATGCATTGATTTCTACAGTTTCGTATATCATACACTTTCCCATTTATACGAAACGTTCACCCACTACAAGGCACAAGAGCCGCTCATGGTAGAGGTTTACTGTATGTTGTTGACCATGTTCGTCGTAGACTATGAATATAGAATCCAGCGCAGTACGTAATCTGATCAATGAAACAAAGTTAAAGATTAACACTCACGAGTCAGACACTCTATACTGGATCTGACCACATTGCCAATAGCAGCAGCAGCTGTTCCGTAATTCTTCAGTCTTCCAAGGTCTCGGGGGTTGGCAGTGAATATTCGGCAAAAAACATGGCTGTCTTTATACACGTCGAATTGAATATTGTGAGCTTTCTGATTGCTTACTACTTCTATTGGTCAACTATAAAATGAGTCAGCTCATTTTGGTTGGCTCACTAGTAAATTAAAGTACCAAAAAACTCTAACATATGTATGATGATGTAGGTGAAGGAATTTGTGATTATGACGAGGAGAAATATTAAATGGCTCTTGAATTGAAGAGGTTAAAAGCGCAGCTTTCAGCGATGGATTCAGGCGGGTGCTTGTTTCACGGAGTAGGCGTTCTTTGTAAAAACAAAATTGTTTGAGTAGAACTTCCTTCTTTTGAATGGAATACGAAGGATATGTGAGAGATTCGACTCCGTGGAAGTAGAATGGATAGTCCTATATGCAAAGATCTGAACTGGTGGAACTAAAGAGTGGAGCTCATGCGAATACTTCCCATGGAAACAGCGACAGACTAGCGACAGGTTTTCAACTTTGCGACTCTGGGGAAAGAGGGTGTTGAGTAGAAAATAAGTCATCACCTACAAGAACACGTAAATGAATCTAAAGTCTACCAATTTGGGGTGGAAATGATCGATTAGTTCCAGCCCAGCAACAGTGTTCCATTTTTCGTTAATGAATGGCTTCAGGAGGGGGGATACATTCATGTAGATTGAAAGCATGACAGAGTGCGTCGGATATTTCCATGTAGATTTAAAGTATGGCATAAGGACTCGGGTACATCCTTGCAGATTTAAAACCATCGCATAAGGATTTGGGTACAGCTTTGTAGACTTAAAGCATGGCATACAATGTCGGCTACATCCATGTAGATTTAATGTATGACATAATGAGTCGGGTACTCGCATGTTTATTTAAAGCCGGACAGAATGTGTGTGTGTGTATATATATATATATATATATATATATATATATATATATATATATATATTGAAAACTGCTGAGTCCACTGAGATCAACAAGTTTTAGTGGACTCAGCAGTTTTCAGTCTGCTTGTCTGAATCATCTTAAAGAAGCGAGAGCAAGATCTAAAAGGTCAGCTAATCTAAAAGTGATCTCATCCCACAATCCTCACACTTGCTCCATATGCGGCCTCCTTTATAAATCACTAGCGGGTCTTAAGTGCCACTTAAGATTATCGCACAAAATTCCATAATTGAATCAATTGGTTAAGTTGTCAGATTCTCATACGTCGAAACCGAGTCTATTATATATATATATATATATATATATATATATATATATATATATATATATATATATATAGTCAATAATTTAATAAATATTCGAACGATTTATTTCTTGACGGACTCCAGATTTTCCCATAAAATCGCCCATTAGTGTCACACGTTGCTTACAAAAAACAAAAACAACAAAAAAAAGCGTTTATTTCAAAGATGAGTATCCACTAAAAATTACGTTTCAAGTAATTGTTGTGGCCTTGTTAGGGCCAGAAATAATGACACAAGAGAGGAATTGAGTTAAACAAATATATTAACAGAAAATAGTAATAAAACATATACAAGCGAGAGTGTTACATAAAGAATGTTTGGGGCGACTGTCAGAGCTGACTGCTAGAAACTTCCCTCTCCAAAAGGCAGTAACTGCTCCTATTTAAAGCTGGTACAGTCCATGCGTGCGTGGGTAAATTAACATAATAGATAGATAGATAGATAGTGTTGTGGTCTTGTGAGGGCCAGAAATAAAGACGCAGAGAGAGAAATTGAGTTAAAGAAATATATTAACAGAAACAGTAATACAAACCTATACAAAATAGAGTGTTACAGCAAGTGTTCGGTCCGACTGTCAGAGCTGACTGCTGGAAACTTCCCACTCCAAAAAACAGTACCTGCTCCTATTTATAGCTGGTAGAGTCCATGTGTGCGTGGGCAAATTAACATAACACATTCACAATATTATCTTCGTCCTGTTCAAAATTATACTGTCTAAAGGATAGTTGTGTTTTTTCTTAGCTGAATAACAACACGCTGAAAATTCAAAATCTATCTTCGGTGTCGTCAGGGAAACCGCTGGGCTACGGACGTTCTTCTCCTAATAGATATATCAAACCTCTTCATAAAAAGAAAACACTGAAAAGCTTTAAATGTCTTTCCAAGAAGATGGTTTTCATAAGTTCTTTTGCCTTCATCCTTATTGCCACAGAACATATGGAAAATCCATTTAATCATCTTTCTTTCACAAATGCAACTAAACTTTGTTTCATATCTGGATTGTTAGCTTTTCTTACTCTACCTATAGATTTGGCACTCGATTTAAACTTTTTGTTTTCGGAATTATCTTTTCATTTTTTTTTTTTTTTGACAAAATTTTAGATACGTATTATACTTAAGGACATATATATTTCTTAATTTTTGGATCATTTGTTGAGGTGCGTATTATTTTCAAGAAATTACGGTAGTACTCCATCGGCCTGATCTGCCTCTTGTAAAATTAGAGGGTACCACGAGAAGGCAGGTAGAGAGAACCGATTATTTTACTTTCCACCCGTAGTACAACAGTAATGCAAACATATACAAACGAGTGTATTACAGCGAGAATATTTGGTCCGACTGTCAGAGCTGACTGCTGGAAACTTCCCTCTCCAAAAGACAGTACCTCCTCCTAGTAATATATATATATATATATATATATATATATATATATATATATATATATATATATATATATATATAAATATAAAAGTGAACATAGAAGTCAACACTTAGAGGCGACAGTCTGTTGCATGCTAGATGCAATCGTCAGGCCACTCTGCATCTAATATGAAACAGACTGTCGCCTCTAAGTGTTGACTTCTATGTTCAATTTTATATTTACACACGCTCTATCTCTGATATTGAGCACTTTATCCTATAAATATAGCACACTTTAAGACTATATTTCTTCATATATATATATATATATATATATATATATATATATATATATGAAGAAATCTGACGATCTGCCTAAGTGAAACCTTGGTAGGTGTGTCTGGCTCATTAGGTTTGACTAGGTTTGCTTTACGCTTGTATTGAGCTCTTTAGTTAGTTGTTTACTCGTATCGGGGTTTTTTCTTTGGGCCTTGAACCTATATTTGTGCGATTATTTTCGACAGACTTTCATGTTCCTGGCTCTTTCTTTTTTTAAAACCTTTTTTTTCCTTCGTGATTGATTTGGCTGTTGTTAAATCAAGAGTTCGAAGGTTTTTCGACACGAGTATAGTTACCTATATTTATATATATATATATAAATGTGTGTGTGTCTGTGTGTGTGCCTGTGTGTGGGGTTTGATGTTCTAAATTACGACACTGTGAAATTAAATACTTGTTAGCAATTATTTCCTATATTCGAACAAAACATTTCGTTTTTTATAGTTAAAAAATGTATTGAATTTGTGTGTGCGTTGTATGTTTGTGTGATAGAGTGCGCATGTGCTTGCGTCTTCGCACATATGTGGGAGAGCGACAATCTCTGTGTCATTGTGGGCGCGAACCCGATAGTGTGTATGTGTGTGTGTGTATGTGTGTGTGGACGCGCACGCCTGAGCATGTTTGTGTGTGCGCGCGCGTGCGTCTTTTGTGTATGTGCGCGCGTGTGAAACGTGTACTGGTGTGCGGAGGCACTGGTTCGTCCAAGTAACCACCTTGGTTACTTTTAAAGAAAAAAAAACAAAACAAAACTTGAATCTTCTCGATTTGTATGAAAGACCAAAAGTGCAATGACCTCAGCTGAAAGTTTTCAATTAGACATTCGCTGACGGCCATGTGTGTCTGGGGGCCAAGAATGTCGGAGAGCAGCAAAAGGTAAAGATCATATGAGTCAATATAAATATTGGCTGCATTTTTTTTGTTTTCGTTTATGTTATTTTGCCAAACGGCGATCCAGAAATATTTATCAACAAAAAAGAAAGAGTAAGTTGGCAAAGAAAGAAAGAAAGAATAAAAGAAAGAAAGAAAGAACTGACAGGTGGAGGAAGAAAGAAAGAAACAAACAATAAATAGAAAGAAATATACTAAGAAATAAGCCAATTAGAAATTAGTTACAAATCAGACGAGAGAAAGAAAGAAAGAAAAAAGAAAGAAAGAAAAAAAGAAAGAAAGAAAGAAAGAAAGAAAAAAGAAAGAAAGAAAAACGGAAATAAAAAAGGAAAATAAACAATGAAAAAAATATAATGAAGAGAAAAAATGTTGATAGTTAAAGAAAAATGTATAAGAAGGAAAGAAAGAAAGAAAGAAAGAAAGAGTGAGAGAGAAAAGGCAAGGGCTGATAGTTGAGGAAAGAAAGAATAATAGAAAAATGATAAGAAAGAAAGAAAGAAAGAAAGAAAGAAAGAAAGAAAGAGAAAAAACACGGGTTGTTAGTTAAGGAAAGAAAAATAGAAAAAGTAAACAAAGGATAAGAAAGAAAGAAAGAAAGAAAGAAAGAAAGAAAGAAAGAAAGAAAGAAAGAAAGAAAGAGTGAGAAAAACAAAGGTTGACAGTTGAGAAAAGAATTAGTGATCGAAAAATGTATACGAAGGGAGGGAAGGAAGGAAGGAAGGAAGGAAGAAAGAAAGAAAGATAGAATGAGAGAAAAAAACAAGGGCTGATAGTTGAGGAAAGAAAGAATAATAGAAAAAATAATACGAAAGAAAGAAAGAACGAAAGAAAGAAAGAAAGAAAGAAAAAAGAAAGAAAGAAGGAAAGAAAGAAAGAGAAAAAACAAGGAATGTTACTTAAGGAAAAATAATAGAAAAAGTAAACAAAGGTAAAAAGAAAGAAAGAAAGAGTGAGAGAGAAAAAAGCAATGGCTTATAGTTGAGGAAAGAAAGAATAATAGAAAAATAATACGAAAGAAAAAAAGAAAGAAAAAAGAAAGAAAAAAACAAAAAGTAAACAAAAAGAAAGAAAGAGAAAAAGCAAGGGTTGTTAGTTAAGGAAAGAATTAATGCTCGAAAAATAAAGGAAAAAAAGAATAATACCAGGCTAAAGAAAGAAAGAAAGAAAAAAAGAAAGAACCAAACAAACAAACAAAAAGAAGGAAATAAATAAGCGTAGGGTATAATATACAGACCAAAAACATCGAGGGTGCTAAAGAAAGAAAGAAACAGGAAGAAAAAAAAGCAAGCAAGAAAGAGAGCGATAAAGCAAGTAAGAATAATAGAAAACACTATGAAAGTATAAAAGTAGTTTTTAATACCAGTAATACCTTTTTGGAAAAATTATTACCAGCAGTACATTTTTGAAAAAAAAAATATTTGGCAAAAAAAATATTACCGGCGACTTTTGTAAAAATATTACCAACAAAAAAAATCTCGTCGCCATTTGAGGTTGGTCAAGATAAACCAAACCAAACTATCTTAAAGACTTTAACTATTTTTGCTAGAACTGAAAAAAACTTGATGAAGGATATAGGTATAAAAGATGGAACTTCACTTAACTGATCGATCACTGTTGCAAGTTCAGCAAAGTTTCGGTCATGTCAGAGAATCTTTTACTGCAATTGATAAAAGTCAAATTCTTGACAATATTTGTTTTTTTTGTGTTGTTAAAATTTCAGATAAATCTTGCCTAACTGTCAAGTTGTAAATTGCGTCTAGAGATTATATGCGAAAGAGGTATTGTCAAATATTTTATATAAAATTCATAGATATGTGTTTTCCAATGAAATAATTTGTACTATTAGGTATAGCGAGTAAGCATGAAAGCAATTAAGTCCCAATTTTCAATTTCAGATTGATATTTAGTATTTTTTCAATAATTATAGCAATTTGCAGTGTCAAGAGATTATTTGCAAGAACTAGAATTTAGTATTATGGCTCGTAAAAAAGAACTAACAATGAATGAAAAGAACTATATAATCAAAGAAATTAGCAAAGGAAGGTCTTCGCTTCAAATTTATAAGGATTTGAAAAGGGATCATCGAACAATCAAGAAAAATATGTCAAATGGGAATTCAACCAAGGACAAAAAAGTCTCAGGCTGAATTCAGGAATTTAACAAAGCGAGATCTATCACATATTCGAAGAGAAATAATAAGAAACCCAAATGCGTCAAGTGTTTGAGGCCGCTCGAACTCCTATGGTGTCAAGGAGAACAAGGTGTAAAGCAGTAAGGAAGTAAAAAATCAAATAAAGAAATCCATTTTAACAAAAAATCATAAGGAAAGAAGATTGCAGTGGGCAAAAAATACATGAAAACTGATTTCAGTAAAGCGCTTTTTACAGACGAATCAAGGATCACCCTCGATGGGCCTGATGGATGGGCTCGAGGATGGGTTTGCAAGCAACATGACTCAAGAAATTTTTTTAAACGCCAACAAGGCGGCGGTGGGTTCATGATATGGGCTGGGGTTATTGGTAATGAGATCGTGGGTCCATTTAAACTGAAAGGCGGGGTTAAAATGAATTCCAAAAGTTACTGTGATTTTATAGAGCAATATTTCTTTGAATGGCTTGATAATAAGTTTTAGCCAAGCGTAGATCTATGATCTTTATGCAAGACAACGCACCAAGTCATGCATCAAAGTTTACTAAATCCTGGTTGAAAGAAAAGGGATTTGTTGAAGATTCTCTTATGGACTGGCCTTCAAATAGCTGTGACTTGAATCCCATTGAGAACCTGTGGAGCATCATCAAGAGAGATATTTATTCTAATGGCAGGCAATTCAACAGCAAGTGTGACCTCTGGGATGCAGTTAAAGTTGCTGCAAACAACTTACCAGCCGCTAAAATTGCAAATCTAACATCAGATGTTGACAAATGGCTGCTAAGAGTTATTGAAAAGAAAGGAGCATTTGTGCAATAAATTTTAGGAGGTTCTTATTATTTTTTGTTAATATATCTTTTATTTTTAAAATAAAATGTTTTCTTTTATGTTTTTCCTTTAAGAAGTAGACGAATTTGTTCTAAAATCTTTTCATATGATTTTTTTTACATTAGTTTTACAAGGTATAATAATGTAAAAGTATCAAAATAAATAGTTACAAATAAAGTACTGACAGTCAAATTAGTCTGTTTTGTTAATTTAGTAAAAATTTTTCCCACCAAAAAAAAAATAGTTTTCCCTATCACTATATATCTAAGTTAATAATATTGAGTAGAATCTAAACAACATCATAATAGGACTTTTAACATTAAAGACGCAACTCTTTATACCAATTCATAACTTGCATATAATCTCTAGACGCAGTTTATAGTTTTAACCTCGTTCTATTAACATGATCGGTGTTAAAGAACAGTAATTGTGTAACGTCCCCTTTATTCAAATTCGCGCCTCGTATACATTTTTTCCTTCTCTGATCTGACTAATAGCTCCTTTCTAGTTACGGTTTTTAATATTTTTTAATCATCCCTCCCTAATCGAGGCGATTACGCAACTAATACGCAAAGATCTTACTGAGAGTAAAAAGGAAAAAAATTAGAAGAAAGGATAATAAATGTACAGGTTTAAAAAAAAGATTGAAAATAATGATTGATGTTGCATTTAATATATGAGAGGAAAACAAATAACTGGAAGGGAGTTCTGGAAATGAGAATGCAAGAAACTATAAGAATAGGCCTAATTGCAGTTATATCTAGTAAAAAGTAAAAAAAACAAATCCTTGCCAAATTTTACGTTGCTTTGAGTGTTCACTTATACGCAAATAAGTGCTTTACGCACCGTAAAAGCGGTGTTCTTGACCAATGCAGGTGAGTAGGGTATACACACTCGTCGGAACTGAAGCACCGCCGAGGAAACATGGCGATGTCGAAGCAGCTCGTTTAGGTGGGCTTTGTTCGCAGCCGCATTATGTCCTCGAATACGTGAATATTTTAGGGATGATAATGTGAGTGAACAGAACGCCAGGCATTTAAAACCAAATGTTCAGGCAGGGAAATGCGTCCCTTTGTGAGGAACTCTTCTGATAAATTGGGGTGCATCTACCTATGTTTCAAAGCACATTAGTTGAGAAAGTCTGTTCTCGACAGATGGTCAGCGAAGGTTGTTATTTAATCCATAAAGGAATATGCTTAGTGTCTCTAATTCTTGAGAAAAAAAAAGGAACTAATTCTTTTTAAATATAAAAATAATTCATAAATTACTCTTCTGCTAATTTGGAGCGTATCTGACTCCGTTTCAGGGAACATTAGTTGAGAAAGGTTGCTCTATACTGAACGCCAGCGAACGCTGTTTATTAATCCATAAAGCCAAGTACTTATTTTATCAATTAAAAAAAAAAGAAAAAAAAAAGGAAAGGAACTTTTTTAAATATAAAAATACTTCAGAAATTAATCTTCTGTTAACTTAGGGCGTATCTGGCTCCGTTTCAGGAAACATTAGTTGAGAAAGGCTGATCTATAGTGAAAGCCAGCGAACGCTGTTATTTAATCCATAAAGCCGCTTACTTAGTGTCTTGACTTAAAAAAAAAAAGAATCTAAATTTTTTTAAATATAAGAATAATTCATAAATTACTCTTCTGTTAACTTGGGGCGTATCTGGCAAACCTTCATGGAACGTTAGAAGAGAAAGGCTGCTCTATACTAAACGCCAGCAAACGCTTTTATATAATCCATAAAGCTGCTTGCTTAGTATCTCGACTTTTTAAAAAAAAGTAATAATTTTTTTTTTTAAATATAAAAATAATTCATAAATTACACTTCTGTTAACCTGGGGCACAACTTGCTATGTTTCAGGGCTCATTAGTGCCCCCGTGCCTACCAGTTGAGAAACGTTTCTCTAATACCTCATCATCGACACTTCCTGCTTCTTAAATTTACATCCATTAAGCCTCTGTCTTGAGTGACTCTTATAATGGGCGAATATTAGTAAAAAAAGAAAGGAAGATGAGGATATTAGTCCGAATATAAATGATATAACTGAAGTTCAATTTTTTCTAAATTTAAGCAAATTGAAGTTAGAACCAATTGTTGTCAAGCCTCTGCAATTTGGGAAGCGAAGAAGATTGCAAACCGTCTGTTACCAGTAGCAATACACTGTAACGTAAGATGCCTTTCAACAATGATGGCTTTCGTACAATAGACGTCGACATTTAAAAGACGCATAAAGCTTCACACTCCAGTCTAAGTAGGCAGGTGACAGGCCTCAAGAGAAACGGTCGGCGAATTTTCGACCCGGAAATAATTTTATGTGATCGGGCGTTCTTCTCTTGGTAGGGATTGGTCTTTCCCTCAAGTACCTGCAGGCTAAACTTCGGTCTTCTCGGGATGGTGTATGTTGGGGTGACGCTTGGAATCCAGTAAAGATCTTCTGTCTAGAAAGACGAGATGAAAAATATCGCGACCTTCCATTATACATTCCTGCCTATTCGTGCAATGAGATACAGAGACACGCGCGCACACACACACACATACGCACACACAGACACAGATGCGCGCACACGCACACACACACACACACACACACACACACATATATATATATATATATTTAATAACTTGCTAAAATGCCTGCCTACATCGCAAACCGGGTTAAATATCTTAGCTCTTCCTATGAGACACTGAATTTTGTATCGAAAACTTATTTGTTTTTTATACATTTTAGGATCGGCTTTTTTCAGACTTCCTTTTATATTTTAATCATATATATATATATATATATATATATATATATATATATATATATATATGCATATATATATATCTATATATGCATATATATATATATATATATATATATATATATATATATATATATATATATATATATATACAAAAGTGAACATAGAAGTTAACACTTAGAGGCGACAGTCTGTTTCATGCTGGATGCAATCGTTAGCGGCCTGACGATTGCATCTAGCATGAAACAGTCTGTCGCCTCTAAGTGTTGACTTCTATGTTCACTTTTATATTTACACACGCTCTATCTCTGATATTGAGCACTTTATACCATAAATATAGCACACCTTAAGACTATGTTTCTTCATATATATATATATATATATATATATATATATATATATATATATATATATATA
Source organism: Acanthosepion esculentum (assembly GCA_964036315.1). Classification (NCBI taxonomy): domain Eukaryota; kingdom Metazoa; phylum Mollusca; class Cephalopoda; order Sepiida; family Sepiidae; genus Acanthosepion; species Acanthosepion esculentum. The sequence goes on along the minus strand of OZ038518.1, from coordinate 8,082,628 downwards.
TATATATATATAGCTCTAACTGACACCAAATTAGTTGTGTTTCAAACCTGGCTTGATGCATTCGGATGTCTAGTCGCACTGAGGAGTTGTGATACAGCGAAACAGTACTGTCTGTGAATGACATATATATATATATATAGAGAGAGAGAGAGAGAGTCGCCTGACGATTGCTCTAGCATGAAACAGACTGTCACCTCTAAGTGCTGACTTCCATGTCCACTTTTATATTTACACACGCTCTATCTCTGATATTGAGCACTTTATCCCATAAATATAGCACACTTTAAGACTATATTTCTTCATATATATATATATATATATATATATATATATATATATATATATATATATATATATATATATATATATCCAAGTATAGGATTGGTGTATACGGAATAAATTCCAATAAGCAACAAATACTATTCTTAAATCACTGCTCAATACACTGTTGATTCTCTGTTCTGCCCATCTATTCAAACATTTTTATCTATGTGTCTTTGCCCGTATAAGTTATATTTTAATAAGATGTTAAAATTCGTTTAATAACACTTTCAAACTTGAATATTTCTTGGTGGGCGTATAGGTGTGTCTTTGTCAATGTATATGTGTATATATGTGTGTCTTTGTCGGTGTTTGTGTGTATGGTCACTTGTGTGTGCCTTTTATTGTGATTGTATGTTGTAGTTTTTTTTGTTTTTTTTTACTAAGTCGTCGAGATATTTCCTGTCTCGTCGCTTGTTTTACGTGTTTATATACCTAAATATATCTGTTTGTGTATTGTAATCTGATTGTATATGTATTGTCTTTTGCAAGATTTCACCCTACCCTGGCCATGTTTTTACTCCATTTATATCTATGTTGTCACGTGGTTCAGAGCAACATTACATCTTAACGTTTATCGCAAATTAATTTCAATAAATTTTGTTTTAAAAACAAAATAAATAGAAAAACATGTATTTCTTTTTTTCAGTTTCTTCTTTAAATAATTTTATAATTTTAAACTTAATATAGATTAAATTTAAAATTTAAAATGGGTAATTTTTAATTTTTAATTTTATAAGTTAATATTTATTAGTTAGAATGAATTCTAGTTTAGTCTAACCCTAACATTAAAGAATTAAATAATTATTAGAAACTAAGTCTTTTGTCAAGTTTTTTGAATTCTCATATACTTATATTCTGATTGGTCATTCCAGCTTATGTAATAGCGTTTCCTCTAGCGAGGGATGTTTGATTAATTTGAACCTTTTAAAACCCTTTATTATACATTCAACACCATCACTTGATAAGACACCAGAAGTGTTGAATCAAAATGGCTATTTTTGTAGTGATTTTAATGCATATTTATGTTATAATTTTCGAATATATATATATATATATATATATATATATATATATATATATATATATATATATATATATATGTAAGCAAATATGTGGATGTAGATCCGACGGTATGATGAAAAATATGGAAAAGACAAAACAAAATCCGAATATGCAAGTTTACTGTTTTAATGTGTTTTTAATGTCGACGTCAGACGTTTCGGTCTAGTAGAGCATCTTCAGGAAATTGTTATTAGAAACATACTTAGGATTAGAGGATATTTAAGTCAACATGAAGAGACGATAGACTCAAGACTAATCAGAAACAGAACAACTTAAATATCGTCTAATCCTAAGTATGTTTCTAATAACCATGTCCTGAAGATGGTCTACTAGACCGAAACGTTTGACGTCGACAGTAAAACGACATTAAAACAGTAAACTTGCATATTCGGATTTTGTTTTGTCTTTTCCATATTTTTCATCTTATATATATATATATATATATATATATATATATATATATGAATTACATAAAATCGAAATTCTAAATTACCTCATTTGGTTATAGCTATTTCAACCCCACAAGAAGAACTTGCACAGATTTTCAACACCGATAAATCTCTGCAAATAAGTGTTCTTCTTGTGGGTTGAAACAGCTATAACCAGATGAGGTAATTTAGAATTTCGATTTTATGTAAATTATGTATATATATATATATATATATATATATATATATATATATATATATATATATATATATGATGAAAAATATGGAAAAGACAAAACAAAATTTTTTGCAAGTTTACTGTTTTAATGTTGTTTTACTGTTGACGTCAGACGTTTCGGTCTAGTAGACCATCTTCAGGACATGGTTATTAGAAACATACTTAGGATTAGACGATATTTAAATTGTTCTGTTTCTGATTAGTCTTGTGTCTATCGTCTTTTCATGTTGACTTAAATAGTCGAGTTATTTATATATGAAACAACAATCATTAATTGGATAATTTTATTTGAAAAAGAAACAAACAAAACAAAACAAACAAAAACAAAAAAGATATGTTTATCTTGTAAAATTATTAACCCGAAAACTATAAACGTGAACATGCAGATCAACATCCAGCAGGGACACGTTCTTTCATCGCCTGAAGATTTAGTTGAAACATAAATCGGACTATCGCCTCTGGGTGTTGAGCACAATGTCACAATATATATATATATATATATATATATATATATATATATATATATATATATATATATGTGTGTGTGTGTGTGTGTGTGTGTGTGTGTGTGTGTGTGTGTGTGTGTATTATTACTAGTAATCTTATAAGTATAAGTAACTAGATTCATTTCGGAAAACCTTCGGCTTCTTGATTTGCAAATAATCAAATCAATATGGAAGGAGAAAAAAATATTAAAAAAAAGAAAGCGCCAAGAACATGAACGCCCGTCGAAAACAATCGTTCAGCATGCAAGTCCAAAGCTCAAAGAAAAAAAAAACGATACGAGTACGCAACTAACTAAGGAAAGCCAGCTTTCCCTGACGATCTGCTTAGGTGAAACCTTAGTAGGTTAGTCTGGCTCTCTAGGTTTAACTATATATATATGTATGTATGTATGTATGTATACCTGCCTCAGCAGACCGACTACATTTTATTATTTTAATAAAATGCTTAACTGTTGAAATAAATCTATAACCGATTATATGATGACTAATTCATTTTTCCTTATTATTTATGCATGTGTGTGTGTGCGCGCGCGCGTGTGTGTGTAAGTGTGTGTGCGTATCTCTGTGTCTTTGTAGATCACGAAACAAAATGAAATAGTATAATGACAAATGTTGTTGTAATATATATGTTATACGTGTCTCTATCTATACAAGGCAGGGTGTGTGTGTGTGTGTGTGTGAGAGAGTGTGTGTGTGTGTGTGTGTGTGTGTGTGTGTGTGTGTGTGTGTGTGTGTGTGTGTGTGTGTGTGTGTGTAACGAATGCATGGCCGCAATTTTCGACGGATTTGCACTAAAATTTACATGCACATGCTCCACGTTAGTAATGAGTCCAAGAACGACTTTGCATTTCCCAACTCCCATCGATAGTGGGAATAATAGATTTCTTTCATGCTTCTACGGCAGTTTTCATGTAGTTTGCGGCCATTTTCTACTGGCCAGAGTGAGAGCCTATATCTGGCTGCCACGAATAGGCAGGAAGATTCTATTGGCCAGCGTGAGAGCCAACAGCTGACTGAACGAATGTTAACTAGCATGCAAAAACAATCGATAGCTGCATTCGTCACAAGTGGGAAAAATTTAAATCTGCATGGCACTTTACTCGAATTGGCTCATTCGCTTTCTTAAACTCAACGTTGATTCTGATCCCGCAGAACTGGGTTGGGTGTGAAAAAGTATTTGTTGTTAACATTTTTTTTCATTTGGTTACGAGTCCTTTTTTTAAAGCTGATCGTTTTGTGTTCATTTTTTTAGTTCTTTTTTCGTAACAGATTTAATGTTTAGTATAGAGCTTAGAAAAAATTCGCAGTGTGAGATAGGCAAGACGTAAGGCGTGTAGCAACATCAGCACGGCAAAGGGCACTCCTTTAAAGGCAAGGAAGGGCAAAAATATTTTAAGTCAAATGATAGCGATTGCTGTATGAGTTGTACGATTTTTGAATCAAGCCCGGGCAACGCCGGGCCATGCTGCTAGTATGTATATAAATGTGTGTGCGTATGTGCGTGCACGGCTATATATGTGGAGACACAGAACCATGAATATATGTATGTGTGTGTATATGTGGACAAGAATCACAAACACAAAAGTGTACGAAATATGAGAAGCCGTATCACTCGGAGACTGCCAACAGTCGCAACCGTTAAAACCGGTAACACATGCAACACGAAGAGAAAATAATGATATAATCAAGACTGTGACATTCCACACCACTTCAAATAAAAGGTTAGGAAGGAAACTTCCATCAATACTGGAAAGAGCAAAAACAAATACTGGACTTGAGGAACCTATTTTTCTGGGGAAAAAATGGCTGAAGAGAAAGATTTGAGAAGCTATTACCGAAAGCCGTACTGGCTGCTAGGTTAATAGATGCCAAATGTTTTTTTGGAGGGAAACGGCTATATTATCATTACCACCTATTGTTATTGATTTGTACAAACATATCTATCTATCTATCTATCTATCTAT